>VWYP01033066.1:56185-119440 GCA_013400435.1 Pycnonotus jocosus | reverse complement strand
GTGGTGGCAGGCCTGCTCCCTGCCCAGGTACCCCTGAGGGAGTCAGGGCCCTTGGACACCCCCGACACAGTCTCCTGGAGACTCTCATCCTTGTGCTGCTCACTGGGCCCCTGCATTCCCCAGCCCGAGCTGCAGCCCTGCGTCCTCTTGGTCAGAGCAACACTGGAGCAACGGGAGGGGAGGGGAGGGGAGGGGAGGGGAGGAAGGGAGAAGAGGGGAAGGGAGGGAAGAGGAGGGCGGGGAGGGCACCCTCATTTGCTCCCCACACTATAATTAGCTGGGCTGGCAGGCAGAGCTGCTGACACCCAGCCGGGCTGCGGGCACGCAGGGCCCCGTGTGAAGTGCACGCTGCAGGACAGGCTGTAATTAATCAGCTGCAGGCCCTGGGAGCTGGGAGCTTACTACTCAGATCCAGCTTCTTTTCCTGCCTTTTAATTGTTTTAACCAGTGATGAAAGATAGAACTTCACCTATAAACTATCATAAACATGTAGGAGGATGGAAGTGTTCAAGGCCAGGTTGGGCAGGGCTTGGAACAATCTGGCCTGGTGGAAGGTGTCCCTGCCCATGGCAGGGCTGGGATGGGATGAGCTTTAAGGTCTCTTCCAACCCAAACCACTCTGTGATTCTGTGACCTGGTGTGCCTGAAGATTAAAAAATAACCATTTGTAAATACCAGGCAGCACATGAATGCAATTATGAGATCAGGCAGCTGACATCCCCAAAATGAGGCAAAATAAAGAACCCACCAGGTTTTAGCAGGAGCACAGGCCCGGCCACGCTCCCCTCCAGCGTGTGCTGTGCTCAGGGCTTCCCGCTATAAATAGCAGCGAGTTCGGCTCCACAGCTCAGCCCTGATCCTGCAAACACTTAAGCCCAGGCACAGCTCCTTCCCGATGTGCTCCAAGCGGCTGTAATAGTTTGCAGGCTGTAATCATGAAAAAGAAGGAGAAATGAGGTGGAGAAGGGAGGGTGTGCAGCCCACCGGCGGTACCGGCCATGGGTGACTGCAGCCCCGTGCCTGCGGCTCCTCTGGCGCTTCCTGCACCCTCCCTGTGCTCCAGAGCCTTGGATGAATGGCAGCAGGGAGCCAAGGTGCTCAGGCCTGTGCGTGCATGTCACTCTGGGTGCTCTGCAGCTGGCAGGTTTACAAGCTGCCGTGGTTTTGCCAGCAGTTTGACAAGCTCTTCCATCCGGAGAAGCAGCAAGTGCAGGGTCTGGCTGTGCCGGCCCCTGCAGGGCTCCGGGAGCTCCTTCCTCAGGGAGACTCCAACACAGCCTGTGCGTGCCTGCGTGGCTGTCTGTGCATGAATGAATTCCTACAGGCATGCTGCAGTACAATAGGAGTGGAGAAAACAAAGTTTCCTGGATGAGCTCTCAGTAAAGAAATGCTTTGAAGCTTGGGTCAGCCTTAGCGTGGTGTGAGCTGCGAGGGGTTTGTGGGTGAGCTCCCCTTGGCACAGGGAGCATGGCTGGGAAGAGGCTCAGCTGGGGAAAGCAGGGCTAGGAAAATGCTGCAAGGGGTGGGAAGGCAAGGAGGGAGTGCAAACTAGGGGTGCTGGCAGATGCTCATGAGCAGACTGACTTTTCCTCCCGCAGGAAAGCAGGCTGGGATGGAGCTGGTCCTCCTTTCGTGGCTGACGAGGAACCCCCAGTCACTGTGAGGGTCTGTGCTGCAGCCAGCCCAGCTGTGTGGGTGTAATTGCTGAGGGAGGGAGCTGGTGGGGACTGAGGGGTCCCTGGAGCCATGCTGGCTTGTGGAACCAGGGCCTGGCTCCTTCCTCCTGCTCCAGCACAGATCCTGCTCCACTGTGCAGTGCACCTGTAGGGTGAGCTCCGACCTGGAGTAGAAGGAAGAGGAAGCAGAATTAATGATGTTGGGAAATTTGACGCTGTCCTGGCTTGACCTGGCCCTGAAGAGTGTACAACCTGCTGCCAGGGCCAGGCTGAGCTGCAGAGACTTGCTTTGGAGTGAGGGGCCAGTGATGGGGCTGCTGTCCCAGAGAGCCCATCCCATCACTGCTCTGGGGCTCAGGGAGAGGCTGGGTGAGATCACAGAATCATGGAATACCCTGGAATGGACCCACAGGGATTGGACCCAAGTTGGACCTAAGAGCTGAACCCAAGTCCAACTCCTGGCCCTGCACAGACACCTCAACAATTCCACCCTGCGCATCCCTGACAGCTCTGTCCAAACAGTCCTGGAGCTCTGCTGGCCTCGGGGCTGTCCCCATTCCCAGGGGAGCCTGGTCAATGCCCCACCACCCTCTAGTGGTCACCCCACTTTCCAAAGAATCAGGTTTATGTTTGTGTTTCAGGCCCTAGAAAAATACGAAGGCCTCCCCTCCTGGGTCCCAGCTGTGAGTGTGGGTGAGCAGTCAGAGTCACCACTGAGCCTCTGCTGAGCTGAGCTGGAGCTCACAGAAGGATGTCCTGGCATTGTGAGGGGCTGGGGTCAGGTTGGTGTCTGAGCAAGGCTGTGGCATCAGGGAGACACTGAAACACAGCCCTCTTCCCTGGTGGGGCTGGGGTGTCTTGGGCAGGTGCCTGGAGGACACAGGAGCTCCCCAGCTCCCGAGTGTGGGGTTTGCTGCTCATCTGGGGGGTGGCTGCAGGCCTTGGATTCTCTGGATTACTTCAGTGTATTACTTACTGTGTGTGCATAGCCATGTTTCCCTTCTCCTTCCCCTCTCAGTGGTCCAAGCCCCTTTTTCTCTGGTTTCCAGCTTGTTTTTCACCTTCTATTGGACTCAAAGCCCAAGTTGGATGTGCATCACTGCCCCATGTGCGTGCACAGGGTCAGGGCTGTTTGCAGGCAAGTGTGAGAGCTGGGTCAGGCTCCCACTCTGAGCTGGCTGGAATGAGGTAGCTGTGGAAGAATGAACATGCTGGAGCCATTGGCATCCTCCCTTGGCTGGCTCGTGTCTGGGGGGGATCACCACCCCCTCCTCAGATCCGTTGCAGTCAGGCAGGAAGAGGCAGGATCATGATGGTGAGAGGCTGGGGCTGATGGCTCACACCCCTCCCGTGGTCCCACGGGTGCTTTGGCCTTGCCAAAATACCATCCTGCAGCAAAGACCTTTCTGTGATTGCCAGACCCTTCTGTGATTGTGTTGTGTCCTCTCCCCTCCTTTCCTTGAGCCAGCCATTCTCATCTGAGCAGCACTGCCTGCCCCACCTGACCCTTCTGCTGCCACCAGCTTTGTTTTGCTGTGTCATCCACCATTTATTAGACACCCCAGTTCTCCATGCCTTGTTCTCCATACTTCAGCACACAGGCAGGACCTGCTCTCCATCCAGGATGGCCTTTGGGAATCTGGGCTGCCCCTAGCTTGGTGGCCTGGAGCTCCCTCCAGGCTGGGACCCACACTGAAGCCAGGAGTTACCTCTGTGATTTTCAGCTCAGCAATCCAGGCTGATGAACCAGGCTAGTTCATCCAGCCTGAAATTCAAGTTTTAGGATTTGAGGGTTCATCTGGCCTCAGTTGATGTTTTGGGGCTGCTTGGGGCTGTATTATCTTGGGGCCCTGGTAGTGCTGGGGCTGTTTGAGGAGTGCAGTGTTGGGGGCAGGTGATGGCAGGTGGGATGGGTGCTGGAGTCCACAGAAGGGAGGCAGCATTCCTAGAGCCCTTTGGCTGCTCAGCCAGCCCTTGCCAAGGGCTTGGAGGGAGATGGGGTGCATGGAGCACCCAGCCTGGCCCTGCTCCAGCCCTTGCTTGGGAGGGATGCTGTGAGCTAGGCTGGGGGCTGCCATATCCTTCCTCCTCCTCCCAAACAACCACTCACATCCCAGGCTCTGAATTTTATTCCCCTTCCGACAGTCAGGCATTACCTCCTGATTACTCATAACTGCAGCATGTTGCAGATACAAGGAGTCAGAGGAATGGCTGTGCCTGGGAGCAGAACCACCAGGATCCAGGATGACAGCCGGGATGGGAGGGACAGGCTGTGCAGCCGAGGTCCCCAAACCCCGCCCTGGTGGCCAAGCACCTCCTGCTCGTGCCCAAATCCCCCTGGAATCTGTCCAGCCCAGCTCCAAGTGCAGCTCAGGGCCACGTAGGTCCCAGCAGATGAGCAGGTGACAATGGCAGGGGGGCAGCACAGCCTGCAGCCAGCAATGGCTCGTGAGTTTGTTTTGCAAAATCCTCTTCTAGCATGGAAAAATCACTCATCCCTCAGTTTTCCTCTGGTTTGTTTGTGTGGGCATTGATTACGCTGGGAGCTACTGAGCCAGATTTTATTGGGATGACTTAGAAAGCTGCCACCTGTGAGCAGCCACCGGCCTTTGTGGATTTTGGTGAAGTTGCTAAATAATTGCATGAAGCTTCTTCAGCCTTGCTGATAACTTTGTTCTCCCCAGGACACTGCCTAGAAAAAAAGATGAGCCAAGATTATGCTTGGCAGCATTTATGAGAGGAAAAACTACAACAGGATTGATGTCTGCTGGCGGGAAGAAATAAATAAAACAATACCTCTGTCTTAGCCCCTCCGTGAGCATGCTTGTTTCCAACCCCAGGTCTGTTATCTCCTCAGCATGGCTGAATTTTAGAATTCAGCACACTCCTTTAAATCACTCATCATTTCTGTCTGCAGCATGTTGTGCTAATTCTGACTAGGGACCAGCAAGGCTGGCTCTGGAGATGAGCTGGCCTAGGGAATCTCGGCTGTTATCTTACCTTGTGTAACTCACAAAATTATTTAGATAGTGCCTGAAAAGTGAAATTAAACAAACAAATTCAAGCATTCCTGTTGGCCTAGATTCATAGAATCAAGGAGTGGTTTGGGCTGGAAAGGACTTTAAAACTCATCCTGTCCCACCCCTTGCCATGGGCACCTTCCACTATCCCTGTTTTCTCCAAGCCCTGTCCAACCTGGCCTTGGAGACTTCCAGGGATGGGGCATTCATCATCTGGGACAGCAGCCTTGTGTCCCACATTCTTCTCCTGGCCCTGCTGGGGCACTGGAGGCATGGAATGCATATTCTGGGAAGTTTTGGTGCCTGCCCTGCCCAGTGCCACGTGCCAGGGCAGCAGGGGCTGCTCCTGCCCCCACAGGTTCCTCTGTGCTGCCCATGCCCACAGTCCCTTGCCTGCAGGAAAGGGTGGAGATGGGTGCAAGCCTCGCTTGAGGTGTTTGTTTTAGAAAGGCAAGCTGATAAAAATTATTTCATTAAGGGACTTAAAGTGTGCTTCCTCATCCCTGAGTCATCAATGAAGTGAGCAAGCGAGGAGCAGCAGTGGGTCCCGCCGGAGGGTGACTCACACTGCAGCGTGGGGCTCACAGGGACTCGGAACTGGGTGATGCTCCTCTGCCTCTGTCTCAGAGTGGCTGGGGGCTCCCAGCACCCTGAGCAGCAGGAGGTATCTCAGAGCCTGTGAGGCTCCCAGATTGATTTGGGAGATGAGCCACACTGTAGTTGCACCTCTCTGCCACCCCCAGCTCTCCCTGGATGCACAGGAGCCGTGAGCAGTCACTCCTCCAGAAGCCTAGAGACCATCCAGGAGCAGAGCATGCACACAGGCTGGCATTTGAGCTTTTATTTTTAATTTGCATTGACAGAAGCCTGCATATCCCCTCTCAGTCCAGGAGGAATTGATCTTTCCTCCCAAAAGACACAGGAAAACACCAGGCCACCTTTTGTTCCTATGCCTCTTTCAGTTCCCAGGCTTCAGGCACAGGCAGGAAAAGAAAAGCCGGTGCCAGCTCCCAGTAAGGTCAGGACCTGTCCCCTCTACATGGTTTGTTTAGTGAGTGCTGTAAAACCTGCTCTATCCCTCCCATTTGGAGGTGTTGAAACTCTGCTCAAGCCCAGTGACAGGACATTTTTCCTCAGATCCAAGATGTGTGTTCCCTTTGCCTGACCCTGCTTCCTTACATCCCACCCTTCCCTTGGCCACTTCTCCCTTACCTTCCCCTCCTGTGGATGTGGCTGAGACTGTGATACCCAGTGGGACCGAGGTGGCACTGGTGGCACTGTCCTGGTCCTGCTGCTGCTGTCCCTTTGTGTGTGACACTCCCTGTGCCACCTCTCATTCACCTCTTCAAGCCATCACTGACCCCCTGATGGGGAGATCTTCCCAGGTTGGGCTCTGAGCTCTCTCACTGCTCCAGTTCCTACCAGAATGTTGTGATGTCCTTGCCCTTGGAAAGGCCTCCAGCAAAGTCTGCTCCATTCACTGGTGATTATTGTGCTTTCCTGGACACCCTCCCAGAGCCCTCTGCATCCATGGCCACCTTGGTTTTGTGTTTGCTGAGGAGACAGAAATGCAGCATGGTGGGACTGACCTGTGCGACTCCATCCGCCTGCTGGGCATGGTCCTGTTCTCTTCTGGAAAGAGACTAAAGGAGGCAAAGGGCTGTGCATGGGAGATATGGGGAAACTGAGGCACAAAGTGGGAAGAAATGGCTCAAGGCCAGACTTTGGGGTGGTGGTACAGCCAGCAGCTGATTCAAAGCTCCTGGTCTTGCTCCAGGCCCAATTCCTTGGACATGTTGCTGAAATTGTGCTTTTCCTCCTTATTTGCTATTTTCTTAATCAGCTTTAAAATTAGTAATTATGGCTCATCATTGCTGTAATCACTGCCCAGTTTATTGTTGGGGGTTTTTTTATCTCTCTGCAAAGTTAGTTTCTGATTGTTTTATCCCAGATATCTAAAATCTTAGTTTTCTACTGGCTATGGCGTTGATGAAAGCTTTTCCCATGGACCTCAGCTGTGGCTGGGTGGAGGGTCTGGCTCTGTGAGGTTTTTCCAAATGTTGTTTCAGTAGCATTGAGAATGCTGTTTGTGGGTGATTTCTCCTTAAATATCAGCAGTTCTCCGTGATCCCCACTAGCACAGAGAGCAGAGGGAACTGAATCTGTCGTGACTCATGAACTTTGTTGAAACCAATCCATAGTTCAGGAAGTACCACTTTGGGTTTTGGATGCAAGTTTAAGGAAGTAAGGAAATATCATATGGGAATGGTGTGCTGGAAAGAGTGGAGCTGTTCTTGGATGTGCTGTGGGCCTGCAGGACAGCTCCCATTGCTCAGGTCCCATCACTCACCCTGAGCAGTTATTGCTGTGCTCATTTTTCTGCTACCTCAGGAATGCATGGAGTGGTTTGGGAGATCTGGGATCTCCTGGAGATCTCTCAGCCCAATCCCCTGCTCAGTGCAGGATCACCTACCTGGGATTATCCTAGACACTCAGAACCATGTCCAGTGGATCTTGGATGTGTGCAAGGATGGAGACTCCACCACCTATCTGAGCAGGTTGTGCCAGAGTTGGATCAGCCCACTTTGGTGTCTGGCCATTGGTTTGTGGGGCTTTGCTGCAGCTTCTTGCTGCTGTGGGGTCAGAGGAGCAGCAGGGGCAGCCACGGGCTGTCTCCATCCCCACCCAATGGGGCTGTTCAAAGCTCTTGGACAGTGACAATCGGCACCAGGGCAGGTGACATCTTAGAACCACAGAATCACAAAATCTCCTGAGCTGGAAGGGATTCACAAGGATCATCCAGTCCAACTCCTGCTCTGCACAGACACCCCAACAATCCCACCCTGTGTCTGGAGCATTGTCCAAATGCTGCTGGAGCTCTGGCAGCCTTGGGGCTGTGCCCATTCCCTGAGGAGCCTGGGCAGTGCCAGCACCCTCTGGGGGAAGGACCTTTTCCTCAGATCCAACCTAAACCTCCCCTAACAGCTGCAGGCATTCCCAATGAGCTTCTGACCCCAAAGGGAAGCTGCTCCTCGTGTGCTCCCAGCTCTACCCCCAGAGCTGTGTGTGCTGAACACGAGGATGTCAGAGATGCAGGCTGACAGACCCTGTGCTCTGGGGTGGCTGCAGTGTCCCCACTGTTCTGGTGACCAACCACAGTCTCGGTGCCATGGCGAGGATCACCCACCACAGAACCACATCCCCATCTTGCTGCCTTGGCCACAGCTCCTTTTGGGTTATGTTTTGGTGGATCCCTGCCTGCTTAAAAGCTGGGGTCTCCTCTCCCTGCTGGCTTTGGTGGGAGCTCTCTTTGGGTTTGGCTGGCAAGGGGAAGCTTTGGGATCGCTCTTGCGGGCCTGATTAGCATTCGGCCCCGCTGCTCCCGCTGTTTGGAGCTGGAGCTCGCCATTGCCTGGCAACCACAGAGCAAAACTACAACAGCCGCCCCGGAGCCCGAGCAGCTCCCGCAGCCTGCACCGACACACGGGGACAGGGACACTGGCGGGGCCACCCCGTGCTGCTGCTCACTGCCCCCCACCCCACAAGGTACACAGACAAGGGTCAGCCCCAGGAGAAGGAGGAGGAGGAGAAAGGAGGAAGGAGAAGGAGGAGGAGCAGGAGGAGGAGGGGGAGGAGGAGGAGGAGGTGAGGGCTGTGGTGGTGCAAGAGCTTTGGTGACACCCAGGTCTGGTGGGTCTGTGTCTGTGTGTCCCTGCCATGAGCATCCCACTGTGTTGGGCACAGCCTGTCCTGCACATCCCTTGGTGCAGGTGCCATTCTGTGCTCAGGGAGCTCGTGCCATGAGCTGGGGCCTTGGAGCTGGGCTGGGGGCCAGCGAGGTGTGTTGGGGAGAGATTGGGATGTGTGTGGGGTACGTGGCCCCATCCCCACATCCTGAGCAGCTGCACACACGCTCTCTGTGTGTGCCATTCACACACCTGGCCGTGCACCCCAGGTGGGGTTTGTGCAGTGCCCATCCCCCCCAGGGGCCCATGGCGAGGCTTGGCCTCTCTGGGGTCTCACAGGGGACCGTGGCACAGCCCATCTGTGCTGCTCTCAGACTTCTACTCCATCATGCTGGGGGTGGGGTTGGAGGGACAGGAACCTGACCGAGTGTCAGGGCTGTCTCTCCTTCCCAGTTTTGCATGTGCTTGGGGCCTCATGTGGTTTTCTTGGCAGAAGAATTTTGTTGTCTTGCTCCAGGCAGGAACTCTGGGCCTGGGGCTCAGCCCCTGGCCTGCCATAGGATCTTTATATTGGTGGTGGCTCAGCCCCTCCACAAAACCCTGCACTTTGTCTTCTTTCCAACTGGGCAGACTTGAAAGGACTTGAGTCCCCTCCTGACACAAGGTACCACACTTCTGCAGGAGACACAGACATGCCTGAGTACATTGAGTTCAGATCTAATGCATCCTCTCACCTCTAGTTTAACTCTATATTTTTACATCTTTGGCTGCTGTGGGCTCTTCCTATGGCTGGAGGTCCAAGCTGTCTTGTCCAGCCAGCACACTAAGACCCATCAGGCAGGAAAATAACAGACATGTGCCTTCAGTGCTTCCCCACACATCCTCATCAGCGATACTTGCTTGGCAAAGGATTACAGAAATAAATACATCTGTCTTTTGTGTCTTGCAGAGCCTGGGGTCAGCGGACAAGAAGGACTTTTACCAGCCAAAGTAAGTGCCAGTAACAGTGGTGAGTAATTGCATGGAAATTCCCGGCTGGTCCATATTACCCAGCAGCTCCATGGCTTGCTAAGATTAGACATTTCAGTGTACAAGAATAGCTGCTGCAATTACACAAGTGAGGATAACAGTGGAAGAGCTGTCAGTCATGCTGGCTTCAGGGCATATGCAAATCCTTCCATCAGGTCAGAAGGAACCGTGACAGCTTGACTGAGCCTGGGGAACAGAGCTGGGAGAAGGGGGTGCACGGGTGACCTTTTCCACCCCTGGCTTCCTCTGCTGCTGGTTTGCACAGCTGAGCTCTGCTGAGAGTCGAGGGGTTTTGCTGTGTGTCACAGGGGCTGATCTCGGCGCGCGGCTCCCACAGCTGCGCAGTGACGCTGGTGCCCGCTGCCTTCCATCCGCTGTGCTCGCTGCAGCACTGGCAGCTGCAGGGGGAGAGCAGGGCAGGGGCTTTGTTAGAGCTATGGGCATGAGAAAGTTACTGCAAAGCACTCCACCAACACAGGCAGTTGTTACTTGGTGTGTGGATTAGGTAAAAGAACCTTGCCACAGCATGGCACCCTCCAGGGAGGAAAGTTGTGCTTGCTGGAAGGACAGGTTTGTTCCCATCATCATTTGGATAATGGCAAACTCTGTTAAAAGCCCTGCTGAGAGGTTGGGTTCTGCTCTGGCACTGAATTGTGTGTTGTGCTGCTGAGCACGTCACCTGTGGGACCTTGTGTTGCTCCTGCTGTGCTTGGGAAAGTGAAGGTCTTCAGGTTATCCCCTTTCTTCTGAAAAAAAAAAAAACAAACCCCAAAATTTGGTGGATTTGAAGTTGTGCTCTGTTGGGCAGGATTGTCAAGGGAGCATGGCTTTATAAAATTCAGAAGAAATTGGGTTGAGGATATTTCTCCTCCAAAGCTCACTGTCCTGCTCTTGCTCACTCTTTGCTGCCTTCCCAAGCATTCCTGCAGTGCTACATCCCAGACGTGCAAGCAGTGTGGCACATCCTTGCTCTGAGTTAGGCTTGGCCTCAGAGGGGGCATGTCCAGGGGTGACAGGCTGTGTCAGGGAATGCTGTATGGATGAGCCTGCTCGCTGTCTGTGGTGGGAGAGCAGGTGTGGGGTGTGTGGATGTTCTTCGGTTATCTGCTGATTCCTCTTAATGCCACCAGGAGTTTTTAAAACTTGGTGCTAGTTTCTAGGTCCATACTGAAAGTCTGATTTGAGGGAGCTCCTCTGGCTGTTCACCCCAAGGCAGTGTGGCTCATCAGCTTTCTAAGACCTCAGGCAGATAAAGACTTCTGGAAATATAGAATATCTGTTAATCTGGCATGGCTTTCTTGGAGATCAGGGGAATACCACAGGAGGTTGTGGAGTCATTGTGGATGCCACAACAACATGAACACACATTTGGCAAAGAGCTCATGGCTGTGTTTTTGTGACCTCTCCCAACGGCTGTCCAGGATTTCGGTGCTCCTGAGCGTAGTGCTGTGTTTGTGAGGAGCAGGTTTAGAACAGATTGAGGCATCTCCCATCTTTCTCTTCCAGCTGAAGCCTTGAGGAGGCTTGAAGTAGGAGATTTGGAGGAAATCTGTAACGAGCTCTTACTGTTCAGATTTCCTGTCGTTTCCTGTGGTTTTGGCGGTTGGTAGCAACAATTAGTGGTGCTGCATTTATAACTCATCTCCTCTGAGAAATGAGGAATGTTTCTCTACCTTGAATGGGAGAACATGGGCTTCCCCTCTCGCTGAAGGTGTAGAGCTGCTGGGTCAGAGTGGGGGGTGCCAGTGCAGGAGCTCTTGCAGATACAGGATGTTTTATGGGTGTTTGTTTCTCTGTGCCACAAGGCCATGGGACCTCCATGGTTTGGCCCAGCAGCAGTGACCTGGCTGGTCATAACACTTTGGTTAATGCCCAGCCCATTTGCACTTCTCAGTGGCTGTTTTGGAGTTGTGATGGGTAAGTTTGTGGCCATGATGTGGCCTGGTACCACTGCCCCCATCCCATCTGGCTTTTTGATTCACCAGCTGATGCCACACTGTGTGTGTTGGAACCCGTCTGCAAGGCTGGACCAGGTGCTCTCTGCGGAGCCCTTCAGTTTCTGGCAGGGCTGGAGCTGGCCTTTCTCAGCAAAGAAAGGTTGCTGGAAAATGCCAGAGGTCAGGTGGCCCTGCCAAGGACTTGAGACAGCTCAGCTCTTCTGCAGCAGCTCCACAGCCCAGATTCACAGTTCCCCGAGCCCTGGGCAAGGCGGTGGCAAGCAGCCAGTGCATGGGAAGCAGCTGGTTCCCAGAGCTGAGCCCAGCTGTGGTGGTTCCTGGACACATCTGTGCAGTGAGGCTGGTGAGCTGAGAGAAGTCTGGCAGTGTGTAGCTGGTCCTGCAGTTCTCATGTGCCAGAGCAAACTTGACTCTGCTTCTGCTTTTCCTTTTCTGGCTTCTGAGGCATTGGCTCATCTGCCACCAAAGCCCAGAGCAGTGGGAGCAGGGTTGGAGCCACCCTGCTCTTGTGTCAGACTTTGGGGCTCTCCCACAGCAAGTGTTGGTCCTGAAAGCAGAAAAAAGGGACACACATGCCAGAAATCTCAGCAGTGAGTTTTGTCACTGCTTGTCCTGGAATTGACTCCTGCTCTGTTCCTGCCATGTTCAGCTTTCTCTAATCAGGTGCCCTCCTCCTCAATGGACATCATATATTCCATCTGCTGACTTTCCTTGTGTCTCCCAAAGTGACTCCTTTCCTTCCTTTGTTGCCTCTTCCATTCAGAAATGGAAATACTGTCCTCAGCCCACAGTTCCTGTCTGTCTCAGCCAGCAGGCGAGTGTTTCCTACACTCCTGGAATATCCCAGTGCTGATCAAGGGCATGGAGATGTGTCCACCCATCAGCCCCTGGTGCCCTTCCCCTCCCTGTCCATCCATGAGGTTTGGAGGTACAGATCTCTCCCTGGCTTGCCCCAAGATGCAGTGGAAAGCACCCAGGGAGGTGTAGCCAAGGTGGATCTTGGCTGTGGGGTGTCAGAGGTGCCCAGAATGGAGCTACTGGAGCTGAAACGCTGCTGCTGCCTGCTCTGGGGGATGCCCTCCTGCCTGCAAGGGTTTCAGTGATGCTGCTTATGGATATTCCTGCAAGAGCTGGCCATGTCAGCAGCTGGATCTCCTGGCTTTTAGTCTGGGAGATAATGTTCCCTCTTCCCATGTTAAATGGAAGGATGCAGCCTGAGTTGAGAACACTGAAGCACTAATCTTAAGAAAAGTTATATCAACAGAGAACTGAAAGGGGTAGAGACCAGCCAAGGAAGGACCAGCACAGGCACATAAAGAGCTCCTGTGGCTGAAATACTTGAGAGAGGAACCTGGCCATAAGTCCAGCTGTTAGTCAATGTCTGCACAGGTATCCTCACCTGCACTGACTGCTCTAGCCATCCCACAGGAACAGGTACAGGAGCCTTTCCTGTGTTTCCAAAACAGTGTGTTCAGACATCAAAACAGTTTATCCTGACCTGGCTGCAGCTCTGCTCTGTCTGGGATCTGACCAGGGTTTGTAGGGATAGGGTAAGAAACATGGGGTGGTATCAGTCCAGCCCCCGAGCTGCTCACTCCTTTGTCACCTCACTTCTGGCAGGTGTTGATACAGCTGGAATGCTGTCAGAATATCCAGGCTTCCAGAGGTCCTTCCAAATTTCTGACACAGGGCCCTGACTTGTCTGTCGAGGCAGCAAGAAACCGCTGGCTGAGGACCCAGGGGCAAGGACACCATGCTCAGAGACAGGAATAGGCTTTCCTGAGACAGGAGGTGATAACTCTCCTGGCAGGGCTGGGTGGAAGTGTCTTGACAGGAACTGAGTTTGTCCAGTGTGTTTGCTAATTGCCCCTGGCACATATTTGCTCTTCAGTGTCAGGAGCTCATTTTCTTTAAAGCAGCAAGAAATGTTGGTAGTAATGCCACTCCTAAACTCCCTGGCAAGTGCAGGCTGCAGTGCCCGGGCTCCAGAGCAGTGTCAAAAGCAGTGGGAGCTGTGCTCATCCCCCCGCGCTGCCTCCGGTGCCCAGGGCGATGCTCAGCTGGCACGGAGCTGTCACTGGGGAGCAGGGCACTCTGCTGGGCACTCGGAGGTGTCAGCACAGACACGGCTGCAGTGACACAAACTGCTCTGCATCGATCCGCTGCTCCCGTCCCTCGGGGCGGTGCGGATGTGCGGAAGGGACCGGCTGTCTCAGAGCCCGTCCTGCGGCAGCAGGGTCCCACAGCCCTTTCAGGCAGGCACCCCCTGGCCTGTCTCCATCTCCCATTAAAGGCTGTCCCCGCCCTCTGTGCTCCAGCCTCAGATGTGCAAACACCGAGGAACCTTTGAAACCACCTCCCAGAAAGCAGCAGCTCCTGTTTGTTTTGCCTCAAAGTCATTACACAGAGCTGTCTCCGCAGCTAATTCTTTGTCACCTGGCCCTTACAGCAGCACATTTAATCTCCCAGACTCCAATCTTGCCATACCAGCACTTAGATGAAAGTGTTTCCTTGCTGAATCATTATCTCATAAAACGTTGGTGGTTTTTAGGCTCTAGAAATCAGTATTTACATTTTGGAAGAGTTAAGGACCGTGATAATAAGCGCGATGTGTTCCTAAGCCAGGTTTTCATTTCAGTACCTCCTTCCCTCAGACATTATTGCTGTAGTAATGATGATAATCACACACATACAGGCTGTGTTTGACTTCCTCTGTGGTGCCTGAGAGTTATTCAGCTGGGAGCTCAGGTTCCAAGTGCTGAGCAGAGGGAGGAAGACCCACATGGGAAGTGGGGAGGAAGAGATGGTGCCAGTGACACCAGGGAGCTGTGGGGTAGGAGAAGCAATGCCAAGACCACCTCTCTGTAAAGGATGCTCATTGGGATATTCAGTGATGCAAGAGACTGTCCCAAAAACACCTGCACAAATCTGGAGAATGCTCACAGCTTTGGTGGTAGGAAAGGATGAAGCACCACCACCAACATCTCTGGTGGCAGTGGGATGGCAAAGCCCTGGAGGGTGGGAGAGAAGTGTTGGGGTCTGTGGGGTGGATGCTTTTCAGGCAGGTGTGGGGTGGAAGCTGAAGGGCAGTGTAGCCCTCCAGAAGGGATCATGAACACGGTCTCCTCACTTCCAACCCCAAATCCTGGCCAAGGCAGATCCCTGGAGAGTCGAGGACTGATCTCCTTTACACACAACATGATAAAAGAAGATTCTGGTGCTGGTTGGGGTATCCTGGCAGTGAGGCTGAGCCATTGAAACTGTACAGCAAACTTATAAAATATTTCCCCTGGAGCTTGGCCAGTGGATTCAGTCTGAGCTCCAGGCAGGTGGAGGGACTTTAATACTTTGGAGTGCAGAAAGAGGAAGGGAATCCTGGAAAAGCACTTGGGAGAAATTTAGTCATTCAACAAATGCCAGTCTGGGAATGGAGAGCAGAGCTGACCCTGGGCAGCCTGGGAGCAGGGAGTTAGGAGAAGCAGGAATGAGCAGTGGGAAGGAGCAGGGAGCTGGGGATTAGCAGAAGTGGGAATGAACTGGAGGCTATCTCATGGCATGGCAGAGGCTTGCTCTGGACCTTTGCAGTGGGTGCAGGAATTCAGCTGATCTCCTGCCAGTTCAGAACAGCCAGGTCCAGGCTGTTCCTCTGGGCTTTGGAGGGAATGGGACAGGGCCCCGAGGAGGAGCGGTGCTGGCAGGGATCTGGCAGGAGCTCAGGCATGGAGGAGCCATCACCCCGCTGCTTTGCACTGTGGCCTCTGGGCTCCCTGCCCAGGCTAACATTGCTGTTTGCTTGGGAAGCTGGAGACTGGTCCCAGTTTGTACCTGGGATGGGAGCAGGGCTCCCTGCGAAAGGCCTGGCTGTCCTGCTCTCGTCCCCTCCCCGCAGCAGCCTGGGAGGGCAGCCCTGCATGATGTGCCTGGGAGGTCTTGCTGAACACCATGGTTCTGCTGAAGTCTGCATGAACACTGCTCTTACTCATTTTCTTTTTTATTGCTGCTTGGGTGAGTGCCTGCCCTGGGCTCCTGTGCCCACTGGGCCTGGAGGATCATGGTGGGATGCTCTGCACACAGAATGGGTCCAGAGGAGGCCACAAAGATGCTTCCAGGGCTGGGCCCTCTGCTCTGGAGACAGGCTGGGAGAGCTGGGGATGTTCAGCCTAGAGAAGAGAAGGCTTCAGTGACATCTCATTTCAGCCTTCCAGTACTTAAAGGAGCTTATTAAAGAGAGGGAGAGTGACTTTTTTACATGGACAGACAGTGATAAGATGAAGAGAAATGGTTTTAAAGTAACAGATAAGAGATTTTTATTCAGTACTGGGGAGAAATTTTGCCTGTGAAGGTGGGGAGGCCCTGGCACAGATTTCCCAGAGAACCTTTGGCTGTCCCTGGATCCTTGGAAGTGTTCAAGGCCAGGTTGGACGCTGGGGCTTGGAGCAACCTGGGATAGTGGAAGGTGTCCCTGCCCATGGCAGAGGGTTGGAATGAGATGAGCTCTAAGGTCCCTTCCAACCCAAACTATTCTGGATCAACAGGAGGAGTTGTTGGGGCTGGCTGAGCTCATTTCACCCCACAGTGGGTGCACAGGCCATGGGACAGCCAGACCAACCCCGGGCCCTGTGCCTGCTCTTCCCTGGGAATGGCCGTCCTGTATCTGGTATAAAATAAAGGTTTGGATTTTGTTGTTTACCTGCAGCTTTTAACATGTTAAGTGAGGTTGCAGTGTAGGCTCTTACTGTTCCAGTAGTCAGAAACTTGCAGGGCTTTTTTCCCTCATCCCCCAGCCCCTTTATTTACACCCAAACAGAGTTGGATTTTGTCCCCCTTGTAATTTCTATTCCAATTAAAAATCTGCCTGGGCCTGATTCCTGTCTCCAGCACTGCCACCCAAAGAGTAGAAGCCTTTCTGTCATGCTTCCTGTTGTCCCAGCTGAAGGGCGTGTGTTCCTCTGCACTGTGCACTCCCCGTAGCACCAAGGGGATTCTGTCCCCATGAAATGCCAGCAGGGATTGGGGCTCAGCCCCTGTCCCCCTGCAGTGCCTCTGGCCAGCACAAGACTCCTTGCTCACCATGGGCTCCCTCTCCTTGCTGCTTTTTCCAGAAGGAGGGATCAGAGTGGGCACAGTCCCTCCGTGCCCAGGCACTGGTGGGGACATTGGGATGGCATCTCCCTCCCTGCTGCTCTGAGCCTGGGGCTGCCTTCCCCTCTGGTGCTGGGAGGATGATGCTGCCAGCCCAGCACTCAGGCTGGCACAGGAGCCACCTAAGCACCAGCTGCAGCCCTGCCACGCTTGCAGAGCCTGGCATTAATCATGGAAAGGGAATTGAGCGTAGGAAGATGGGCATTTTTTAACAAATAACCAAGCCTGCATTCTCCCCTAAGCAAGAAAGCAAACTGTTTGCTGCAATGAGTCAACACAGAGATGCTTTAGCCATGGGAGGTACTGCTCCCACCCACAGCAGCCAGCATTCCCAAAGACAGCCGGGTACAAAGGGGAGAAGGGGGGAGAGGTGTTTCCTGAGCAGCTCAGCCAGAAATCCCTGCTGGGCTTTCTCCAAGACAGAGAGATCCTTTCTCTCATGCTTTGCTATTGGCACAAGACTTGATGGGGACTCCTCAGAGGTAGCTGGACTTCTGTAGCTCAGAAATTTTGCTTTGAGGAGCTCGGTGCCACCCCAGCTCCTCATTGCTCCAAGGCCAGGACAATCTCATAGGATCTGAGAATGGTTGGGGATGGAAGGAACTTGAAAACTCATCCAGTCCCACCCCTTGCCATGGGCAGGGACACCTTCCACTATCCCAGGTTGCTCCAAGCCCTGTCCAACCTGGCCTTGGACATTTCCAGGGATGGGACAGCCGCAGCTGCTCTGGGCACCCTGTGCCAGGGTCTCCCCACCCTCACAGGGAACAATTCCTTCCTAGCATTGACTCCAAATGTGCTCTCTGTCAGTTTAAAGCCATTAAACACCTCTCCTGAGCCTTCATGCTGTGCATGGCAGGAGTCAGCCCTGGAGCTCCAGTTGTCTGCTGGGATTTGTTTGGGTGGGATTTAGGTCCAGTAGATCACTCCTTTGACCTCCCATATGCTGAGGGATATGAATTGCCCACGAACTCTTGGAGATGTTTTGGTTGCCTTCTGAGAGTTTTCTAATGCTGAGTATCTCTGAGATATATCTAATCCTGACCCAAAACTCGCTAGAATTTGCTGGGCTCCTTTTCCCAGTCCCTGCCTCCTGGCACATCTTGCTGATAAAAGCAGTTGGCACCACTCTGGTTTTTTGGTGGGTGGCAGATTTTTATCAATAAACTCAATATAGCTCAAATCTTTTGCAGCATGATATTTTCTCCAGCCATTAGATCAATTTTGTGACTCATCCCTCCAGGCTCTGCTGTTTTAGTGTCCTCTTTAAACGTGGACACTTTAATTGCAGAAGTGGCAGTGGCAGTCCCAGCAGTGCAGTACGTGCAGCTCTCCTGCTCTCCCCCAAGAACTGCATCAGCTTTTTTCATCACAGCATCACATTAGAGCCTTGTGCTGGGCTGCTCACCCGTGGTGACCCCTGACCCTTTCTGGAGGCTCCCTCTTGTCTGGGATCCAGTCCCTGTTCAGAAATACGGCCTGAAATCCCTCTCCGGAGCTGTGTTAGCCCGTGCTGGGCTGCATTATCATGTACAGTGTTTGAATGGGCTCAGCATTACCAGGCAGCCCACATTTCCCTCTCTCCTCATCAATATTTACCATTACATCAATCTTCCTGTCATCCACTAATTTTTTGAGTGAGGATTTTGTGTTTTCGTCGTGATCATCGATGGAAATATCGACTGGCGTGTTCCCCGTGGAGCCTCGCCAACGATTCCCCATTGACACCTCCTGTGTGAGACCTGTCAGCCGGCTCTAAATCTATTTAAAGTGTTTGATTTGGCCTGCACAGCCCCATCCTCTGCAATCAGAATGTCAAGGAGCACTGAGAGCCCTGCCTGCGCAGCCGGGCTGTGCACGGGGCCTTCTCCTGCCAGCCAGTGTTCATTACAATGACATCAGGCTCATTTGACAAGATCTCCTCCACCAAGACACACCGACTGACTTTAATTAGAACTTACATCCTTTAATTATTTCTTAATTTAATTCCAGATGAGCCCTGCCTTCTGGGTGCTATATGAGGCTGACCATTTGGTTGTAAACTAGGTCACCCTTACTGCCGGGTGGGAATGTTGGGGGGAAGGAGCCATTTCCATCTGGATGTGGCAGCCTGAACTTTGCTCAAAACAAGCAGCAGAGCCCAAAAACCTCTCGCCTTTTCTGGTGTTGGCTGTGCTGGCTGCTTGGTGCTATTTGGCCACATTTGATATACGTGGATGCTAATGATTTAGGAGAGCTTCATCTCTCCTAGAAATTAGTTTACTCACATTTTTTTACAAAACACAGAATAAATATGGACTATGTTTTCCTTTTCTGCATCATTTGAGCAGTCCTATAGACTCTGCTTTAAAGTAGCCCCAGTGCTCCTTAAAACCAGACCTATTGCTAGCCTTTGCCTCCCAATAGGAGATTTTCCATGGCCAGCCATGCATTTCCCCCTTCTTTAGTTTCCCTAATAATTTTCCTGTATATTGTAATATTTATTTTGTATTGACCACTCTATTCTGCCCTCCATGGCAGGAGGTTGGAACTAGATGAAACCCAAACCCTCTCATGATTCCATGATGTTACTGCTGGCTCTGTGAGGCTCCCAGCATGCTAACACATTATTTCTTATCAATTGGGAACATGCATTTGAGGCTGAGCTCCTGCAGCTGGCTTAGCTAGGATGTGCTGTGCCTCGTCCCAGTCCTTGGAGAGAAGGTAAATATGTGTTTATTCAAGCACCAACTGCTAAAAGATCTGTAATTCCAAAGAAAAGCATGTAATGGTGTGTATTGTAAGTGTGCAGTAGCCTCCTCTTCACTCCCTGCCACCCTCCCACGCAGGGACTGCCGATCACGTACAGCAGTTCCAGGAGTGCTGAGTGCCTTCAATTCCTGCTCCTGAGGGGAAATTCCCCATTCCTCATTCTCTGTTCTCCACCTTGCTGCCTCACATCATCTCAAGGGTTTTGTCCCTCAGCACAGCACAAGGAGGGCTCTGATACAGTTTCTTGGAACAGCCACAGATTAATCCAGGTTTTTTTATTCAAATACCATTGTGGTATTTTCTCAGATTGACAGCTGGGCCGTGGCACTGGAATATCACACAACGATTTGGGTTGGAAGGGACTTTAAGGATCATCTAGTTCTACCCCTCTGCCACGGGCAGGGACACTTTCCACTGTCCCAAGTATCTCCAAGGCCCATTCTTGGAACACTTGCAGGGATGGGGCAGCCCCAGGTTGTGTGAGCAATCAGCCGGATCTCCCGGAGCTCCTCTGGCTCCTTCTCTGGGAGGGCTAATCTGGGATGGGGCTGTGCTTGGCAGACTGCAGGCAGACATGGAGATAGTGCTAATTTGCTCAGGGAAAAGTGTGACTAAGGGTGTTGAAGGAGGAAATGCACTGTCTTTCCTGCATCCTGGCACAGCCGTGTGCATGGAGGGTGATCCAAGGATTTCAGCTTTCCTACAGGTTTCTGGCACTGACAGACACAAGATTTAGGGTAGTGTGGTGGCTGTATGGTGGGAAGGGATAGGGTGCTTATTTTTCTCTTCAGGCTTAGGACATCCTGTGAAAGAGCATCATGACCAGCATCCCATCTAATTTATGAGGAAATGAATTCTTATCTCTCCATGGAGTGCACAGGGAGCCTGGGCACAGAGCACAGCTCTGCCATCAGTGCTGCCACCGGTGCCATCAACACGTCCTGAATGAGCTGATAATAATCACTGAAGAATCATGGAATCCCAGAATGGTTTGGGTTTGAAGGGACCTTAAATCTCACCTCGTTCCACCGCCTGCCATGGACAGGGACACTCTCCACTATCCCAGAGTGCTCCAAGCCCTGTCCAACCTGGCCTTGGACACCTCTAGAATCTGGAACAATGAATAATGGTATTTACACCTAAATTAAAGACTTGACTGAATCAAGCTGTGGACAGCCTGGGCAGGCTGACTTCAGGCAGACTTTGGAGCATTTTACTGAGAGATTGTGGGAGATCAGCTCAACCCCCAGCCACAGGAAAACACCACCTTGTACCACAGTAAATGGAAATGTGCATGGTGCTTTGAGGAAATGGGCTGGAGAAGCAGATGAAAGGAACTCTGGGACCTGCAAATTCCCATTTTTAGATTTGAAATAGAAAAGCCTTCCCAGTGAATGCTTCAAGAACACCTCTGGAGCTTACAGTTCTCAAGCAGGGTCTGCTGTAGGTTTTCCTTTGCAGTTTGAGGTAGGAAGGGAAAAGCACTCAGGGAGAGAAAGCTCAGCTGCACTCATTGTCCCCTCGGATGTCAGAAGTGCTTTGTTTTCCAGAAGTGCTTATTATTCATGCAGTGTCTCACCAGGCAGCTGGAACACAGCTCCAGCGTGGGGCTGGTCCTAGCGTGGGCTCTGCCGTGGAGCTGTGCTGTGGCTTTTCCCTCCTCGTGGGACATCCCACCAGAGTCAGCAGTGGTGCTTGGTGCCTGCCTTTGGCACCACTGCCACCCTGTCTTGGGTCATCTTTTCCTCACGGTGTTCTACTTTGTCCACCTAGGACACCTGCATCCTAGGCCACCATCTGGCAGATGTGGGGGCTTAATTTTGCTTGCCCTGGGGTGCTCCCAGCAGCCCTGTTCCTGCAGAAGGCACAGCACAAGAGCTGCTGTGTCCAGGTGTGTCCAGGCAGCCCCTCTGCCTGCACAGCATCTTCACTGCCTGCCTTGGGTCTCAGTTGTGCCAGATCCCTGTTGTGAAATCTGTCCACTTGGCTTTGCCATTTCCATCCCAATGGAATGGTTCTGAGGATGAGGAATGGTTCTGCTTCTGGCCTTTTATCAGGTTTCTCTGTTCTCTCACGTCCCCTCCGCTGGAGTGTGTTGCTGAAAATTCTGGTGTGAACCAGAAACCAGACTCAGACTCCCAACCAGTTTTTAGCCATCTCAGACTGGTTTCTAGCCATCTCAGACTGGTTTCTAGCCATCTCAATCTGATCTCTTACCATCTTGGCTTTACTGCTGTAAATCAATGGCTTCATGAGCCATGAAGCTGAACTCTGAAGGCTGGGAGGAGGAGCATGGCTGCTTCTGCAGACATTGGCTCTGCCTCACTGAGTGTCCTGTGTCCCCTTTTTTTGGGATTTTGTTGGCTGGCTGGAGCCCCCAGTGCTGTCCCCAGGAGGAACCACGTCCATCTCAGCAGGGTGATGGATCCCACCTTCTCCCAGCAGAGGTGGAGTGTGGTTCTGGGGGATCTCCTGCCCCGTGGGGACACCGGAGGGGGTGTCAGCCACAGCGAATGAGGAACTGTCAATATTTGTACACAAAGGCCACGCTGAAATCCCTGTCCCAGTCCAGACATCAGAGGTGTCAGTTTTGATTTCCCAAACACAGAGAGAGCCCTTTCAGCCCCAGCCTGCCCAGACACTGCAGCTTTAATGTCCAAGCACCCAGCGTGTTTCCACTCCCCTCAAATGCATCAATCAGGTCTCGGTGAGGCTCTGAAAGAGCCAGTTTGTTAAACAAACACACTTAGTGTAAAAAGTTTATTCCAGTTAATTGGGACTTCATTGCAATGGAAACAAATTACCCAGCTGTCATCTGCCAAGGCAAACAGCAGCGGGGGAGCGGGGGTCCTGGCCAGGCGGGAGACAAACAGCCATCTCAGGCAACCTTATTTATGGCCTTTTTATGTATTTCTGTATTTATTTGGACATTCCTGAGCTGGAGAGCTGGAATTGCTGTTGCTGAGCCGCGTGCCCCAGCACTTGCACAGGGCAGGTTATCTGCCTCTGGGGCTCCTGGGCAGGGCGCTGGCACCGGCCCGGCTGGGCACTGCCGTGGGGACCCCCGGGCTGGGGTCTGTGCCCCGGCTGGATCCCTCCAGGCACGCCCAGGGCTCTTGCTTGACAGCCAGAGAGGAGGTGCTGGATGGGAATGCCAGGGCGAGCTGCTGGTCCCTGGAGGTTGGAGATGTGAGGGATGTGGGGGTCCCTGCAGGGAGCAGCTGGGAGGGAGGCTCCCAGGAGGGCAGGGGCTGGTGGCCACTGGGAACTTTGCTCCTGTGCTTCCACAGTTCCTTGCCCAGCCCTAGACCTACTACACCCTGGCAGGGGTGCCCTGTGTCGGCATCGACGCCACGGGCGAGTGCCCAGCCCCGCTCCAGTCCCGTTCTCTCCCAGCCCAGGGAAGTGCTTTGTGGCAGGAGAGTTGGGAGCACTGCCTGATGAGGCTCCCACTCATTCCCAGCTCATCTGATTTAACAAACACCCCGTCAACCCCCCTTTTCCTCTGCTGGAGTTTTTACGCAGAGGAGGGAGCTGTGCAGCAGGCGGGGAGCAGAGGCCGGGCACGGTGGGGCTGGGTGCGCGGATGTGACGGATAAAGCCTGGGATTAGCAGCGTGTACCGTGTCAGGACAGCAGCGTCCCCGCTCCTGCAGCACTGTCACCCGAGCCCAGCCGGCCTGGGGGAGGCAAGGGCACGACATCGGATTACCTCCGCCCCGGCTCCTGTCCCTGCTCCTGGGTGGCCTGTCCTTGCCTCGTGTCCCTCCAGCTCTGCCCTTCGAATCCGGGGGGCTGTGGCGTGGCTGGGGTGGGGACAGACCGAGGGCGTTGCCTCAGACCACAGATGGGTGCAGCCCCCCATGGCACATCTCTGCATGGCTGTGGACGTGTCATCCTGTTGTAGATGGCAGCAAGGGGGGTGGGGGTGACACGAGCATGGGGGGCTCTCCCAACCCCCCTTGGGTTGCATCCTTCCCTGCTGGCCTTGAGGATGTGGAGGACAGGAGCAGCTCTCTGCCCATGTGCTGGCATCTTCCAGCAGACTGGGAATTCTTTTGTGTGCCTGGTGAACAAACCCAGGGCTCTTCCACCCTACTGACTTACAACGTCCAGGCCAGATCCTTCTGGTCCTGTGAAGTCCTAAAATTCACATTTGAATTTCACATTGCAGTTGAGTTGCCATTGAGAGCCTTTTATCCACTTCCCAAGAGTGTTTCTGTTACTTTAAGTTGTGGGATCATGGTGACCTGCGCTCGAGGGTTTCTGTCTATGGTGGCACGTGTTCAGGGATGGAAGGCCTGGATTGGGATATGCATCCTTGGAGGGGTCTGGGAGGGGGAAAATAGCAGAGCCAAGCACTGATAGATACAGAGATGCATCCTAAGATTAGACTGATCTTACCAGAGGGATGTGGGAAAGATGGTGACCAGAACTGGAAAGGACACGAGATTTGGCTCCATTTCTGGGGCTTGGAATGGAACGGAGGAGTGACTGGGGAGTTTGGCTGGAGCACCTCAGTTCCTTGGAGTCAGGTAGCCCATCTGGAGACACAGTCTGAGAACACAGTGGTAAGAAACAACAGGGAAACAATGCCATGCTTCCCTGTGTGGGGAAGCTGGTGTCTGTTGGAGGCAGAGGCAGCGATGCCCCCTCAGTCCCAGATTCCTGTGCCCCCACTCTCTGCAGGATCCTTGGTGGGCAGAGCCAGGGTAAAGGGTGCCAGGCATCTCCCTCCTCCACCTGGCAACCCTCTATTATTAGGGATTTTAGCTTTCTGTTTCTAGATTGATTTGTTGGTGGTGGTTATTTTTAGCTCCTCCAGTGCCTAGCAGATTCCTCGAGGGATTCTTTCTTTGCCTCTCCCTCCCACAGGTTTGTTTGTAATGGAGCCGAGTTGATTTGAGCCACAAGCAAGAGGTTCCAGCGCCGGCAGGGGCTGTGCTGCTGCACTCAGGGAGCAGCTCTCCCTCTGTGGTTTAACTCAGCTGGATGTGTCCATGGGGTGCTTCCCTGTGCTGGGAAGGAGCATCACTCCCCCCTGCAGCCACCGGTGTGGATACTGTGCAGTCCCCCCCCGAAATCAGTGCCAGAGCACACTGGCTGGCTCCTTGTCCCTTTGCTCCTCTCAGCACTGCCCTCCCCGAGAGCTCTCTTTTCACTACCCATGGGGAGAAATTCAGATCAGCATCACTGAACATGGAAACAAACCCCAGGCTCCTCCTGCAGCTCCACAGCCAGGCTGGATGGAAATTTTTCAGCATATTTTAAAGCCCAGCACAAAGTAAATCCAAACAAGTTGCGGGTATATTTTGGACTCTGGCAGGGCTGTTGTTATCGCCTTGCTTTGCTGCTGGCTGTCCCAGACAAGGGCTCACTTTGAGTGTACCCTTCTGCTGAGCAGGGGGGCAATGTTTTCATTCCTAATTTAGAGCATCTGTCCCATGGGAGTCCAGCCCCATCTCCCACTGAGTCCAGCACAGCCAGGAGCCTGGGGCTCACCTGTCACCACCAGCTCCAGGGCTGCATTAATGTTCCCTAGAAAATGTGACTCTCTTTGGGCTCAGCTGCTTCTGCTCACCCCAGGTTGACACTTGGTGGGGCATGTGTGAAGGTACAGTTTGTGCTCTGTTTTTTCCAGGATTTTTGTTATTTTGTAGAGCAGAGTGAGTTGTGCTTGTTTTTAAACAGCTAAAGTATATGTTGATACCCAATATAGGTTTGCTGCTTTTCCTAGGGAGAGGCAGCCCTGGGAGGTCTCATTCAGGTAGGGCTTTGATGGTGGCATCTCCATCACATCCAGGAAAGTTTTTCTGGAGCACTGATCTCCACAGGCTGCTCTTGCCTGGGAGATGAGCACATGCTGAAGTGTTTCATTGGACTTGCTCCTGTAAAAGCAGTCCCTGCAGTGGCTAACGAGACAAAGCCTGAAAACTACTCGAGTCTTCAAGCAAACCATTCAAGCAAACCTGAAAGCCACTTGCAAGGCCACAAACATCATGGTGTGGCAGCTCCTCTTCCTCTCTGTGGATTAACCAGCTCCAAGGAGGCATGAGGAGAGAGGATGCCAGGGCCACTCGTCCCCAAGGAATGTGCTGAAAGAAAAGACAGGGAATCCATGCCTGCATGGTGCTCTTAGTGCCTTGCAAAACCCTGCTTCAGCTCTCACCTGCTTTCCATCAGGATCGGGTGGTGGCTGGCTGAAATCATACCCAGAATTAGCAGAGGGGCTTGGGATACCTCTGTGATGAACCTAATGCCAGACTCTGCTTTAATGGAGCAACCTGGTGCTGGTGGTGAAAGTTCTGGAATGTGGACCCGGAATCCACAGTGACTTTCTTCTTTCTTGGCTGTTTTCCTTGGGGTTGAATGGCAGCTTTTCTAAGGTTGCAGTTGTCATTGAGGTTTTCCTGGTCTTTAATTTTATAACTTTCATTAGCACAGTTCCTGTCAAAGAACACCACGTTCCCTCCCTGTGCTGTCTCCCTAGTTAATAACCCTTTGCTGCTTTGGCTCTTTTGGAAACAGATACAGGAGCTTTGGGAATGACTCCTGGTATAATAGACAGACATCAGCACTGTCAGATCTGAAAAGCAGTGTTAATTCAAAGGGAAATGACTGCAAAAGCCCAGGGTACATGTTGGGGAGCATTGAGGCAATCAGTCTCAAACCACGGCAGTGCCCGTGTGTTCCTCCAGCTGCTGAGAGGTGCTCTGAACCCACATGGTTGCTCTTCCTTTCAAGAATGGCCCATAACAGCATCTTCCTGCTCCTTCCTTCAATCCCAGAGGTTCTGCTTTGAAGATGTCCATTCCTAGGGCTTGTGGTGCCATGAAAAGGCTCCATCAGGGTTGGGTGGTGCAGGAGAAGACCTGCAGTGCCAGAGGCACGTGTAGGAGGCCCATGCTGTGCTTTGGCTGGGCTTGGCTGGGAGGTAGTCTTGGTTTCTGAGCATCTGCTCTGCTCCTGAAGCCCCCACCATCTTCCTCAGTTGGGTTTTATCAGCTCTGAGGAGCAAAACAAGGGCTCCAGACTGAGGTTTGAAGTGAGCAGGGAGAGCCATTGCAAGACCACAGTGCAGACCTGCTGCCATGGGAGAGGTGCAGCAGGTGCTGGCATTGCACCCCAGGTGCCCAAGGCCTGTGGGGATTTCCTGGAATTTGGGAGCCTCGGAACAGGGAGTGGTTGTGTCCACTGAGTGGTTTCAGTCAATCTGGATTTACTTCCAGGGGAGATCGAGATTGCTGTGTGAATTTGACAGTCAAGGAAAATGAAGCAATGGGCACCAGCATGAAGTCTTAAACCTTGGTAGGTCTTCAGCTTACGTGCCGTGGCCTTGACCATTTCAAGGTGCCCTTTCCACTGCCTGTGAAGGCACAGCTGGCCCAGAGGCATTCCAGCCACTCTTCTCCAGAGCAGAGGGCTCAGCTCTGCAAAACCAAGGTGTTTGTCTGTAGAACCTCCAGAAACTCAGCTCTGGGCTCCAGTGGCCTGTGGACCTGCTGCCTTATCAAACCAGAGTGGTGCTGAGGAGTTGAAAGCCCCTGCTCTGTGACAGCCTGGAGTGGCAGTGAGGTGTGAAGAGTGCTGTGTCCTGGTGACCTGCCTCCTGTGGTGTTCCCACCCCATGGGCAGTGTTTGCCAAGCACCAACCTGTGGTTTTGGCAACAACATGCAACATGTTCTGCTCTGGAGTGGGAAGATGCCACAGCTGGAGATCATCCATGGAATAACATTCATGGAATAGCATCTATGCTGCTGTTGCCAGTGTGAATGCTCCACCTCTTCTTTGTTCTTCAGGGCTACAGGTTTTCCCCAAGGACAAACTCTCCTGTGGTTTATCTTTGCATTCCAAGTGTCAGAAATCAATTTTGAGGCCTTCAGGCTCATGGCAGCCAGCAGAGCACACGATGCTGGGGTTGGTTGTGTCAGCTGGTGCAAAGTCTGACACTGTGGGTCTGTCCCCACAGTTGTGTATCGTGCTGTGTTGGTGGGCAGGTGTTGTCCCATGCCAGAGACCTTGCACAGCCATGGGCAGTCTCGTGCTCTGGCCTGTGAAGCCCAAGCCCACGATACAAAGGAGGTAGTGAGGAGGTCACCTGCCTGGTTCATGTCTCCAGTGCTGGCTTTACCCAGGTCATGGTCTTTGCTGCAGGCTTCCTTGGTTGGAAATGAAAGTATCTCGTGCATCACCCCACACTCAGTCCAGAATGATACACAGCCTCTCACATCTCTGTCCCCCCAGCACTGCCCCCGCAGCCCAGGCCATTTCAGGTGTGGCAGTTCTGCTGATGGGCAGTGCCTCCTCTGGAGAGTGTCACATCACATGCTGCTGCTTCTCCTGCTGGGAGGTGACTCTTGAATGAAGAGTGTCTTGTGTCAGAATAAAGTGCTTTTTGGCAGCCTGGCTGGCACAGCTGCTCTTCATGGGCTCAGAGGAAATGGGCCTGGAGGTGATTTAATGCTGCTGGTGCACTGTGAACAGCTGGCTTCTGAGTTCAGCTCCCTAGGGGTGTTCAAACAGCAAAGGCCAGTCCTTGCAGCCCTTGGGAATAGGGGGATAATGAGTTTATGGGGAAACTGAGGCACAGAGGTTTTAGCTCACAGGCAAGACCATACTCCAGCCAGCTTCCCAGCCGTGGCAATGGCTTTGGCCTGTCCCTCCTGGCCTGTGCTGCAGTGCATCCCTCTTCCCAGCCATCACCGCCTGGTTTTTGGGTTGCCCTTCCCTGGGTGCCTCTCACTCTCTCACTGTGGTGCTGGAGTCCCTCGTGCCCCAGGCGCCAAGGAGCTGTCCTCTCCCTTGGCTGCAGAAATGGGCTCAGCATCCCAGAAATTCAGGCCTTCGTGCCAGAGCCAATAGTCACACAACCTCCATCCAGAAACCATCATTATCGGCTGCTTGCTTTTTCTTGGTTTCTTTGAACTACAGCTCCCAGGATGCCTGAAGATATGCAGACATCCCGAAGACAGTGGTTTCCCATAAACTTTTGGGGTTTCATGCTTTGCAAGCAGGAATGTTTTTATTGCATCTCAAATCCCTTCAAGTCCCTCAAACCTCCACGGCAGCCGCGAGGCCGGAGCCGGCTGTGGGGGAGGCACGTCAAGGGCTTTTCTCTCCTGCATTTCCCCCTCCTTGCAAGAGAGACCTTTGTAACTCCCTGTCATGCCTTTTCAAGGAAAATTTTGGACTGGGAGGAAGTTTGAAGAAGCCGTGGTTTGCTTGTAGGGATGTGTTTCCCATTCTCCTGGTCCCCATTATTTCAAGGGCTGCTAAGCAGTGTCCTGCGTTCCCATGCATATTGAAGAGCCTTGGGCAAGGTGGGGAAGGGTTTTCACTGAACTGGGAAGAACTGGGACACAGGAAAGAGAAAAACTGCAGATTCCTGCACCAGTTTAATTCCTGACGTGCTCACAAGTCCTGAGGGAAAACCAGAGAGGGAGGTTTTTGTTTAGCATGGACAGATGTGGTTGGAACTGTGGCCGGGAGGGTCTCCACCTCCCAGCCCCCAGCCAGAGCCACCCAGGGGCCAGGGCACAAGTTCCACAGGTGTCCACACAGCTCTGCATCTTCCTGCAGCCCATCCTGGGACCAGGAGGGGCTGGCAGTGGAATGGGCTCTGTGGTGTGAGCCCAGCTGTCCCTAATAATCACTTGCTCTCTGTAGGAGAGGAACCACAGAGAGCAGAATAGTGCGGTGGTAACACGGTGGCATTTTATGGCCACGTTCTTCTGACCATTAAAGTACTTCAATGAGTTTTTCCTGTTTGGTGCTGGTGAACACACCAGTGTTAAATCTCATAATCAGACTTGTGGTATTTTGCCATTCTCCTTTTTCCCTTTGGTTGCCCAGGATCCTGTATAGGTTGGGATTTAATAGGTCTTAATTTCTTTGGTAAGTCTTTACCAGTTTGAGGAACTTTGTGAGTGAAACACAGAGGTACTGGTTGCCCTTGGGGGTCCCCAGAACCCCCAGCTACCCAGATCTTACAGAGGCAGCAGAGCCCTGGGTTAGGCTGTGCGTGCCATGGGATCAGGGAGGGGTTGGAAGGCACCTCTGGAGATCATCTTGTCCAACCCCTGCTAAAGCACAGCATCATCTACAGCAGCTTGTGCAGGATTGTGCCCAGGTGTGTTTTTCACGTATCTGGGGAAGGCAGACTCCCCAGCACTTCTGGCCAGCCCGTTCCAGTGCTCTGTCACCCAAAGGGACACGTCCTGGCCCTGCTTTGGACCATTCCTGGGCACTGAGGCCAGCGGGATTCTGAGGGGTCCATTTCTGGGCAGCTGTCCTGGTGCCTCCGAGGTCTGGGCTCATTCTCTGTCACCCTTCTGCCATCCTTCACCCTCCCTGCAGGCCTGTGCCAGCACACCTGGGCACATGAGCGCTTCAGTGTGCCCCAGCACAGGCAGCTGCTGTCACCTGCCCACCCCTGGCGCTGGTGGCAGCGCTGCTGGAGGAGGTGGGTGCCAGCCAGGAGCTGAGGCCACGGAGGCTCTGTGGCCAGCTCGCCTCAGCCACATCCCTGCTCTGTGCTCCTGGAAGGGCCCGGCCGCCGGCAGCCCAGAATAACAAGCTTTTCCATTCCTGCGCGCAGCGTGGGACGCGGGGCCATGGAAAACAAGAGGCGGCTGCAGCGCCAGGGCTGCACAGACTAAACAATGGCACATCCCCGGGGCATGTCCCCGCACGGGGAGGGAGGGCAGGCACAGGCACAGGCACCCGGGGATGCCAGCACGGCCGGGGGCTGCCTCACCGTGTGTGGGCTCAGCGCTGGGGAGAGGGGAAGGTCCCGGGGGGATTGAGCCCTCAGGAGCCTCCTCACCCATCCCTGCTGATTGCACACGAACAAAGAGATTGGTTGGGTTTTGTCCTGTTCTTTATTCTCACTGGTATCTTTTTAATTAGGATAAAAGCTGTAATTGGTAGTAGGGGAATTCTGAAAACCTGGCTCCTGGCAAGACAGGAGCAAGTCTGCACGTTCCTCTGACTTGGCACGGGGACAATCCGTCATGCTCACACAGCCCACTTGGAAGAGCCCAAGCACTCTGTCCTGCTGCTCAGGAAGGAGTGATGGATATCTTCATTAAAAACAATCACAGAGGGAATTGATAGAATTCTTAAAAACAAGAAAAGTGATGGGGATTTTGCCCAAGGAAAGGAATTTTTGGCCATGTTATTTTGTAGGTTTTATTTATTTGTTGTCTGTATATGGATGGATTTTTGGGTTTAAAGTAGACTGTTAATTTTGAGAGTGAATCACACTGGTATGTGCCAATCATGAAATGATCCTTGTCAATGATCTGGTTCATGGTTGGGAGTCAGAAAAAGATCTTTGCTTACATACAATCATAGGACCATGGAATGGTTTGCATTGAAAAGAACCTTAAAGTTCATCTCGTTCCACCTGCCATGGACACCTCCCACTATCCCAGGTTGCTCCACATCCTGTCCAGCCTGACTTTGGGCACTGCCAGGGATCCAGGGGCAGCCACAGCTTCCCTGGGCACCCTGTGCCAGGGCCTGCGCACCCTGCCAGGGAACAATTCCTTCCCAATGTCCCATCTAACCCTGCCCTCTGGCAGTGGGAAACCATTCCCCCTTGTCCTGTCCTTCCATCCCTTGTCCCCAGTCCCTCTCCAGCTCTCCTGGAGCCCCTTTAGGCCCTGGCAGGGGCTCTGAGCTCTCCCTGGATCCTTCTCCTCTCCAGGTGAGCACCCCCAGCTCTCCCAGCCTGGCTCCAGAGCAGAGGGGCTCCAGCCCTTGGAGTGTTTCCATGGCCTCTTCTGGATTCACTGCAGCAGCTCCACAATATTCCTGGGCTGGGACTTTGGGGCTGGAGGCAGCTCTGCAGGTGGGGTCTCTCCTGAGGGGGCAGAGTCCCCCCCTCCCCTGCTGGGGCTCAGCCCAGGCTCGGGGGGTGCTGGGTGCTCACGGCCAGGGCATCTCCAGCTCTCAGCCAGCAGCACTCCCAAATCCTTCTCTTCTTTTCAGCTGTTTTACAGCACCAAATGGTGACAATAGTATCTTAATGTGACAATGGCACAGGTGTGCAGATCCAAGCCTAAATGTTGCTTACAATCTGGAGAGAGAGGAAACTTTCTGGTCGTCTTACATTGTCTTCAGGATCCCACCTTTTCCAAGGTCCTGTAGCCCCTTTTCAGACCACATTCACACCCCTGGGCTCTCAGCAGCACATCCTGCTGCCTCCTTGCTGTGTCCATGCTGGGGATGCTTCCTGTGGGGATGGGTTTGCAGCTGGGAGGTGTCTGCTCAGGTCCAGTCCCCCCAGTGGCACAGGCATGCTGGGGTGCAGAATGACTCACCAGGCTGTGGCACATGTGCCCAGCATCTCTGTCACAGCACAGATGTTGGTCAGAGAGGGGATGGTTGTTATTGTCAAAATGCAAATGAGTAAAATTATTGTTTTGAGAGAGAATTTTTAGGGGAAGGACATGCAAATTTACCTTCCATTCAGATTGTGCATTAGTATTAAAATGCAATGTTTGAAAGCCAAAACAAAGGAACATTTTAATTTGGGACTCATCAGATGGTTCCTTCTGCTTGGATTAGCATCATATACTTTGCATCAAATGCTCTAAGTTTGACAAAACTCTGGTTTTAAAGAAAACAAAAAGAAGTTCTAAAAATGCCAGCCATTTCCAGGGATTCTGGCTGTTGTCAACTGTCCTCAAGTGCCTGGTGCTGAACACTGGACAGGCTGATGGGAATAGGCTTTGTGGAGTTCAAACAGGGTGTGTGGTTGGGTTCCCTCCTGGATGCTGCTTTAATTTGGCTTCTAAATAGCTTAGAAAAGATGGGATGTTAAGGAAAATTTCTTCCCTGGAAGAAATGGAAGAGTGCTCAGGCATGGGAAAAGGCTGCCCCAGGGCTGTCTGTGGTGGAGTCACCGTCCCCAGAAGGATTTAAAAATTGTGTGGATGTGACACTTAGGGACGTTGTTCAGTGGTTGCCTTGGCAGTGCTGGGGGAATGGTTGCATTTGATGATCTGAGAGGAATTTTCCAACCTTAACAATTCCATGAAAAGCTGGGCCAGGGTTCTGCTCTGAGGCACAGGACCCACAGGTCTGGTGGGAGGCAGAGCTCTCCTGGAGGGTGCAGACAGCCCTCAGCATCGGGGAGCGAGCGGTGCAGGCTCAGGAGCTGCCTGCAGATGACTGATGGAGGCTGTGCTGAAGGGATGGATTGTGTTTCTCTCCTTGGCTTTCCATATAAACACCCTCCAAATAAAACTCGCCTTTGCACAGCGCTTGGAAGCAGCTGTGCTGCTTATTTAAACACACTGTGAGGTATCTCCGTCCTGCTCCCCCTGCTTCCCTTCTCCTTCTTCCTTGGGATATCGACCTGCCTCGTGTTGCAGACCAGAAATAGAGACTGGCCACTGACTTGCTAATTGTAATGCAGCCTGATAATGCCAGCTATAATTAGATCAAGGTATCCAAGTGCTTTTGCTGGCAGACGTTTCTGTGACCCTGTTATCATACTTTAAATAGAGGATCCCGTCTGCTCCGCCTGGCTTCTGGCTGCAGAGCCAGGTCCTGCAGAGTCCAGCTTGGTCCTTCCCAGGGAAGCCAGCCAAGCATCAGTCCTGGTGCCTGCATCTGCTCGGCTTGTGAAGAGCCAGACTTGGCACAGCAGCACTCCCTGACAAGCTTTAAGCACTGATTATGCCCCCCAATATCTGGCAAATGCCAGTGACCACTGACACTTTCGTTATTACAAAAATCCTTTCCCCAAGTCCCCAGTGGCCCCAGCTGTGTTGGGCCACTGAAAGGGGCTGCCCTGGGCTGTGGTTTTTGAGGGGTTGCACTCTGACCCATCTTCCCTTTACTGTTTGAGGGTAATCAAAGCAATGGCTCATGTTGAAGTGACCTACAGCAGGGGGAGGAATGGTTTGGGGTCTCAGGATCAGCTTGTCTGGAGCTGCAGCCTCGTATCCCAGGACTGTCAGATATCTGTTCCCTTTTGATGAGCCCTCTACATTCTTTCTTTACCCTCTCATGCAAGTCCTGTCACTCTTTCCCCATCTGCAGCATCCTCAGCTCCATCTCCCTGGCCTTGGGAAGCCTCGGGCTGCTGCCCAGCTGTCCTGCCCTTGAGCACCCTCCTCACTGGGTCAGAGCAGGCATCCACAGCTCTGCTGGCTTCCAGACAGGCTGGTCTGGGTGTGAAGCTGTCCTCAGCAGGTGGGTGAGCCAAGGCCCTCACAGAGCTCACCCCCTCAGCACTGCATGAGCCTTTGGCTCCTTCTCTGCAGCATCACCCAACCTTGGCACATCACACAGATCCCCATCCCCCTGGAGTACCCTCTGGGTAACTCATGGAAAAGTTTGGTTGGGTGGATATGCCTGAATTCATCAGCTGCTCTCAGTGTGGCTGCCCACAGCTGCTCTGACGTGCTGTCTGATCTGTCCTGAGCTCGTCAGTGAGAGAACTGAGACCCTCTTGAACACCAGTGTGCCCTCTGGGGGGAGAGGTTTCCTAATGTCATATCCTGCAGGCAGGCCTGGGGCTGTCACAGCAGCAGAGCTCACTAGCTAATCACATCTGAGTCAGCCTGAGAATTGGGACACTCAAATCCCAAAAGAAAACCAGGGACTTGGAGAAACTGGTTAAACCAATGTCCTGTCCTTTGGTAGGAGCCAAACATCCTGAGATGTTCTGCTGCCTTGCTAGCCCAGCTGAGCTCCTGTGCTGTTCCATGGGGAAGGCACCCCACTGCTGTGTTCTGGCAGGACATCATCCCAGATTCCCATTTCACAGAATCCTAGAAATCATAGAATGGTTTGGGATGGAAGGAGCCTTCATGGTAATTTTATTCCACTCCTCTACCATGGACAGGGACAATTTCCGCTATCCCAGGTTGCCCCAGTCCCTATCCAGCCTGGCCTTGGACACTTCCAGAGACCCAGGGACAGCCACAGGTTCTCTGGGCAACCTGTGCCAGAGCCTCATCACACTATAGGCAAAGAATTTCTTCTAAACATCTAATCTAAATCTCCCCTCTTTTACTTTAAAATTGTTTCTCCTTGTCCTGTCACTATAAAAAGCACCCAAGTAAAAGGGCATGCTGCCTCCATTTCAATCCTGGGCAGTACCTGGGTAGTGGGGTGTGAATGGGGGTTGTGCCTCCAGAGGAGCAGCAGAAGGGCAGTGTCCCATACAGACACGGGAGTTCATCAGCAGAAGCCCTGGGTGGATGGTGCTGGCAGGCAGCACTGGCCATGTGCAATCAGTATCTGTCCCCAGGATAAGGAAACACATGGGGCATCCTCAAGCAGGGTCCTCAGCACTTCCCAGCTCACCTGGAGCTAAGGTTTGGGCTTGGGAAGTCCCTGTGGGCAGTGTCCTGTGTTGGTCCCCAAAACAGTGATGGGAGAGCTCAGTCTGTGGTTTGTGTGCTCCAGCCATGGGCACTGCTCACAGATTTGGGAGATTGAGTGGGAGGATGTCAGCAGAGTGGAATATGTGGCTGTCTGCAGCTCACCAGATTGCCTGCATGGTCGGCCATGAGTCCATGAAGGTTGGAGACCGGTGGCCCAAAGCACTTTCCTGAGTGCTGAGGGCAGGAGTGACTGCCTGGCAGCACGGGGGCTCTTGGGGCTTCCTCCTCCAAAGCTCACCTCAGGACCCCAGAGATTTTGGTGGGACTCAGAGTAGTTTTCAGCATCCCTGCCTCTGCTTTCTCCCCTTCTCAATGGGAACAGGTAGCGAGGCAGGGCCATGCAGGGTGACAGGGGCTCATGGCGGTGCCAGCAGGGTTCAGTGACATGTCATTACATCAGGAGTGTCACAGCAAATCCAAAGCAAATGCAGGTGAGATGTCGCTGCCTTCTGCCTGGTAGACCCTCCACAGCTGAGCCTGGTAGTCCTCACCCGAGCCTGATCCCACTCACCTGAGCCTGGTTGTCCTTGGCTGAGCCCTGTGTCCCTGCTCCGAGCCCGGTACCCCCATCTGAGCCCGCACAGGCTCCTGGTTATGTAAAGCCACGGCAAGCGCAACCAGGAGATTCTTCAGTGTCGGAATCTGAGTCACATGGGGCTGTTTTATTTCCCCCTCTGCTAATCTCGTTTCTATAGAAACAAGATTGGGAGGAAAAAAAAATAAAAGAAAATAAGAGCCAAGCACAGAGCAAGCGAGAAACCTGAGGTGATGGGTGAGGGAAGCGGAGGTGGCAGCTGAGGAGGTCAGGCGGCGCGGATGGGAGCAGAGAACCCCATTCAGGATGGGAGCGTGCACAGAGGGGACAGGGACTCTCCCGAAGAGACGCTCTGGGATGAGCTGCTGCTCTGGCAGTGGGTGAGCTGAGTGCCAGGAGCGAAGGGAGCAGAGGCTGTGCAGGTGAGTGAGCATCGCTCGCGTGGCTGGCGGGCATCTGTCCCTGTCCCTGCAGGGCACAGCTGGGCATGGCTCACTGGGGTCCTGGCCCTGGCTGCTGCTTTGGAGACACTCTCGTGACTGGGACTGTGGTCGGTGGGAAGCGTGGCACCGGTGAGCGGGGCTTGCCGGAGCGGTGTGCGCAGCCAGCGCTTGCCTGGAGGCTGACTGCGTGTTCGTGGCCGTGAGACTGTCCTTTCCAAACCCTCTCTCTCCCAAAAGACTGGGAAGAACCTTTCCAGCTTTGGATATTTTCCCTCTCTTTCATCCGATTGTACCTGTGCAGATAAGCCATTGCCAGCAGCCGAGCCCCCCAGCTGCAGGAGGTGCAGGGCTGTGTGCTCACAGCGCTGCTCACCCCGGGCACAGCCGCCTTCCCCAGCCCGGGATGCCGGGATGCCGCTGGGGCTAAGCCCAGCTCAAAGCTGTTTGTGCAGGGGCTGCTCCCCAGGGAGGGAGGACCAGCTGAAACACTGCTTGTTTGCCTGGGCTGCCCGCAGCCCGTGGCTCATCCCAGGACTGTTGCCTGTGCTGATGGAAGAGGCTGGGAGCTGCTTGCCCACATCTGGGTTAGTTCAGAGCCACAGGCACGTGCTGGCTCCCGAGTCTCAGGCTAAGGAGTGTGCAACAAGTGGGAGCTTTTCCTGCCTGGATCTGATATCTTGTGGGATGGATGGCTGGTGTGTGTGTGTGGTGGTGAGGGCTTTGGCTGGGTGCATTGCTGGAGCAGAGGTGTTGCTGGTGCTGGTCATCCTGTGCTGGTGCCTGGGCTGGTACTCTTGTGACCTCGGTCATCCCTCACCCGTGGCTCGGTGCAGCTGTGCCTGCGTGGCTCCTGGTGTCCCCGGCCATGGCAGAGTGGTGCTGTGCCAGCAGGGCTTGAGGCACCCAGGCTCCTGCGGGCACACCTCACCCCGGCGGCCAGAAACTGCCAAAAGGCTTTTAGTGGATCACTACACGGGAGGGAGGGATGCGGAGCCGAGGGATCAGGATTTTGCTTGTCATCACTTCCCAGTTGTGGTGTGGGGAATGCGGTGGTGATTGCAAACCCCCGGCCGGATTCACGCCTGTGTGTGGCGGGTGAAGCCGGAGGGTGAATGCAGCGCCCGTGTATTTCTGTACTGTGCTTTGGGAAATGTCACTGCTCATCCGCCTGCCTGGCCAGCGAGGGGGTGGAGGGCGGCGCTTCAGCCCCTTGTCCTCATCCCAGGGCAGCTGAGGGATTTGTGTGCTGGGGTGCCGTGTCCGGTGCCGGCTCAGCGAGCCGCCGGAGGCACAGGCAGGATGGGGACAGGCTGCCAGCCCACCATGTCCGTGTTCTGCCTGCCTTCCCACTGCCTCCGCAGGCTGGGGGCTTTGACAGTCACCCCTGTGGGGTGAAGGGATGGGTTCACAGCCGTGTCACACAGAGCATCGGGGCGGCAGGAGCTGTGCCCCGTGCTCAGCTGGACTCTTCCCCCTTGGCCAGGCTGGGGGCCGGGTGCTGCTCTGGGCACTCTGCTTATCCTGGTGGGACACTCCCGGACTCTCAGTACACACCAGGCTGGGGACAGCACCGTCCCTGTCTCCTTTAGCAGCAGCCTCTGCCTGTCGCTGCCTGCTCTGTTCAGGGTGCTGGGTGCCACGGCTGATGCCAGGGGGGAGTTTGCCGTGCCAGACCCTGCCCCTCCCTGTGCCTGAAGCAGAGGGCTTGGGGGGAACACGTCCCATGGAGGCTGTGCAGTGCTGTGCCACAGTGGTGGTCCTGCCCTCTGGGAGTGCCAGGTCTGTTCTGTCCAGAGCTTTGGAGGGAAGGGCTGAGGATGGATATTGCTGCAAGAGCCTTCAGCGCTGATAATTATTTCTGGGAAAAGATGCCGTGTTCTGACTTAAATGCTGACATGGGACTCTGAACACGTGTAATCTGGCTGACAGATGGCAAGTCATAGAGGTGTGATTTATGATACAACACAGTAGCTGAACAACCTTCTCTGGTTGTCAGGAGACAATTCTTCCCGGTGCTGCGGTTGACGTTCCAATTGATGGCTTTTCCCACGTGTCCCCTTGGTGTGTGGGGACTGCTTTGGCAGGTGCCAGCTGTGTCCACCGTGCCAGCCCTGCCTGCTCTGGTGCTGAGCTGCTGCCTTCGAGGGAGGGCTGGGCAGGTGAGCCCGGATCCTGCCCCGATGGGCCTGGAGCAGTGCTGTGCACTGGCAGGGCTGGGGGAGCAGTGCTGGCCTTGTCCCCGTGCCATGGCTGGGATGAGGCTGGCTCAAGATGACAGTGGCACCTGGGGCTGCCTATTCCCCAGACCAGTGCCTGTGGGGCTGAGTGTGTGGTCCTGACAGGGGAAGGCATTGAAATCCTGCCCATCAGATAAGCACACAGGGGGAAGGATGTGACAAGCACAGGGAGTCTGTCTTACCTGCATGCCCTCCCTGTGCCTCTGCTTCTACTTTAAAATCCCTAATGCTGATCCTTCTTAAGGAACAGGGACATCTATTATTGTTTGGAAAGCACTTGGGAAGTAACAATGTGGCCTCGACAGCATCCCCCTCCCTGTGGGGAGGCTCAGCCCCATTGCCACCCACAGAGCCCAGACCCAGCACAATTCCCAGCACTGTGGGAGCCTCCTGGCCCTGGGAGCACTCTGAGCCCAGGGGAGTGGAGCAGCTCAGCAGAGGAGCTCAGAGGAGCTGAGCCAGCTGCAGGGCCCTGCTGGGGCGAGGGGCAGCAGGCTGGCTGTGCTCGCTGGAGCAGCCACGGCAGAGCAGGTATGATTCATTCGCCCTCCTGCAGCACGCTTTATGTAAAGCAGCTCTGTATAAATCTCCAGATGATCTGTAATGTGCTCCTGGCTTCTAATTAGTGACGCTTCTGCTGAAGCTTTGGGGTCTGGCAGAGGTGAGGGAGGCTGGTTCATGGCTGGATGAGTTGCTGACAGCTCTCAGGGGGGAGGTGTAGGGCTGTCAGAGCTGTCACAGCCATTCCTTTACCTGGGCTGTAGCAGCTGGAGGTGGTGGCTGGCCAAGTCTTGGGGGGTGAAATCAGCACCCCGAGATTCTTGGTCAACTTCTGACTCATACATGGGCTGGCTTGTCTGTCCTGCATCAGACAGATCTGGGCAGCGCCTGCCCTGGGCTGAGAGCATCCATTCCCTGTCTCACTGTGCCTTCCCCTTGATGCCATGACTCGGGACTCACAGCAAGGCCACATTTTCCTGAGCACCCAGGTGGCTGCTCCAGCCCCACCAGCCCACTCTGCCCCCAGGACTAACTCTCCTTCATTCCTAACCCTGATGACATGTGCCACATCGCCCTGTTTTTGCCCACCAGCTCTTCTTGACAGACGCTGTTGGCTTTCCCCAATCTGAAGGATGCAGTGGCTGCTCCTGCCATGCTTGGGCAGGTGGATACATCCAGGTAAAGCTCCTGGGTGTGTAATTGTCCCCATGGTGGTCATTGCAAGGGCCATGTACCACCAACACCACAGAGGCACTTGTCACAGGGGCTGCTGCCTTCCTGCATCTGTGCAGGGCGTCTGGGATTTCCCAGCCCTTCATCCCTGCTGGGGACCAGTTTGGGAGGGGTGGCTGTAATGGTGCAGGGAGTGTGGTGGAGGTGGGGTCAGCACAGCAGACAGGGCAGGATTCTCCAGGCAGTCCCCAGATCTCAGGAGATAAACACCCCTGGCATCCTTTCAGCTGGGGCTGGAGCCCTCATCCCTGCAGGGTGGCAGGAGCTCCTCCTGGACCGGTGGGAAGGGACAGGAACAGCCAAATGCCACTGAGGAGGAGCTACAGGGAACTAGCAGCACCTCTTCCCACTGCCCAGCCCCATTCCTGGGTCAGCCCTGCTCATCCTGGTGTCCACACCATGCCTGGGGCTGCTGCAGAGCTTTGGCTGTCAATGCCCACCTCTCATCCCTCCCTAAAGGGGATCTTCTCCATTCCAGCTGAGCTTGGACAACAGATCAAAGGGGAGTGAGGTGGTGGGGATGGTGTTGGTGTGGGGCTCTGCTCTATGGGCACCAGGATCCCTCCTCTTCATCACCTCTTCCTCTGGCTGTGAGCAGGGGAAAGCTGGGGTTTGGGTTTCTTGCTGGGTTTCTTTTAAGGTAAACCTCATCCTTTACATCAAAGTAGGATTTTTTCTCAAGAATGTAAAGAATGACCCTGGAAGGTCTGAATCGCATTTTGTTGGGTGGGGACTGGAGAGACGAGAGCTCTCTCCAGAAAGCTGTCTCCACCCCGTCCCCAGCAACAGCAATTCATAAGCTGAAAAATAAATCAATAACCAGTTAATGAATTGAAGATGTCTGTGTTTAAAATGTATTGGGGAAAAAACTGTTAGCTGGTCAGGGCTGGCCTAATTACTGTGAGGAAAGACAGTGAGCTCTCAGTACTGAGAAACAAATTCTCTTTTTCTCTTTCTTTGAAGGTGAGAGGAGAGGAGAGGAGAGGAGAGGAGAGGAGAGGAGAGGAGAGGAGAGAGGATTTGCTTTAGCAATGTGTGTAGGTTCAAAATTCCCCCCAACTCTGTCCTTTATCCCCTGGGAGCTCTGTGAAAGCACTCCTGTCCCCTTCCCTGCCCAGCCTGGGGCTGGCTGAGCAGTGGGAGCAGGTTGTGCTGGCACATTAAAGCAGGACAGGAGGCAGTGGCTGTGGCAGTGTGTGTGGCAGGGCTGGCACACGGCCCCAGTCCCTGGTGGTGTACCCAAGTCTGGGTGTCCCAGCTCCCCAGGCTTGTCCTCCCTTGCTCCCTTGCTGGCAGCAGGGACAGGCTGGGGGTGCTGCTGTCAGCACGGGGGGCTCTGGGGGCTCTGTGTGCCAGAGGGAGGCAGAGGGCTGAGGGTCTCTGTGGGGCAAGTGTCTCTTTAGCCAGTCTCAGCTGAGTGCCACTGGGCTTGGAGAGGGGGCAGGTGTGCCCTGTGCCAGCAGCTCTCCCCTGGACAGGGCTGGGATGGATGGCAATGTGCAGCATGTTCCCAGAGCCTGTGGATGTGCTTTTCCCACATCCCGGGGGCTGGGAGTGACACTGGAGCACCCCACCTGTTAGGAATGGGTTTTGTCATCACAGACAGGTCCTTCCCTTGAATCCATTTGCTCCCACACATTTCTCTTTCCTCCTCCAAAACCTCTCCAATATGGGCTGATTTCCATGTCCATCCTCCTCAGGGAAGCTGTTCTGGTGTTTGGGAGCCCCAGCTGGGAGGCCACAGGGGCTCCAGGGTTTCTCTGAGGGAGTGTGTGGCCTTTGATTCAGTCTGCTTTGGTTCTCTCCACCGAGGTGTCCCTGGCTGTTCCTCCGGTGCTGGCTGTCACCAGCTGGAGTTTAGGGAGGAATGCACAGCCTGGGGAGGTGATTTTGCTGCACAGGGAGCAGGACCTGGCTCTCTCAGCAGCTCCAGTTTGGCTAACATGGACCTGTGCTGGTCCTGGCCTGCTGAGCAATACCAAACCTGCTGCTGCTCCTCCACTTCCCAGCCCCAGGACTGTGCCCCTGACCCCTCCTTCCAGCACTGAGCACCTGCTGGCCTTGTGGAGGCAGGGCTGCAGTGCCATTAACACCTTTCCTCTCCCCTCCAGGTCGGAGAGCAGCCTCGCTAGGTTTGCCCACCGCTTGTCGGTGAAGCAGAAGCAGGAGAAGAGAAGGAAAGCCGAGTATGGCTCGGCCGAGCTGTCTGCCTTCCGGCCCAGGTCTCTGAGCATTGAATGGTAAGAGCTGCAGGACAGGCCTGGGGGAAGAAGCTTCTGCCTCTCCAGTCACCCTCCTGTCCCTTTTTCCCACTGCTGCCATTGTCAAAGGGATGTCCCATGGGACAACACCCCTCCAAACCCCTCCACCTGCTGCAGAGGCTCCCCCAAGCTATCAAACCTGAATATTGCCCAGCTGCAGGTCTGTCAGGGCTTGTGTGGGTGATAGGAGTGTCTGCTGAGCACACAGCCTCTGGCAACCCCACCACTGCCCCCTTCCCTTCCCTTCCCTTCCCTTCCCTTCNGAGGGCTGTCACCGCGGGGCGCTGGGGTGGCTGACACCGGGCCACGATTGGATCCCTTCCCTTCCCTTCCCTTCCCTTCCCTTCCCTTCCCCCAGGATCTATGGGAATAAGGAGCCGTAGGCAATGGGAGCTGCTGGAGGATCATCCCGTGGTCCCTCCCTGCCCAGTGCTCCTCTGTTGGATCAGCCAGAGCTTAGAGCCGCAGTGGGGTGGCCTCAGGCACCGGGGGAGCTCTGGGATCTGCAGGGACACTTTCAGGGGCTGCCCTCTGTCACCACGCCCCAAGGAGCAGTGGGAGGGTCCCGGGCTGTTCCCTGACCCACCCTGTGGGGCAGCCCCATGTCCCAGAGGGGTGCAGAGCTCCCTCCTTCCCTGCTGCTGCACTGCCTGGGGCCCCTCGTGTGTGCACAGGTCTCACAGAGCTGTCCCCACTCGAGCAGGGAGTCATTCATCCTGGGTTTCTGAGCAACAGTCTTGGAAGCAGATCACAGCCAGCCATCCCAGCATAAGAGGTGACCTGCTAAGGATATTTAAAAGAGCTGAAAATTGCATTGCTTTCTGCTTCCTTAGATGGATGAAGGAGGGTAAACCTTAAAAAAAACAAAAAGAAAGAAAAAAGAAAAATGCTTAGAAATTGCAAGAATGTCGAGTTTGGTTTTCAGTTTCCCTGCTTTTTTTGGAGGTCTTTCTGGCATTTATTGTGTGTTCTAACACTTCAGTGTGAGACTGTGGAACCCTCCTCAAAGGCTTCCTCTATCTGTGAGGTTCCTGGAGCATCAAAGCTCACCAGGTATTAAAGCACCAGACAAAGAATTCAGGATATTTGGGGACCAACTGCTTTCTTCTCTACTTAAACTTTCTTCCCTTTGCTAAGAGGATGTCATGAGGAAACCTGGTCTGCAATTACTCTCAAGCTCCCAAAGAGACAAATATGTGAATTTGTAATGTAGCAAATAGGGAAACAAGAAAGAGCCCATTAAAAACAATCAGAGTTTGTCTTTATTCATAACAAAGAAGCATGAGGAGCCAGCAAATCTCTTTCCTCTCTAAATCTCTTTGTAGCCCCCGGGTCCCAGTTTAGCCCTGTTGGGGTATATTTGTGGTACATTTTCCCCCACTCTATAGCGTTTTCCTGGGGGAAACCATCTGTCTTGCATTTGGCAAACCACCTTGTGCAGCAGCGACTCGCAGCAGTGGTGGATGATGCTCTTTTGGAGGGATTTTGCAAAGCAGCCTGGAAGAGAGCTCTGGGTGAGGAGGGGCCGCCTTTGCCTTTGGTTTGCTGAGTGCCATCGGGGCTGGGAGGCTGAGGGAGACACACCTGATGTCTCTGTCCTGCAGGGACACAGGCACAGCCAGCCTGGACTCCCACCCTGTACTGGGGGTTTTATCCATGGCTTGGAGACATCTTGGGCTGGATCAGACATCACCCTGACAGCCAGGATTGGGTGGGTTGGGTTGCTGGAGCTCAGGTGCTGGCAGGGCACAGAGGAGGGGTCACCTCAGAGGGTCACAGTGATGAGGGGTGGCAGTGGGCTGAGGACCCTGCCTGCTGCCTGCTCCCATCCATCTCATGTGCACAGGTCCTCAGAGAGGCATTTTGGAGACTTTTCCAGCCTTCTCTGCAGCCATGACCTGCTGAGGGATCTCCTGGCCTTTTCCTTGGTGTGACACAGCTTTTCTGTGTGTTCCCTGCACATCCCCAGGGATCTCTGCTCATCACAGCAGGATCAGCATCCTCAGTTAGTCACTCCAAGCCATCCTGGGCTGCAGGTGAGGCTGCTCCTCAGTGCTCTGGCTGATGGGAAACTTGGCTCATATCCTGGCAAATAGCCTGGCAAATCTAGAGATGCCTAATTTGTCTTCCAGAGCAAATACCTGACTGCATCAAATCTGTCTGTATTTACAACCCAGGCTTACCATTGCTGCTTTTCTCCTGCCTCTGCGCAGAGGTGAACACCCACACTGTGTGTGCTGGGTTCAGCTCATCCCCCAGGGGTTGGAGTAGCATGGAAGAGCAATGGACTGTGTTTTCCCAAATCAGCAGCTTCTGAGAAACCTGCCCATCTTGACCCCAAGGCTTGAAGGCAAAGGAAAGCTTCTCAAAATGCTGTTCCCTGTTGCCAAGGAGGAGGTAGAAAAGCATGACATCATCTGTGCTCTTTGCTTTGAAAAGCTGGGTGTCAGTGTGGGGCAGGGGTTAGAGTTTCCTGCTTGAAATTCCTACCAAAGCATTGTCAGTACAATCCATCCCCACACAGAGCAAGCTGAGCCAGTCTTCCAGCATTCCCCATTATTCAGGTGCTCAGGTAGGGGTGGATGGAGCTGAGGTACAAGAGAAAGAGCTGCACAGGGTCACAGGGTCTGCCTGACACAGTGTTCCTGCACTGAGCACAGCCAGGTAGGACAGGACACAGATGCCTTCACCTCTGCTTGGCATTCTCCAGTGCCAGGAGCCCTGGACCAGGAGGTGCAGTTCTTTGCTGCCACAATGGATGAGGAACTGGATGTCCTGTGCTGCTGCCAAGCCCAGGGATGCTCCCAAGGCGGGTCTTACGGTGTGTGTGTCCATCAGAGCACATCTCAGTGGCTGGGACACGCTGATGGCTCGTGCTGTCCCGGGCACAAGGCAGCTCTATTCCCATGGCACGTGTTCCTGTGCTGCACCAGGCCAGCAGAGCATGGCCCTGCTCCCCAGCCCGGCCGGCAGCGAGCGAAGCCCTGTTAGTTCCACTTATTAAAAACAAAATTGCTGGGGGGAAGGGAGAGAAGGCAGAGAAAAAGTGAACTATTGAGAAAACACTTCTTTCATTCATACGTTGTTTACTGAAATAAATACTTCATTATTAGGCCTTTTTTAGGGTATTTTTTTAAAAGCCAGTGCCACAAAGTCCCCAGTGTTTGGGCCTGTGAATGTGCCGAATCACCTCAGCCCATGGCTCCCTGTGCTGCTGGGAGGTGCTGGAGAGGAGCTTTCCCAGTCTTTAGGAGAAACCTGAGGGCTGCACATGTCTGGTTTTGCCCAGGTTTGCTGGTTCCCTTGTCCTGTTTGCTGGATGGTGTGTGCTGGGTCACCAAGGCAGCTTGTGCTCCAAAAGAGGCAAAATCTGGTAACAGAGACAAGGAAGGATTTGGGATTTAATTTGTTAAAGCTCTGCTTTCTGTGGTCTCTGGTCCTAATCTAGCTCCCAAGCCAAAATAGCACAAGGCTACTAAAGCTCTCTTGACTTGAAGCCCACCACATTCTGCTGTTGGGGTGAAGAAGGTGAGAGCTGGTGATTCTCATGGGGACCTCACACTGTCCTACAGCAATGCCAAAACTCCAACAATCCCTGTTCCTCCCACTTAGAATGAGAAGAGGCCTCCTCTCCTCCAGTGCCTGTTACCTGAGCTATGCTCCACGTTTATCTTCCCTCTTAGTTGAGGGTTAATCCAATGGAAGGGCTGCGATCCCTGGTTTGCTCTTGTGTCAGCAGAGCTGGGAGCCTTTGTTCCCTCTCGCATCCTCTCAGCTCTGTTGCTCATTGGGAGTTTCAGCCCTGGCAGGTTTGTCCTTCTGAAATCCTTTTGTCCCTTCCTTTTCCTTTCTAGCTCTACCTCTGGGTTTCCTTCTTCTGTTTGTTCCTGGGTTTGCTTTCCCCCACACTGCTTTTCCCATATTCACCGCTTGTTCGCTCTGATTTCCCTGGTTTTTTCTTTGTTGCTTACTCACTGCTTTTTCTCTTTGGGCTCCTCGTGTTTTCGCTGTCAGCCAGCCTCCCTGTTGATCCATGGTCGGAATAGCCTATTCCCATGGCGGCTCAGGAAAAATGCAGCGCATTCCTGTCTCCCCTCATGCCGTTATCTCGGTTCTGCTCCTTGGCTGCCCACCACGAGGCTGAAGCCGTGCTGGCAGCAGCGTGTCTGTTCCTGGCGACAGGCGCCTGCCTCGGGCTCAGCCCTGCCTGCAGCTTGTTTTCCTGCCTGACCCTTGGCACGGCGCTGGATCCCGGCTCCTCGCTGCCGAACGCTGGGATGTGCAGGGAGCTGCCAGCCCGGCAGCCGCCGTGCAGACCACACAGGCCCGGCTGGAAGGTGCCAAGCGAGCAGGAGCCACCGGGCAGGGGAACCTCGCTGGCACCATCTGGTTGGTGGAGGTGGCACCTGTGACTGCTGCTGCACTCTGCCTTGTGCTTCGGGTTTGGGTCCGAAGAAGTTTTTTAAGGGAACTGTATTCATGAAAGTTATTTAAATTGTCATAGTGTAATATTTCCACTTTGAGTGGTCTCGAGTGGTGTGGAGGTCTCCCTGTACAGCTGGGCATGGAATCCCTCCTGTGGAAGTGCCTCCTAGCATTGGTGCTGTGGGCAAGCAGCCAGATGACCTGTCCCCATCCATGGCATCCTCACCTCCTGGCACCAAGTGCCGTGGTCCTGGTGGAGCTGCAGGGCTTGGGGGAGTGCCGAGCTGCCAGTTGATCCATCCCATTGTTCCTGATCCAGTGCATGGGAGTGCAGCTATTGCACAGCTCACTGAGAGCCTGGTGCTGTTTGCACAGCTGTCCACAGTCGTGTGGGACCGTCCCCAGGACTCTCTGTGTGACATTTGTCCCTTTGCCAGAGTCAGCCAGCACCAAGTGAGTTGTCATCAACTTTTCGGAAGGCAAAGAGTAGCAGCACCATGAAGATGGAGGGCTCAGAGGTCCTCCAGGTTTCACAGCCCTGCTCGAGCTGTCCCACTCCAGAGACGTCTTGGAGCTCTTTATCTTCTCAGACCAGGAAGCTCTTAGCCTGAGTGAGGGAAAACAAGGAAAATGAGGCCCTGAGCCTTGCAGGGGAAGGGGAGGAATGGGAGAGCCTGGGAGCTCTGGGGGCATGTGGGAGCAAGGAGATGCTGTGGACAGGCTGAGCTGCGTGCCCCGCGCTGGCAGCGCTTTCTGTGGCTGAGCCAACCCTGCCGAGAGCGTCACCCTGGCCGTGCCGCCGGTGCCAGCAGCGGCTCCGAGGTGGAACACGGCCCCCCCAGCCCGGCTGTGCCGAGCACAGGTCCCGGCCGGGCGGGCGCGGTGTTGAAACGAAACGCGAGGCGCTTTGTCTCAACTGGGAGCGCTTTAAGCCCTCGCTCGGGAACAATGGCCAAGCTATGGGGTCATTTGTTCTGGTATTTCAGCAGCTCCTGATGATTTATGGGATGTTTTGTTCTGCTGCTTGTCTTAGCTTCCCCCTCTCCACCCTCCCCATCTCCATCCCTTCTCCATTTCAGCTCCTCCTCCCCCTGCTCCCAATTCCCCTAATAGCTGTGGAGCCTCTGTGCCTTATGAAGTCATGGTATCTGTGACTTATTGAATTAGCCGAATGGGAGCTGGACTTCCACACTGCACCGGGCTGTGCCGGGATGTCCGGGCTCCCGGGGAGCCAGCCCGAGGCAGGGCCCCTTGCCCGGGGCTCCCTGCAGCTTCCCCGGTGTGGCAGATGGATGTTGCCATCAGCAGGGCCCTGCAAAGTTGGTTTAGAGGCCATAAATATGGTCAAGAGGAGCTGCAGCCCCAGCAGACAAGGAGGGCTCTGTCTGCAGGGACACTCTTGTGACAGGGGCTCTGCTGGCTGTCCTGCTGCTGCCATCCCCCCACCTCACCTCTCTGGGAGTGAGCTGGATGCCAGTCAGGGAGCCCCAGAGTTCCTGGTGTTGAACTACACATGGGACAACGTGGTTCAAGAGCTTGGTTTTGTCCCCATCAGCTGGAGAATAACCATGGCCAGATCCTCATGGAATAACCATGACCCTGCCCTCTCCTCTGGGGAAGCAGGGGTTCACATCCCCCTCCCCAGAGCTGGAGGGACAATGACTGAACAGTGACTGTGAGGGACACGCTGATGGGGGTGGGGAGGAGCGAGCCCTCCAAGCATGTCCCTGAAAGTCAGGTTGACCTCAGGAAAGCATTGCTGCTGGTCCCGATGGGACTGACACGGTGCTGCAGCCAGTCCGTAGCCCGGAGGCAGCTTTGGCAAAGGAGCCCTGCAGCTCTGCTTGTGCTGCCTCATGTCGCCAGCAGGGAGCCGGGAGCATCCTGACCTGTGGGTGCAGATGGGAAAGGAGAGATCTTGTGCCTCCTCTCCTGATGCCACAAGCTTCTGGGAGCCCAGTTTTCCTCCTCTTCTCAGGAAAGGCAGCTCAGCTTGTGATTACGATGAGGCTGGAGAGGATGGGAGCAGAGCGAGGCCTGGACCCTCTCTGTGCTGCCACATGCTCCAGCAGGTCCAGCACTCTCATCTCCATTTGTTTCTCATGTCACTGCAGTGGGAGAAATTGAGCCCTCTGGGGAAGCAACAGAAGGAAAATGTCCAGAGAAGACTGATGTCCAGGTTCTCCCTTTCTGGGACCAAAGCCCTCAGCCAGATCCCTTGCTCTCTGAGAGCACAGGCAACTAATAACATTTAAAAGACAAATATAAAATATTGTGCTGATTTGGTGCTCTGGCCACTTCCCTCTGCTGGTAGCTGATACCTCCAATAAGATTACTCCTCAGTCCATTACCCTCAGCACACTTTAGTTTCTCTTAGATAGCCCAATTGCCTGATTTGTTTTGTTTTATTGTCATCATCCCTCTGGCATTTCCCATGGCCAGGACCTGCAAAGCAGGATGGATGCCTTGGTCTCTGCTGAAGAGTGTGGAGGATGCTCTTCATCCTGCAGGATCTCCACTGGTTCTTCTCCATGGACGTGTCTCTGCCTGGAAGGTGCCAGTGGATTTCCACAGCAGGCAAGCCAAGCCCCATGGATATACTGGGGGAGTTGCAGAGATGTCACAGTCCTTAGTATGAAAGGGAAACCTCATGGGTATCTAAGTCTCAGTGTAAGTCAAGCCTTTCCACACCACCTGCTATTCCCATGGAATCATAGGAAGGTTTAGGTTGGAAGAGACCTTAAAGCTCATCTCATTCCACTCCCTGCCATGAGCAGGGACACCTTCCACCATCCCAGGCTGCTCCAAGCCCCCTCCAGCCCGGCCTTGGACACTTCCAGGGATCCAGAAGGCAGCCACAGCTTCTCAGGGCACCCTGTGCCAGGACCTCACCACCCTCCCAGGGAGCAATTCCTTCCCAATATCCAGCCTGAATCTTTTGGTGTGGAGCCATTCCCCCTTATTCATCACCACGTAGTGCCAGTGCACTGGATTTGGAAGGTCTTTGCTCTCCCAGTCCCCTTATCCAGCACACAAAAGTATCTCAATATATATATCTCAAAAGCTTCTTTTAATGGGAATATCCATAACAGTCCTGGTTTCCTACTACTGGTCAGGTCTTCAGGTATCCAGCCATGAACCTCCTTCTCCAGGAGCCAGTTTGGACTTGGGGAAGGGCAGTGTGGAGGAGCTGCATATCTAGAGCAGCTCCAGCAAGAGCAGCAGCTCACTCCAGTTCTGGAATGCCAGGCTGTGCTTCTGTCCATGCCTGGGAGCAGAAGGGATCGCTGATCCTGCTGCTGATGCTTCTGGAGACACTGGGTCAGGAAACACAAAAACATGGACATGTCAAGAAAGTCCTGACAGCTGGCACTTCCAGTGTGTTCCAGTAGTTTTAATCCTTCCTTGTCCCTTGAGCAGTGGCAGGCACTGTTGGGCAGGTTTCCTCTGCTCTTAGGTAGTTTCTTCTGGCAGAGACAATTCCGCTTGCCAGGGCTTCAGAAACCTCCTGTTTATCTTCCTGGAGAGTGTCTCACAGTGCCAGGTTGATATTGGATCTACTGGCAGGATGGGCAGTGCTCTGTGGGGAGGCCAGATGGAAGGGAGGAGTCAGCCCAGGATATTGGGACAAGGAGGACCATGTCCTTGGATGTGTTGGGACTCTTTGCACCTTTGATGGAGTCCTTCTGCACACTGACTCTTCCCTATCCCTCGTACTCACCCTTCCTGTGTGGGCTGGATGCTTTTCAGGGAAGTCGTGAGCCCAGGTGGCCTCCACATCTGCTGAGCCTTACACCCAGTGGAGGCCAGAGAGGGAAGTTATGTTCCCTTCCACTCCTGACTTCTGCATTTCCTCCCTTTCTCCACAAAATTAAACTATTCATCCATCTACCCCAGCAGCTCCCTTCCCAGGGACACTCCTCTCCCTGTCTCACTTTGCCTTTTTGGCCTTTATTTTCGTGGTAACAGGGAAGGTCAGACAGGGATGAAGATCTTCTGCGACACGGAGCTGTTGGGCAATGTGGAGGAGAATTTTCCACATAGGCAGTGCCAGATAGTGCAGATCTGATAGATTTCAGGCCAGGAAAAGGCAAGGTTCATGCTTGGCTGCATCCAAAATGGAACTGGACACTTGGCAGCAGCTGCCAGTGTCACCCTGAGAACCTGCATATGGTCTTCATCCTGCCCACGGTGCAGAGGTTCACCTGAGCCCCCTCCAGGTCTGTTCAGAGTCTGGTTTCCATCCAAGAAGTGTCCCAACAGGGCCTGCCAGGGCTCATCAGGCAGTAACTGGGAGACAAATCTCCTGCCTGTAGTCAGGGCAGGGTTCTTACTAATGGTTTCATACACTCACAGCCCCATGGAGTGGGCTTTGTTTTGCCTATCCCTGCCCTGGAGAGGTCTGAGCTCTCCTTAGCATTCAATCATAGAACCATGGAATGGTTTGAGTTGGAAGGGACCTTCAAGATCACCTCATTCCACCCCCCTGCCGTGGGCAGGGACACCTTCCACTATCCCAGGTTGCTCCAAGCCATGTCCAGCCTGGCCTTGGAGACTTCCAGAGATGGGGCAGTACCCAATCTAAATTTGCCCTCCTTCAACATAAAGCTGTTCCCCCTAGTCCTATCACTGGCTGTCCTTCCAAAAACCGCCTCTGCAGCCTTTCTGCAGGCTCCATTTAGGCACTGGAAGGGGCTCTGAGGACTCCAAGAGTCTTCTCCAGGCTGAACACCCCCAGCTCTCTCAGTCTGTCTCCAGGGCAGAGGGGCTTCAGCCCTTGAAGCATCTTCATGGCCTCTTCTGGGATCTCTCCAACAAGTCTACATCTTTCTTGTGTTGTGTTCTTGATTTGCTATAAAAAGCTGTTTTTTGTGAGCTTTGAAAAATGAATATATGACATTACATAGGGTTTGTTAAGCATGGCCACAGAACAGCTGCTGAGATGAGCAGAGCTCTGAGGAACATCTCCTCTTGGTGTTATCAGGAGGGGCTCTGACCCACTGCCCCAAAAGGAGCCACCATCACCTTGGGTGAGACTCTGCCTTGTTGAGCTGTGGTCTCCATACAAACCCTGCAGGTTTCTGAGTCCGGGGTTGTTGAGGCCCCTGAGAGGGCAGGGACTGCAGGATGACTGGCACCATGGTTACTCACCTCTTCCCCAGGTCTTGCTTCTCCTCCCCATCCCCAGACTCCATGTTTAAGATGAGAGCCCAAACTGACTCACCAGAGCTTCTGAGCTTCCACCACTGCAGAGAGACCTGGGGTACCTGTGGTACCTGTGGTACCTATGGCTTCTCCTGGCCCGCTGAACAGCTGAGGACAAGAGCTGGCCCTCCTTGTCCCTCAGCTTCTCACTCTTTAAAAGGAGCCTGGCAACCTTGACCTCCTTTTTCAGGCACTCTGGCATTCCTGCCCATGGAGAGGGACTGGAACAAGATGTTCTTTCAGGTCCTTTCCAACCCAAACTATTCCAGGACCCTCTGACTCTGTGAGAGCTTCTGGTGAAGGAGCTGCTGTTGCTCCAGGACACCTGGCACCTGGGGTCTCGTGCTGGCCATAGCCCAGACCCACAGCTGACTTGTGGGCTTGCTCTGAGCTCTGGGCTGGCAGGTCAGGTTTTCCTGGTAGGCTTTGTACATCAGCTTGTGCTGGTGCTGTAGCTAAGAGAGCCAAGGTTTCTGTACTGGAAATGGTGTCCAGAGAGGCTGAAACTTCTGCCCCGGGAGCAGGTTCTAAAAAAAGTGTATTTTTTTCATCCTCAACAGTGTTCTCATTCCTAAGCATCTTCACTGGGGAGGAGGAGGCAGTTACTGTGGTCAGAGGCAGAGACAGATCTGGGGAGATGCAGGCAGGTGTAATCTTAACCCGAATTCTTTTGGGTTTAAATGTCACTGTGTGCCAGGCCCTGGGGTCGTAGGGTGCTCACTCCCCCTGAGTGCTGGAGCCATCAGCCTCTGCAAGCCTGGCCTGTGTCACAGGACACAAGTCCTGATGGAGTGACCCATCAGAGACTGCTGGGAGATCAGGCCCTGCTGTGCCAGCCCCAAGGGCAGAGGCACCTGCTGAGGCTGGGCTGGGGTCCTGGGAGGGGCTGCTCTGCCTCTGGATCTCCTTGGGAAGTGGGACTGGGCCAGGGCAGGGGTTTGCTGGTGCAGGTCTGACATGTGCCTTGTCCCTGCCTGTGCCCCATCCTCCTGCTCCACCCCCCCTGCCCAAGCCAGGCTCCAGAGCCAAGTCCTGCTGTGCCCATGGCTCTGGGCAGGCAGGCAACCTGGATTGGGTTTCCTGTGCCCTGAAATCCCTCAAAGCACCGGGCCAAATCCTGGGAAGCAAGAAGGCAGCTTCTGGACACAGATAAGCTGCTGTGACATTTAGTCAGTGCTCCTGCTTTCCCTGTCTGTGCCTGGTGTCCTGCTGCAGTCCAGCTGGGGTGGGAGGGGAACCTCAGCACTGAGCACACTCCTGGAGCTCGGTGAGTGAGGAGGTGGAATTCCCTGATCTCTTCACAAGTGGAAGACGGATTCTGCCAAGAGATCCCATCCTCCCAGCGCAGTCCTGGCCCTGCTCTGCCCTGGTCATGAGCTCTGGAAGGCTCGTGGCAGGCAGGAAAGTTTTGCTTATGGAGCAGAGCTCAACTCGGGTGAACTTCACATGAACTCAAAGTTTCTTTGGCTGTTTTCTTTCCTGATGATGCAGCCAGGTCAGGATCCTGCACTGCGCAGGGACCCGAGGCTGCCTTTCCTGTGCACCAGCATGATCACCTCATCCTTCTGAAGCACAAGGACAGCTTCAATCTCTGCTCTGTGACCAGGGACAGGACCCACAAAACAGCTGGAGCTGTGCCAGGGGAGGGTCAGGCTGGATATCAGGGAAAGGTTCTTCCCCAGAGGGTGCTGGCACTGCCCAGGCTCCCCAGGGAATGGGCACAGCCCCGAGGCTGCCAGAGCTCCAGGAGTGTTTGGACAGCGCTGCCAGGGATGCCCAGGGTGGGATTGTTGTTGGGGGGTCTGGGCAGGGCAGGGGCTGGACTTGTGACCTTTGTGGGTCCCTTCCAGCTCTGGCTACTCCAGGATTCTGTAATTCTTGGTGTCCAGACAGGAGCACCAGCAGACAGATGGAGCTGTTCCTGTGTGACACTGGGACTGTGCTGCTGTAACTTTTGCTCTCTCTGGCCCCAGGGGATGGTGGGCACCCCATCACAGCACCAGGGCTTTAGTGGCCTGCTCAGGGTCACCCAGATGGTCTGTGAGAGAGTTAAATCCCCCTCCTCATGATGCTCTCACTTTACCTGGAGATCACTCCTGCTACCTCCCTTGTCTGCATTCAGACCACAGAAAAACCGGGTTAATGGAGCAAGGGAGGCCCTCAGGGCTGAGGGCTTGTTGGATCAGAGATGGGAAGGTGTGAGTGCACTGTGAGCCACCCGTGTGAACATGGGGACAAGCTGTGCCATCCTAGGCCAGCATGTGGCAGGGCACAGTGGGAACAGTGGGGTTTTCAGCTCTGTGAGCATCCTGGTCCTGAGGAAGCTCTTGCAGCACGCCTGAAAAGCAGGGTGAGGAGCATGGTGGGAAGAGCTGGATGTCTGAGGAGCATGAGGGTATCCCCACCCCTCACCCCACTGCTCAGGGGAAGAGGAGGGGGAGAAAGGAGGCAGCAGCACCCACCATGTGTTGGGGCCACCAGCTCTGGAAATATTTCTCAGCCTCTTGGTGATGGAGGGGTCCCAGCTGGCTGTGTGTGGCTCAAAGGTCCTGCTTGGTGTACCTGTGTGAGCAGACATGTCCCAAGGGCTTTGGGAGATCTTGGAAGTGCTGTCTCCTCTTCCCCTCTTGCCACCTCCCATCTCCAGGGCCACCTGCAGCCATTGGCCCCTGCCACCCTTGCTCTTTTGAGCTGGAGGGAAATCATCCCTGAGAGCTGCATGGAGGGACAAGGAGGGCAGCACAGCTCACCCTTGCTAGGGCTGTACAGAGCTTCCCAGTGCAAGTTTGTTTGCTCTTACTTTTGCCAGGCTTTAACTGTTTGGGCTGGATTGTTCCATGCTTTTCTGCCACAGGCTGAACTTTCTCCTTTTTTTTCCCTCTATTTTTCCCAGTTTTCAGCAAAAGATTGGGAGAAATGATAGCTTTGCCAATTTCTTTTTTTTCCTCCTGTCTCTTTGTTTGAGAGCTTCTGGTGTCTCCACTCTTTGAGAAAGAGACTTGAAATTTGGCAGGCATGATGCATTCCTGCTGGAACTGAACATGGATTTGGTCAAATGGTTAGCCACTAGGAAGCATGGCTGGGCATGGCTGGAGGAGCTCTTCAGGGACCAGCTGCTGGTGTCCCCATTTGCAAAGGGACTCTGGGCACTCTGTGTCCTCCTGTCCCTTTCTCTAGGGACACCTCCTTGCCCACACAAGTCCAGGTCAGGAGTGGTGGCTGAAGGAGGTGCTCCCCAATAACAATTCTCAAAAGCAGTTTACCCACAACAATGTTGTCCTTGTCCCCATTTCCCACGTGTGGTGCTGGCTGTGGGTATCACCTGCCCCTCACCCTCAGCAGAGGGCAGGAGCAGAGCTCAGGCCAGCTGGGGCAGTGCCTTGAGGGGAGGAGAAGCTGAGGAAACGTTCCTGTCATGTGAGACCTGGGAAAGGGTGTTTGTAGAGCTGCCTGTCCCATGGGTGAGCTCAGCAGCATCACATCCATGCATGGAGGGACTGAACCATGGAATCATTACAGCTGGGAAAGACCTTCAAGGCCATCCAGTCCAGGCTGAGCAGGTCCTGGTAGCTGGAGGTTTGACCTGGTGATCCCTATGTTTTTCAAGGATGCTCTTTTATATTAGAGTGTAAACTTTTTCTCATTGCTGTCCTGGGGGCTTTGGAAATTCCTTCACAGACTCCCTTATCTTCAGCTGGGGTTTCTCTACTCAATGGTACCTCAGAGCTTTCTGCAGAGAGAAGAATGACACACGAGCTGGGGAAGCTCTGTTCTGATGAAAGAGCAGGCAAGCCCCAGCTGGAGGAGGCCCTGCTGGTGGTTACTGTCCCTAGTTCGTGTGGTTACAAAAGTGCTCAGGCACTTGTAGGGTGTTTTCTAGCAAAATGGTGGAAAAAACTGGCTTCTCCTGTTGGACTACAGGCTTTGGACCCTGACTCCATGGAGACACTGTTGTAGTTGGGTGGCAGTGACCCAGCCCCTCTGGTGTTGCTCCTGAGTTGGGTGCTGCTGGCATGGGACCAGCCCCAGGGCAACGTGGTGGGGTGGTCAGAGAAGATCCCGGTGGGTGCTGGGCAGGGAGCTGATCTGGAGCAAGCTGGGAGCAACTCCTGGCATGAAGCTGTGCCAGGCCAGGGGTTTGCCAGTCTGGGACAGGCTGGCCCAGGGAGATCCCGGTGGGGGTGGCTGTTCCTGGTAGCCGTGCCAGGGACAGTCTGTGGGCAGTGGCCGGCGTGCCCAGCACTGCTGGCTGGCTCCTGCTGGGTGCCTTCCAGCAGGAAGTTTCTGACTCCAGTAACACTTCCCAGCTGGGCAGCAGCTCTGGAGCCGGGTGTGTGCGTCTGTCTGCTCTTCCATTGTGACTTGGCCCATGTCTCCTCCTCCCTGCCGAGATCAGTGGCTGTGGGCTCCCTTTTGTAACCCCTTTGGGTGCAGCTCTGGAAGTCTTCAGCCTGGTTTCCATCAGAATGCTGGTCCCATCTGGCTGGATGTCTTGGGTGGGACAATGGAATGGAGGTGGGTTTCCACCAGAAGGAACATCCCAGTGTTGGACTGGAGGAGTGGGAAGTCACGTGAGATGTAGGTGGCTGAGGATGGAGCCCAGCCATAGGCATGGGGGAGTGAGCTCAGGGGACCCCCAGAAGACTTTCTTGGGCCATTTTTCTACCATTTGGTGGTTCTGGAGAAGAGGCAGTTTCTGCCGGGAGGCTCATCCCGGTGGCATGTCCTTCCCGGTGGCACCAGGTGGCGCAGGAGCTCAAAGGATTCGGTTCTCTGCAGGTCTGGGTGCGAATGGATTGCCTCCCACTGCTGTGATGAGTCTGCAGGTCTCAGCCCCCACCACGCAGAGCTGTGCCCCCCGCCAGGCCGGCCTCAGCCTCAGGGCAAGGCAGTGGGGCTGGGGCTCCCTGCAGTCCTGTTTCCAGCAGAACCAGGAGCTGGCCCAACCTTTGAACCGTAGGAGGGGGCCTGGGTGTGGACCCCACCACGCCAGGAAAAGGCACAGTGATGCTCTCAAGGGGAGAGCCCTGGTGGTATCAGGGCAGTGAGGAGGCAGTGGAACAATACCCTGGGTGAGGCCATGACAAAGCATATGAAATCCCTCTGGCACAAGGTCGAGCTGTCTCGGGCACGGACAGGTGAGTGCTTCTTCCTGGCTCCTGGAAGGTCCCGGGCTTTTTGGTGGGGTGCAGGTAGGTGGCAGCAGCCCTCAGAGCAGCTGGGACACTGCCACCCCAGCCCCATTCCTTCTGCCAGTGGAACAGCTTCTGGCCCCATGGGCTCTGCCAGCCCCGTGCCCTGCTCCCTCCCCAGAAGTGTGTGTCAGAATCCAAGGACAGATTCAGCCTTGGGTCAGTGTGACCTTACATCCCTTCTCACTCCTCCCAGCATGCCAGCTGTGCCCTGGGCATCTCTGTGCTGAGCATCGACCTCCTGCTCTTGTTGGATCCAAGGTGGGTCCCTGTGAACCCACAGGGATACTTTTTCTCCCTTCTTTTGCCGTCAGTGATCTTTGATTTCAGTTGTTGTATGACTCAGCTCCTGCATTTGATCCCCTGGAGCAGGGTTTGCACACATGCAGCTGTGGCAGGAGCGCTGCTCATTCCTGGTAGGCCAGGCTGGGATAGGGTTTCCTCCTGACAGAGGGGCAGTGAGTCCCCACGGCTCATCTGCTTCCCCATGTGGAAATCTGATCTAACCAGGCTGGTGTTAGTGGCTTGAAGGTGTCTCCTGGAGCTCTGCTGACCTGTTCCAGCATCTGGGCTTGTGAGACCCTGGCAGGATGGGAGTGGAGCAGAGCAGGTGCTCTCTGGTGCCTCTGTCTGCCTGCCCACCCAGCCCTACCTGTGCAGGTCTGGCTGATTGCTGGTGCTGGAAGCATCAGGCACATTTGGGTGTGGGGCTAAACACTGGTTCTGGCAGTGGGTGTGGGACACGCTCAGCAGAAGGTGGTACCACACAGTTCCCATGAAGGGCAATCTGGGCACTGACCTTTAGCTCCTGCCCCTTCTTGCTGCCTGATCTCTGCAAGCAGCTCTGGTCTGGAGCAGAGTCTGGTCCTGACTCAGCAAGGAGCAACCAGCAGTGGTTCTGGGCTCCTCTGGGGTGCTGGGCTCCCTTTCTTAGGGGACCAGGCAAGCACAAGGCCACAAACTCCTGCAGAGGTTTGCAGGGAACAGGGGTTTACAAAGTGCAGGGATTTGCTGGGCACAGATATTTGTAGAACGTGGGTTGTCTGGGGACAGCATTTTTCAGGGGACAGGGGTTTCCAGGGGACAGGGGTTTTCAGGGACAGAGGATTTCAGGGGACAGGGATTTGCAGGGGTTTGCAGGGGCAGGAGTTCACAGGGAATAGAAGTTTGCAGGGGACAGGGATTTGCAGGGTGGCTGCGAGCTCCCACTGAGCCAGGCCCCAGGGCTGTGCGCTTTGGCTTTTGGCAGCAGAGTTCTGGCTCTGTCTGCCTCCTCCCTGACAGTGCCAGGGTTTTTGGGTGGTCACAGGGCTGTGATCACAACCAGCACTGCCTGTTGTGTCGTGGGTACCTGGCACCGGGCTGACCACACTGGGCTTCCCCAGGAACTTTGATCATGGCTTGGGGCAGCCTGTCCTGCTCTGTCCTGTCTCCATCAGGTTCCAGTTAAAACCAAATGCATTCTCCAGCCCAAGCTGCACAGCCGTTTGAGCCCTTCCAAAAAATGAAACAAATACCCACGGACTGCAATTCGAATTGCAGCTCAATTAGGGCTTGTTCCCAATGCGATCATAAAACCTCCAGTACGAAAACAAACAACCCAACCAAACCACATCCAAGCCTGACAGCATCCTCTGGAATGCCTTTAAAATAACAAGGAGGGCAGAGGAAGATGAAAGCACTGTGGCCGGTGGGAAGGAGGCTCTTTGGCCCTGAGAGGCAGCCTGGAGGTGGGCTGAGCAGGTGTGGGGCAGGGCAGCTGGGGATGGGGAGAGCACAGAAGTGACGGATGTGACAGAGACGGGCTCGATGGGTACCGTGGAGATGTGGGCCGGTGTGGAAGCGATGAGCACGGCAGAAATGGGGCAGCCTGGGGCCCAGGGTTGGGCTGTTCGCAGCAGGATTTCACGGGGTGAGGAAGAGGAAGCTGCAGAGGTGGTTTGGAGCGCGGTGGCTGCTCTCGGAGAGGCTCCGATGTGTGAGCGGGGCGGGGGGAGCGCGGGGCCGGAGCCGGCGGCTGGAATGCGTGTCCCGCGTAACCCTGGCTTGCACCGCGTCCAGCCAGTCTGGTGCCGCGGTTCGGGTTTCACGGCGGACTTTAAACCCGGCCATATTTAGCGTGAGCCTCGCTGGCCTGTCAGGGAGGGAAAGCCGCAGCGCAACTAATAAAAAAAGCCAAACAAAAACAATGTAATTAAAGAGACTCAGCACTGTGTGTTCCCATAGCAAGAACATTTACCCAAAACTTCCTTGCTCAGATACTTAATGTCAAGCAGCAATTAAAGGCTGGCTTTGTGGCGCAGCAGCGAGGAAGGTTTGCCCTGGCAAGGAGATGGGAGCCAAGGCTGAGCCATCCCCGGGGCCGGTGGGGGGGGACCGGCGGCTCTGGGCGCTGGGAGGTGCCCCAAGGACATGTGCGCGTCACACAGGGATGCTGCATCCCGAGCAGCAGCTCCCGAAGCCCTCCAGACAGAGATGCCCTCAATCCATAATGCACAGACCCACTCAGCTCCATCCCCACAGAAGTTTGGCAGCACAGGAGCAGAAAAGTGGAATTTCTGTGGATTTTCTAGGTAGGAACCTCTGGGCAGGACCCGCAGGAGCTCTGCTGGGGTAAATCCTTGTGAAAACAGTAAAATAAGCAGGGCTCAGCTGGGTGTAGAAGTTTCCAGCATCTCCTTCCTGACCTAGATCGGTGGATGGAGACTGTGTGAGCCTCTGAAATGTTGAATCTCCTCTTTCAAAGGATGGTTTGGGGTGCCTGGAGCCAGGCGAGGATGCCAGGAGCCAGGCTGTGCCCACTGGTGCCCCCTTCACTGCAGCCCAGGGTGCTGCTGATGGGGTGCTGGTGTTGGCAGCATCATCCACCTTGGCTGCTGAGCCCGTCATTGTGCCATGACCCTCAGCACTGTCCCCAGGGAGAGGTGTCCCCATGCCCTGGCAGTGCTGCTGAGGTGTGTGTGTGCAGGAGGATGCCTGTGCATGGCATGGCCAGGACAGTGGCACTTTGAGATGGCAGTGTCTGCCTGACAGCATTCTTGACCATGATGGCAGATGTCACAGGGACCCTGCAAATGAAAGTCTGATTTGGGGTACATTTTAATGAGCATTGAACAACAAGATCCTTCTGGTCTCACTTTTAAGCAGTGATCAGGAGGTCTAATTAAAAAAAATAAAAGCAAGAAGTGGCAGCATTATTGTGTTGCAGCAGAGTTTGCTCAAGCGTCTCCACTCCCTTCCTCCCCAAAGCCCTGCTGGGCCTGCAGCAGTGGGGTGTTTTATGGGACACTGTCAGCGAGTGATCTACTTGGTTGGCTCTGAATCTTTCCCAGAGTCCTGAAGTCTCCGTCTTTCCCAAATTCAGCCTGTGATTTAAGAGGGAGATGCAGTGGGGATGAGACATTTGGGCAGGCTCTTTCGTGGTGTGCCAGGGGACATGGCTCTGCCTCAGGAGGACACTGCCTCCCCCCAGCCAGCCCTGTGCTGTGGGATCTCGTGTGTCCAGCCTGTGGGAGTCCCTTCTGTCACGGCTCAGTGAGGACTGGACTCAGGGGCTGGGGGTCTTTGCCATGTGCTCCCAGCACAAGTGTTCCCCAAAGGGTGCAAAACCCTTCTGATTTTGGGAGTAGCCTGGATGGCACAGGGGGAATGCTCAGAGGAGAAGTGCTCCAGGGGGGAATGCTCTTTTTCATCCCCTGGAGAGGAGCAGAGCACTGGGCACTGCTGGATATTGCAGATCTCACCCAGGATGTGCTTTTCATTTGTGTACCAAGCTGCTGGGAGTCAGCTTTCCATTCCAGAGCTGCTCCAGGGTGGGCTGTGTGTCCATGGGGGTGTTCTCTGCTGCCACGGGCCATGAGCTCCTCGGGCAGCACAGGCACACTGTGCTGGGGACAGCAGGGACCATGGGCTGCCATTGGTGCTCAGAAAGCCCTGCACTGACCCAGGGGCCTGACACCACGCTGTGCTCCTCTATGCATTGGGGTTTAATAGCACTGGGCTTCTGGAGCTCCAACAAAAATGTCCTGGCAGGAGCAGCATCTATATAAGTTAGTTGTTATTGCTAAATAAAGGAGGCATGCTCGCTTCAGCTCCACTCAAAACAAAACCCAGCAGGTTTGCCAAGTGAGGAGAAAAGAGAAAAGCTGGAGGAAACAAACAAACAAACAAGCAAACAAACAAACAAACAAACTCTGCTTTGGTGCCTTTCCCCAGACCCAGGTTTCAATAAGCAAGTGCATTTTCTAGGCACACAGATGTTCCCATGGAGCAGGAGTGTTTTGCTCCGTGTCTGCATGGCCAGGTCACTGCATAGCACCTAAATGCCTTGGTGGTCTGCACAGCCCTGGCTGGGGAACTGCTGTGCCTGCCTCCAGGAGCCCTGCTGCCTTGCAGGGATGCTGGTCATGGCATTTGGTCCTAGTTCTGAGCGTGCTTTTTGGTGGGTTATGAAATCCCACTCTTTGGAAGGGCTCCTCTACTCATGTTCCATTTTTAATCCAGCCTCTATTTTGCCAGTCATGAAAAATTGCTTATGCTTGGGCAAAAGGAGTGGAAAATCCAAATGCATCAGCAGCTTCTCTTCGTGCCGGAGGCGGCACTTCTTGTTCCTGTCCCCATGGCTGTGGAGGAGCTGCTCTGAGTGTGGGTCTCTGCTGTAGAGTGTTGGTGTCCCAGTGTCCATGGCTGTGAATTCCTGCTGCACAGGGATGAGCGTGGCCGTGGGTCAGACCAAGTGTGCTCAGGTGTGGAGAGACCTCTCACATTCAGATTTTTCTCTCAGGAAACACCTGTATGTTGATCTTGCCACTTGATCTCATAGGATCATACAGCCATGGAACAGTTCAGCTTGGAAGGGACCTTAAAGACCATCCAGTTCCACCCCCTGCCATGGGCAGAGACACCTCCCACTATCCCAGGGTGCTCCAAGCCCTGTCCAGCCTGGTCTTGGACACTTCCAGGGATCATGGGGCAGCCACAGCTTCTCTGGGCACCCTGTGCCAGGGCCTCCCCACCCTCACAGGGAACAATTCCTTCCCAATATCCCATCCATCCCTGTCCTCTGGCAGTGGGAAGCCATTCCCTGTGTCCTGTCCCTCCAGGTTCCTGTCCCACATCCTTCTCCAGCTCTCCTGGAGCCCCTTTAGGCCCTGGCAGGGGCTCTGAGCTCTCCCTGGAGACTTCTCCAGGTGAGCACCCCCAGCTCTCCCAGCCTGGCTCCAGAGCAGAGGGGCTCCAGCCCTTGGGGCATCTCCGTGGCCTCCTCTGGACCCACTTTCCTGTGCTGGGGGCCCAGATCTGGAGGCAGCTCTGCAGGTGGGGTCTCACCTAAGTGGGGCAGAGGGGCAGATTTGCCCCTTTGCCCTGCTGCCCATGCTGGTCACCTCCTGCTGCGAGCTCTGGCTTGGGGTGAGCTTGGCTGGACTGAGTTGTGTCTTCCTGGTAACTGGTTTTAGGCTTCTCTTGTCCTTTTCCTGTTCCATCCTTGGATACCCTGTGGAGCATGGTTCAGGAGAGCACCCCTGGCATCTTTTCCTAACACTCCACTGACACCCACATGGCTGTGAGGCTTCAGCAAACTGCAAGGGCCAGGTCCCTCTTCTTCTCCCAATACCAACCCTTGTCCTTTGAAAGCCATCAGCACCTTTCATCCCCCATCCTTCAGGCTCCCTTTTTCTCATGCATGGGGCCGTGCTGCTTCCTTGTTTGCTCCATCAGCCTGGGAATGGTGGCAGCAGCTCCCTGCAGTGCCAGCCACCCACACCGACCCCAGAGACCGCAGTGTAGTGCTGAGCTCAAGTCAGCTGCTGTGCCTGGAGCCTCTCACTGCCACCTTGGGCAGGCACTCGGCAGCTTTTCCTTCCCGCAGCAAGCCTGGGGGGCAGCGGGGAGCAGCAGCCTCGGGGTGTGGCTGGAAGGGCACTGCCTCCAGCAGCAGCACCGCTGTGCACAGCCCAGGCTCTCGGTGGGGAGAGGGCTGTGGGACAGTCACTGTGATCCCCATCAGCCACATCACAGAATCATGGGCTGCCCTGCGTTGGAAAGGACCTTAAAGATCATTTATCTCATCCCACCCCCTGCCATGGGCAGGGACACTTCCCACTATCCCAGGCTGCTCCAAGCCCTGTCCAACCTGGCCTTGGACACTGCCAGGGATCCAGGGGCAGCCACAGCTTCTCTGGGCACCCTGTGCCAGGGCCTGCCCACCCTCATGATAAAACAATTTCCTCCTTACGTGTGGCCTGGTGAGCTGCGGGCAGGGTGGTCATTCCCTGCCTGTCCAGGTACCCGCTGGGCTCTGGGCTCTGTCCTGGCCCACAGCAGCCGGCTCTGTCAGGGACTGCTGCTCAGCTGGAGACTCAGGAGGGCTACACCCTTCAACAAAATGCACTTAAAATCAAGGAATTGCAACAATTATTAACACTTTTTACTAGGCCAAGGTCTGCCGTGTTGCAAACATTCAGAACACCACATTATGAACTGCCCAGTGGATTTGCTTGTGTGAGATGCTGGAAGAATGGAAAAAATGAAGGTGCCTTATGCTCATCCATCCTCATGAGGTGTTTTTTAAAAAACAAAAAAAACCAAAACAAAACAAACAAAAAACCCAATAAACCCCCCCCCCCCCCTCATTGCACTGGTTTCCTGATACAGAAGCATACTTAGAATCACTGAGGTTGGAAAAAACATTTAAGATCATCAAATCCAACAATTGACCCAGCACTGCCAAGGCCACCACTAACTCATGTCCTCAGGTGCCACATCCACACAGCTTCTAAATCCCTCAAGGGATGGTGAATCCACCACTGCCCTGGACAGCCTGAGCCAGTGCCTAACCAGCCTTTCAGGGAAGAAATTTTCCCAGTATCCAATCTCCACCTCTCCTAGCACAATTTGAGGCTGTTTCCCCTTGTCCTGTCCCTGTTCCCAACCCACCCCCCCCGGCTGTCCCCTCCTGTCAGGGAGTTGTGCAGAGCCAGAAGGGCCCCCCTGAGCCTCCTTTTCTCCAGGCTGAGCCCCTTTCCCAGCTCCCTCAGCTGCTCCTGGTGCTCCAG
>VWYP01033066.1:11286-56154 GCA_013400435.1 Pycnonotus jocosus | reverse complement strand
AGCCCCACCCCCCCCGGCTGTCCCCTCCTGTCAGGGAGTTGTGCAGAGCCAGAAGGGCCCCCCTGAGCCTCCTTTTCTCCAGGCTGAGCCCCTTTCCCAGCTCCCTCAGCTGCTCCTGGTGCTCCAGCCCCTTCCTCAGCTCCTTTCCCTTCCGTGGACACGCTCCAGCCCCTCAAGGTTTTTCTTGTCATGAGAGGTCCAGAACTGGCCCCAGGTGGATATGACCAGCCCCAACTCATCTTTCCAGAGAACTTCAGCCTCTTCCATGGAGAGGGTGAGGGAGTTTGCTGGTATGTGGGTTTATGGCACTGCAAACCTGGTGTCCACATCACTTCCCTGATGGTCACAAACACATCCCTCATGGCCAGAGACCTGAAGTATTGGGTCAGGCAAAGCTCCTGTCCCCTGCTTGCAGACAGTAGGACAATAACTAGCAAGAAGAACCAATTGTGGCTGGGATAAATTTAGTTTGGCTGCACTGAGATTCTTCAGGCAGAGGAGGTGGGATGTCCTCCCACACCTCCCTGCAGAATGAGACTTTGCCATGGGTGAGCTGGTGTTGGCTGGCTGGCCCCTGAGGGCAGGACATCTGTAGGTGTTGTTTGCAGCTATCAGTTGCTCTAGGGCAAAGCTTAGCTCCAGATAAATCAAGACCATTTCACTGACTCCAGATGACTCATAACCACAGGGCAGGAAACTCCTTCATCTTGGGGGCAGCTGGTTTAATATACATAGATGTTCACTCCTGAGCACTGAATAATTTCCATCTCTTTACTTCTCATTAAAAGCAAATCAGAGGAGGGAAAACAGTGAGAAATTTCTCTCTGTCTCTGGTTCTGCCATCTCTGAGAGAGCTTCCTCCCAGCTGTGCAGTCTGCCTGCACTGGGTCATTTGCCATGTATTTTAACTGGCAGAACAAAGGACTTTCTCTCCAAAGCACCACTCCATTTTGAACCCTGATTCTGCAGGCACAAACGGAGCAGGGATCTGTTACAACAGGGTCTGCTCCAGGTTCTGTAGAGGGAAGAGCATTCTGTGTGGGAGAGCATTGTGGCCTCCTTTGAGGAAGGGGAGTCGCAGTGGAATTTGCCCATCTTGTTGATGAGCCTGCTGAAAGAGGCACCTTCACCTCTGAGCAGCAGCTGAGGGGGAGAGGAGAGAGAAGAACTTGGGCAGCAGGGAACTCTTGAACACAAGAGAAAGGGCAAGGTTTTGCTGGAGAACCTCTCGATTTAGTTCTTTTTCCTAAATATGTCAGGCAGTGCTTTCTATCTCAGGCTTCGCTTGAGGGTCAAAATCTGCCTCCCTGTCTCTTCCTGCCAGAGCAGCTCTGCCTGCTCAGGCACAGGTGGCTTTTCTCTCATCTCTGCACACCAGTGACAGCAGAGCTGTGCTGCTGTCCCAGCCCTGTGCCCTGTGGGGTCCTGTCCCTGCCCTCTGCAGAAGGCTGTGTATGCTGTGTGAGCCCTTGGCATGAGAGCCCTCAGGAGAGGGCTGTCCATGATGACATGTGTGCACAGGCTGAGGACTCCATGTCCACAGCCAGGCAGGTCCCAGAGACCACAGGACTGGTTTTCCAGCCCTTCCTTGCATTGTGCAGGTCTCTCCCACCATGATGACATGCTCCTGGTTGCTGATCCCTTCCTCCCCACTGGAATCAGTAGGACTCTGCTGCTCAGGGATATTTTGCCACCCGAAATGACAGAAAACCTGTCTGCTTTTGCAAATGGGCCTTTGGTTGGTGTGGTTGGTGCTCAGTGTCTGATCCATGAAGCCCTGTGTTCAGATAATGTCCATTCCTGGAGTGACCCAGGGCAGCAACTTGACACCGTGGCTTGCACCACACTGGAGACCTCTAAATCCACAGGCTGAAGCTGGTGAGATGAATGATTGCCAGGAGCCAACCTCTGCAGCATTTTCCACTGTTAAATATCACAGTAATAAAAGGTAAAATCATTAAAGTCCTTCTGCAGCCCACTGTGCCTCATCTGAAATGAGGACGACAAAGAGCACAGAGCGAGGGGTTATTAATATCCTGTCTCAGGATGATGGCTTTATAAACATCCTTACTGCAGGCACAGCCTCACTGGAGTGTTTTGGCATAACCTTCAGCCAAATGTCATGCTTTTAGCACACTTGATATTTAACCAAGAAAGCAAGGAGGGGAAGACTTTGCCCCTATATATCTGATCTTATACACAGGGGGATGGGGTCAAAACTGAGAAAAACTGTGTTAAGGGTAGCCATGCTAAATGCTCCTTAGACCTGATGCTCCTCTCTGGGAACTGTGCCAGAGCTCCAGCAAGACGGGGATCAGATGTTTGACGCAGTGGAAACCCTCCATGCCATAGGGGATGACTCATGGGCAATAGCCCCACACAGCAACAAGCAACAACCCCCACATTCACACCAAAGCAGGGGATTTTGACTGGTGGGATGAGGTATTGATGGAGTCAGGAGGGTCCTGGCTGCAGGGAGAGGGACAGCTCCCACTCTGGAGAGCCTCAGAAAAGACACCAGCTTTCCTTGTGACTTGTGGATATTGAAAATAAGAATCAAAATCATGTCGCAATGGTAGGACAATGGAAACAGATGGTCTCCAAGGTCCCTTCCAACCCAAACCAGTCTGTGATTCTACAATCAGAGAGGAGAAAAGATTTTGTAGGTTAATGGATGGAGAAGGTAAGAAGCAGCTGTGAAGCTGGGATCTCTTGGTGAGCAGAAGACTGGGGTCACTGGTCCCCATCAGGATCTGGCATTATCTGGATGCCCTTAGAAATGGCCCTTAATGTTCCCTTCTCCCACTTCACTCCCAGAGAGTGCCCTTTGCAGGAATAACAATTTTGAGAAAAGTCATGTACTGAAAGGGCTGAAGGATGGTGGTAAGTGCAGGACATGGGTTCCTGTAGAAGGATGGGCATGGAGAGGGCACACAAGGCTATCCCAAGCCAAAGGTGATGGACAGCACTCACCCAGCACAGGCCTGGGGGCTCCCAGGCTCTGCAGCCTCCAATGCTGAGGGGGCTGGGCATCCCTGGATGGGGCAGCCCATCTCTATGGGAGCTGGATGGTGGAGACTGGGCGTGTGGAGAGATTGCCCTGGTCAGATGGTTCCAGATCAGTTGTAGAGCTGAGCAGCCTGGGGTTGCTTTGGGCATCCCAGCTTGTGTCTGGATGGAAATGTCTTACCTGCAGGGATCATATGAGCCCCTTGGCACCCCTGCCAGGCCAGCAGCAGTGGTGGGGAGGAGGAGCAGATCTGCCTCAGCTGATAACAGATAGGTGAGGGCATTGCTGCACTGGTATCCATCTTGCAGCTGCTCGCACTGGTGCTGCATGGGGGTGCTCTGGCTCGCCCAATTCCTCTATTGGTCCTGACAATGCCGATGTGCCTCTGCCTTTCTGGCACATCCTCCATGCCTCATTTCCCTCCTGGCTTTTTCCCAGGTCATCCTCCCCTAAAATGACGCAGCAGATGCGGGACCTGCAGCTGGCACAGGCCAGGAAGCCACCAGGCCCTTCCTCACCCAACGCGGCCAAGAGGCTCTACCGAAACCTGTCCGGGAAGTTCCGTGTCAACTACACCTCCTTCGACGAGGGCAGCCTGGTGGGACGGGGAGAGAAGGAGAAGCTCCGCAAGTCCTACCTGGTCAGTGCCTGCAGGTTCCATCCAGATGGGCACAGAGGGTCTGTGGGAGCTGAGAGTCCCTGTGTGGATGGTGCTGGAACCTGGGAAGGAGCACAAGGATGTGTTTAGTGAAGCTGTAGCAAGTTCAGCTGGAGTTGTTCCAGATGTTTGCTTGGCATCATCCAGATGTGTCTGCAAAGAGCTGATGCTCCCAGGCCTTTGAGATGAGGGCATCCTCTCCCTGATTGGGTTCATGGGGAGCTATGGGGTGTTTGGTGGGATGGAGGAGGGTGCCCCGTGGTCAGTCCAGTTGCATTTCTCCTTTCACCCAGTTCCAGAGCAATGCTGCCCTCTTTGAGGCCGTGGAGCTGCAGGACCTTGACAGGGTGCAGGAGATGCTGAAGCACTACAGCCCTGAGGAGCTGGACCTCAACACCCCCAACAGCGAGGGGCTCCTGCCCCTGGACATCGCCATCATGACCAACAACGCTCCCATCGCCAGGGCCCTGCTGCAGGCCGGAGCGAAGGAGAGCCCACACTGTGAGTTGGGACAGGGAGCTGCGCTGTGCCCGTCACCCAGAGGGGTGCAGTGGGGCACCACAGGCATTGGATGCGGGTGGGGAGGCGATCACTGTGCTCTGGGAGCCTGCAGGCTGCAGCAGGGCTCGAGGGGAACCGTGCACTCAAATGGACCCCAGCACCAGGACACGGAGGGGAGGGTGGGGTCTCGTGGTGGGGATTCATTGCCAGCAGAGGCAGATCTTACTCCAACCACCTTCTCCTGGGCCCACGGCCATGCCCACTGTCCCACAGTTGTGAGCCTGGAAAGCCGCTCGCTGCACCTCTCCACGCTGGTGCGGGAAGCGGAGCAGCGCGTCAACGAGCTGATGGCACAGGTGGTGAATGAGGCGCCCAACGCCGACTGCTCCGAGAAGGAGAAGCAGCTCAAGGCCTGGGAGTGGCGATTCCGGCTGTACAAGCGCATGAAGGCAGGGTTTGAGCATGCCCGTGAGTGACCGCAGGAGGGCTGGGGGGCTGTCCCTGCTCCGGGGGAAGGAGCGGGGCTGTGCCTGGCACCAGCACCCTTCAGAGGGTCCCTGCACCCTGTGGCCAGGACTTGCAGGATGAGTGCGTGGAGGGGAGGACATGTTCCATCAGGGAATGTGTCTCTGGGGCCGGGGAGAGGCCCAAGAGGGACATGGGGACGTTCAGAGTGACCGTCCTCACTGTAGCAGTCCCTGCACTCTCTGTCCGCAGGAGTGCCAGATGCCCCCAGCAGCGTCCACCTCTCTGTGGCCAGCAGCTCCTCATTGCAGGTGACCTTCTGGGAGCCCCTGAGCGTCAACTCAGCCGTTGTCACCAAGTACAAAGGTAAGGACCAGGATCCCTGCAGCAGGGTGGGGTCACACAGCCACAGCAGGTGCCTTGCACCCCTTGCTCCCCATGTCAACACAACAGAGCCATGGGCTGTGCTCCCAAGCCCCAGTCAGGCCGCTTTTATGGTGGAGCACAGCAGAAGTCAGGGCTGCTGGACAGCCTGGCCACCACCCAAATCCTCTGAGCTAGACCAAACATCATCCTGCACCAAGGCAAAACTCGGGGTTGTCGCTTGTTGGCTGCCCCCTCATCTTGCACACTGGGAAGACTTTGTTTTCTTGTACCCCTCACCCCCTTAAACTAGATATCTGGCTTCTGGAAGAATTTTTTCCATCCCCCACTTCTGAGCCACTAATTAAAGGTGCTGATCCCAACTTACATGGCTTGGTGAGGACAGCAGCTCTCCACGACCTTCCCCACCCCTATGAATCACCTTTTCCCCTGCCTTCACTCCACTGCCTCCATCTCCTGTGCTGTCTGCAGTGCCCCTGCAGCTGCTGTCTGTGACATGCCACCCCAGCCCTGGTGGCCTATCCCCACTCCAGGGCCTCATGGCACCTTGGGGTCTCTCCTTGCAGTGGAGTGGAGCTGCTCCCCCACCTTCTCACCGCTGCTGGGAGAAGCTGTGATCGACAAGCTGAAGGACCTGCGTTTCACCATCCAGGGGCTGGTGTCGGTGAGTGCCAAGGGTGCCCACAGCAGGCAGGGCTCGGCAGGGACAGCCCACAGCTGGGAAAAGCCACAGGCCATAGTGCAGCCCATGGGGATGGGATCAGGCACTGGCACAGGCTAATCATCATCCCTGGCAATGTTCAAAAGATGTGTATTTGGTACTTGGGCCATGGTTTAGGGGTGGCTTCGGCAGTGGTTGGACTCAGTGATCTTAGATGCCTTTTCCAACCTTAATGGTTGTTTGTTTCTACAGTCATTCTGAGCAGGAACAATAGGATTGTGCCACACTGTGTGCCACGGGCACAGCCTGGGCAGAGCCAGGAGTGTAGGGCAGGGAGAGGCCTCTGTCTGCTCCGGCACAGCCGCAGCCACTGACAGGGGGGACCCTCCCTGCCAGGGTGCCTGGGGCCTCGCAGTGACAGGCACAATGGGCCCATTCACCCAACGCCTGATTTATCCTCTGTCCCCCATCCCTGCCTCCACCCAGGCTCTTCCTGGGCAATAAATCAGTGGCTCATTCCTCTGCCACCTGCACAGTCCAACCCCTCACCCCAGCCTCGATGTCACTGAGAGGGGGGACCAGCCCCATCTCCATCACTGAGAGCTCAGCAAGGTCACAGCTGGTGGCACTGTGGCTCCCTGCTGTTTTATCTCCCTGAGAACCACAAGAGCCACGCCTGGGCCAGCACTGGGGACATGGGGACTGCAGTGGGATGGAGCTCAGGATGGGAACAAGGGCAGATGCTGGGATAAATGGGGTCACCCTTACCAGGGGTAGGCAGGCAGGGAGCACTGATTTGAGGAGCAGAGAGCAGGTGAGGTGAGAGGGGCTTAGGCACAGCAGCACTGCCGAGCCCAGGAGCGCTGTCAGGGCAGGAGCTGCCCCCAGTGTGGCAGGAGGGGCTCGAGCAGAGCCTGGAGCAGCATCGCTGCAAGGATCTGCTCCAAGCCCATCAATCACACTCCCAGAGCTGCTTCACAGGCTCCTGTCGCCTTCATGAGTGCCTGGAGGCCTGGCAACATCTGGCAGCTTGACTGGGCTTTAATCAGAGGCTTTAATCACTGTCACTGTGCTACAAGCCCTTGACAGTGCTGGGCCAGCTTGCTGTCTCCAGGGGCTGGATCCTTACATGCCCCAGGGGATCACCAGCTCCCCAGGCCACAGAAGCACTGAGTCTTTCAGGCTGGAACATCTCTGGTGAGGGGCATTTGCAATGTCCAGTCCTTCCTCTGCGTGGCCCAAACCCACCCAGCAGGCCCAGAGGGATTCTCTAGTGTCTCATAACAAGGGCTTGGTACAGAAGGGGAGGTGAGAGCCAGTGGCTCAGGCTGTGGGCTCCCAGCTGAGTGCTCCTCTTGGTGTCCTGGAGCGGTGGGCTGGGGGGAATCCTCCTTGCCTCACCTGCCAAGCCAGGAGAGGCAGGGCCACGCTGAGTGTGCTGCTCTCCTTGCAGGGCACGGCGTACCACATCCGCGTGTCTGCCTACAACATGAAGGGCTGGGGTCCCCCGCAAGCCTCCGTGCCCCCCTTCGCCATCCCTTCCAGTGAGTACCCCCGGGAACACTGCCACGGGAGCCAGCACAGGCCGGGGTGGGCACAGAGCAGCTCCCTGTGCCATCCAGGGCTCCCTCTCACTGCTGGGATGCAGGGGCAGAGGCAGAATTTGGGGTCTCAGGCCAGGCAGGGGGGGCTGTGCCCGGGGGTCTGGGATGCTGCCTCCAGCCAACAGGCACTTTGCCAAACAGTGATTTTTCAGCCTTGAATTAGCCTTGCCTCCTGGGAAAGGCTGTGCCATTTCAGGGCACCTGGATCAGCTCGGCCAGGCAGGGATGGCAGGAGATGGCTGAGCCAGGACTCAGGATGGTCCTGGGTGGCAGTGGCCTCTCACTCTCTGCCACCACATGGTCTCTCCCATCCAGCCCAGACCCAAGGACCTGCATTCCCTGGCACGGAGCTGGCATGGGGGTCACAAGCCCCAACAGAGACCAGCTCTGGGCTGTCAGCATTGTCCTCCCCATGCTGGCTTCAGGAAAAGTGTGAGGATACAGCCACTTGATGTGACACAAGGCACCCTGAGCTGCTGGGTGGAGAAGGGCCAAGAGGATTGAGCTGGAAGGACCAGCCCAAAGGGTGAAGGTCAGGACTGAGGGGCCTCCCAAATGGCCTGTGCCACTTGTCACCAGTCCCAAAACAGGTGGCTGTGTGGTGTCCCATGGGATTGGTGCTGTGAATGAGTAAGGAGCAGCCCCATGGGAGGCTGAGCTTGTCCCAAGGATCAGGTCATGGAAGCACATCCTGTACCACCATGCTGCAGGCACCCAGGGAGCAGGGCTGCTGCTCCTGGGAGCAGTGAGGGCACCGAGAACAGGTGGATGTAAATAGTGATGGGTCAGAAATGTGCAGCACCATGCAAGCTCTGACTGCAGATCCACAGAGCACTGAAATCACCAAAAATCCATTTGCATGTCTAGGAATGCACATAGCAAGGGCACAGCAGTCCACTACCCTGGCTTTATCTTGTCCCTGTCATGTTTGCACCCACTTTAAAGCCCATTTGCCACCTCACACAGGTCATATTCCCTGTGACCAGCATCAAGGTGGCATCAATTGAGTGTGGCTGAAGTGAATCAGACAGGAGTGGGCTTTATTTATTTTTATTGCCAGTAGTATTTCTCCCTTCAGTAGAGATCCCTCCCTGGCCCAGCAGAATATAGTCAGGCACCTCCCTGGGTGTTTTTAAAGCTACTAAAAATAGCGGCAAGTTCTAGCCAAAGTTAACAGAGCTGAACTTTCCATGGAAAACAGCAGCAGGCAGGACACAGGGGGTGTTTAAAGCAATTAATATAAAGTTGAGGGAGAAGAGCCGGCAGGTCCCCAGCCCTGCTCTTGGTCCTGCTGCCGTCCCACAGCGGGTGGAGCTGGCGGGAGTTCATTTATGTGTTTGTCGAGGTAAGCCCAGCTCCCAGCGCTCCTCTGGAGTAACTGGGGAAGACCTGCAGGAAGAGACTGGAAAGAATTTTATTTTTTAAGGCCAGAGAAGTGCAGCAGCAACAGACAGAACCTTGTTCCTTCCCTCTCTTGCGTCCTTGCCACGCTGTGGGGAGGCCAGCGGTGCTCACAGGGTGCTGCGCAGAGCTGGATGTTCCTGGGAAGAGTGGCACAAACCCAGGGATCTCCCAGCACACCCAGAGGTGCCCAGCACCCACAGCTGCTGCCATGCATGGGGGGGACACCCAGATGATGTGGGAGGAGGGGATGGGAAGCCCTTTTCCCCCAGGGCAAGGGGTGCTGGGGGTGATGCTGGTCTGTCCCCACAGACTGGCGGGAGTACGATGGCCGGGCGCCCCGGCGGAGGGGACAGGCTGAAGCTCTGGACCATCTGCTGGGCCAGGTGAAGACTGTCCACCAGCACTGCATCTGCCACGGTGAGCCCACAGCACAGTGCTCCAGGGGGGCTGGGGGGGGCACAGGGGGAGCAGCTGAGTCCCCCAGGGTTGTGGTGTGATCCACAGTGCTGGGGTGGTGCAAGAATAGGTCTGTGCCATGGATGAGCAAAGCAGAGAGACAGCTCAGGCACTGGAGACCTCAGCAGAGCCTTCCCAATGGGTTGGCATCAGCTCTTCATCTCCTGCTGCATCATCCTCTGCTCTCTGCTCCACAGAGCCCTGCAAGAACCAGCCCCAGAGCAGAAAGCATTCAGTCTCCAAGAGCCTCAAGCACCTCTTCCACCCTGGCAGCAAGTTTCTCAAGACACTGAAGCGGTGAGAGGCTGGTGCACGGGGTTGGTGAGAGCCCCTGTCCCAGCAGGGCAGCAGACCTGCCCATCCTGGGACCTGTGCCTGCACAGTGGGGGCTGGGGTTGCCCTGAGCAGGGTCTGCTCTGGGAGTGAGTTGGTGATGTCAGTGGAGATGAGTCCCATGGCCCAGAGATCAAAGATTCTCTTGATGTCTCCATCTGGACTGGCCAAGCTGTGCTGGTGCTCAGATCCCAGCACCACCTCTGAGGGTCACCTGCACTGCACCTTGTCCAGACCCAGAGTGTTCCCTGCAGAGTCTGGCCCATCTCTGTCCCATGTGCTGCAGGGTCGTGGGCCATGGCACCTGCTGGGACACGTTGGGTTCCTGCTCCTCTTCTGCCATGGGCTGTTGGAGAGAAGTGGAGACCTGGGGCAGGGGATCTCCTCTTCCCTCAGGAAAGACACCCTTTGGGGGATGGAGCTGGCAGCTGGGGGTGGCACTGAAGTCTCTTTTCCCTCCCATGCAGGGGCCTCTACCTGACAGCCATCTTCTACAAGGATGACAACATCTTGGTGACCCACGAAGACCAGATCCCCGTGGTGGAGATTGATGACACCTACTCATGCCTGCTCATGCAGGATTTCCTCTGGCTCACCAAGGTAGGTGACCAAGGGATCCTGTGCTTTGGCAGAGGTCCAGGAGTGGCAGGGTGACCCGGGCAGGCATCAGGAAACACCACTGGCCCTCCAGCCCAGACACTGGGGCTTGGCAGTGCAGGCAGCCCATGGACTTGCTGCTTGCTGGGGTTCAGCATGGACCAGGAAACTTCCAGGGAATGGAATTTCATCCCAGCCCCTGGAAGCCCAAAGATGGATGACAGACCAGTGCCACACTGTGCAGGCTGTGTGCCAGGGTGGCTGGGCACTGCCTCTCCACAGGGATGTCAGTGGCTGTTGAACTTCTTCCCCTCAGCATCCTCAGCATCCCCTGTAGGATGCACAGGGAGCTGCTGCCAGCTCCTCCAGTGTCAGCAGACTTAGGGAGAGGGCATGTGGGCAGCTCAGGGCCAAAACAATTTGCTGGGTGGTCCTTACCTACTGATGAAGAGTGCTTTCTTCTCCCTCCCTACCCTAACTTGTATTCAAGCTTAAGGTTTCAGTCCTAGATGAAGATGGATGTCTGAGTGGACATGGCTCAGGGCTGCCCTTGGGTACAGACTCTGGAGGCATCTCAGTGCCTGTGGCACAGGGATGTATTTGCTCCCCTGCTGAGAGGTGCTGCACTCCCACACACGTTCCTAACCCAACTCAGAGGGGCAAACGATTTCCCCAAACCCCCCTGGTGTGACCCAGCTGCAGCAGAGGTGGCACTCTTTGGTGTGTGCAGGTGTCATGTATGTGGGATGAGATCCTGTGGCTGCGGCAGTGTGTCACTGTGTCCCAGTCCTCCTGCTCCTGCATCCTGCAGACACGCTTCAAGATGCTGCTGGCCATCTCACAGATGCAGGTGAGGGGCAGCCTGGGGGGGAACAAACACTTTAAGTGGGACGCTGGGGTCTGAGCTCACTTGGGAGCAGCATGTGCATGTACCAACAGTGGGGATAAACCCAGAATCTGCTGGCCATGACTCTGTGTCCCTGCCTCATCCTCCCTGGCAGAACTCCAGCCATGGGACAGTGAGGTGCCAGGTGTCATGGCAGTCTCATGAAAAGGGGCTGGGAACCATCAGGGTGCTTTTCTGGGCAGACTGGTTTCCAGCAGGCAGCTGCAGGTGCATCCCAGCTGCCCAGACCCACCGTGCCTCCAGGATGTGCCCTGACCCTCTGCTTTCTCCCGCCATCCCATCCTGTCACACAGGGGCTGCTGGGCATCCAGGACCTGGGGCAGGTCTTCTTTGAGCCCGTCAAAGACAAACAGGGCAACATCCTCATCGTCACCCTGAAGGAGGTGAAGACCAACCAGACCTTCGAGAGCGTCCGCTGGGTGCCCATCTGCAAGCTGCAGACCAGCCGCAAATCCGTGTCCTCCCCAGAGGAGCCCACCGCTCTGGACACGCTGCTCATCTCCCTCCAGGTGTGTCTTGGGACAGGGATTGCAGTGGGCTCCCTGGGAAGCACCAGTGCTCCCTGCTCCCCCTCGGCCTGGAAAGGTCACAGCAGAGGGGGAGCAGAGCCCAGCCCGCTTCCAAAAATCCTGTTGTTTCAAGGGGAGGCATCAAGTTGGTGCCAGATTCACCCTGGCAGCACAGGGTTGTCTTCCTGTGCCGCTCCCTTCTCCAGCTGCACTGGCTGTGCTCTGGCATCAGCATGAGCCCCGCTGTGAGGACTGGCTCAGTCCAGCAGTGCCTTTGTTCCCAGGACAAGCTGGCTTACCACCAGCGGAGCAGCCACGCCCTCTCCGCAGGCCTCTACCTGGGCTACCTGAAGCTGTGCAGTGCCGTGGATCAGATCCGAGTGCTGGTGCCAGAGCAGCTCCCCAACATCCTGTGCCATGTCAAGATTCGCTCCAACCCCAACATCTCCAGGTGGGATTTGCAGGGCTGCTGAGCCAGGGGAGCCAGGCTGCTTTGTGCTCTGTCCCACCCAGGCTGACAGCATCCATCACCTCCTGCTTCAGCAGGATAATTGCTACTTATCCCTGCCATGCAGCACTCTGAGGCACAGGGTGGGATTGTGGGGGTGTCCTGTGTGGGGTCAGGGCTGAACTCAACAATCCTTGTGGATCCCATCCAGCTCAGCATATTCTGTGATTCTGATTTAGCCTAGAGCAAACCAAGTTCCCTCTCTACCTCCACCTCTCTGACATCACTGGGGATCCTGCACTGTCTGGGAGAGGAACAGCCAGGAAAACACAGCTCTCAGAGAAATTGTGTCCACATCCCCCCAAACTGCTCCCTTCTTCACCTCTCTGTCTCTGGCCTTCTGCAGGGAGGAGTGGGAGTGGCTGCAGAAGATGGCCAGCGTGGAGGAGCTTGTTCCCACAGAGCCAGAGGCTGACAGGTCCCAGAACCCCTTGTTTCAGGAGCTCCAAGTGGCCATCAAGGAACTGATGACCCTGATGAACATCCCGTTGCAAGAGGTAGAGGCAGGAGCCAAGGTCTGGGGCAGAGAGAGGGGATGGGGCTGTGAGCCTGGTGCTGGTGGTTGCAGCAGGTGGGGAACTGCATGCCTGGCCCTCCTTGTGGGGCTGGAGCACCCAAACTTTAGTGCTGTGCAAACAGAGGGTGAATGGTGAGCCTGCCTGCCCAGGGACAGTGTCCACAGGAGCTGTTTGTCCTTCCCACACTGTACTCCCAAGGCAACAACAGCAAATCTGGGTTTGTTATTGCTGCCAGTGGTTTGATCCTGGGCAGCACAAGACCAGCCCAACTCTGCCCCTCCAAAGCTGGAGCTGCAGCCCCTGTGGCCAGACTGCATGGGGAGAAGTCTTCTTCCACCATGCCAGGTATCTGCTGGGAAGGAACCCACCAGACCCAATGACAGGCATGAGCTTCTGACTGGGCAGCTGGAAGGATACCTCCCTGCACATTGCTGAGCCATTGCTGGTGGCACATTTTTGACACCCTGCCATGGTGACTTTGACCAGAAGTTTTGAGACTTTTAGGAAAAATTACAGAAGAAGTGATGAGATTATGCAGATTATGCCAGAAGCACAGAACCTCTGGCTGTGTGCTGAAGCCTCAGATGGTCCCTGAGGACTACTCTGTGCACCAGGACTAGGCAGAGGCTCCACCAGGTGATGTGTGCAGCTGTTACCTACACTGTCTTCTTGCAGGCCAAAGACTTCCGTCTGTACAGCCAAGAGGTGCTGGACTTTGGGGATCAGGTCTCCTTCCTGCTGCTGCTGCCTCCATCAGACGACGTCTGCACTGCTCCAGGCCAAAACAACCCCTACACCCCTCGCTCTGGCTTCCTCACACTGCCACTGCAGATCTTCGAGCTGGGTGAGGGGAGGGACTGTCAAAACCCAACCCTGCTGGTCCCCTTGTGCTCTGAGATCTCCTGAGAGCTGGGCTGGGCACTGGGGTGGAGGGGTGTACTGAGGGCTGTCCAGGTGGACTAATGGACAGTGTTGTCTCCTCATCTTGGGTGATAGGGAGGAGCCTGTAGGGCATCCACAGCATGGGACCTCATGTTTTTCATCCCCCCTCTTGTTTCCTCTCCCAGTCCACTTCTTCACATACGACAGAGAGTTCATCACGCAGTACTGCCAGGTGTCCGCCCTGCTGGAGCTGGAGTCACTCCTCTCCCAGCAGAGCCTCAGGGAGGCTTTCTCTGATGCCGAGCTCTCCACTGCCAAGCAGAGGCACCAGCAGGTTCAGGACTACATCCAGGTATGGGGTGGGAGCCAGGCTCGACAGTGCCCCTGGTCTGCCAGGACTCAGGCAGCAGCATCTGCACCAGGGCTGTTCCCTGGTCATGCTGGCCCTGGGGGATTTCTCTGATGTGGCTGATGGGCAGCAACAGGCTGGTCTTTCATAGATTCATGGAATGGTTTGGGTTGGAACAGACATTAAACCTCATCCAGTTCCACTATCCCAGGTTGCTCCAAGCCCTGTCCAACCTGGCCTTGGACACTGCCAGGGATCCAGGGGCAGCCACAGCTTCTCTGGGCACCCTGTGCCAGGGCCTCAACACCCTCACAGCCAAGAATTCCTTCCCAATATCCCATCCAGCCCTGCCCTCTGGCAGTGAGAAGCCTCCTTGTCCTGTCCATCCAAGCCCTTGTCCCATCCCTCCAGGCCCTTGTCCCGAGTCCCTTTTCATCTCTCTTGGAACCCTGTTAGACACTGGATGGGGCTCTGAGGTCTCCCTGGAGCCTTCTCTTCTCCAGGCTGCAGTTGCTTTATTGAGCAACTTCTTACTGCAGTGATCATATTTAAAATCCTAAGGAGAGACCCAAAATCTTCTGCAGTGCACATGCCCTTCTTGCTGGAAAAGGGCCTGCAAGTGTATTTTGGGATGGACTTGCAGAAGAGCATCCCACATTCCCCCTGTCCCCAGCACCCCTGCTGAACCAGCAGCTGCACGCTTCTCCGATCTTGAGAGCACTTTCTTTTCATTTCCCGGCTCAGGGATTCCCAAAAGCTCTGGGGAGAGGGGTGTGTACAGACCTCGTGTTTTGCCGTGGGACTTCCTTGTTGCCATTGTTTGCTGTGTGAAAGGGCTCCTCCATTTCCTCTGTTGGCAGCAAATGGAGGAGATTTGGCGAGAGATGCGCTGGATCATGGATGTCCTGCAGCACGCCCGCTACAAGCAGCCCTCCTGCGGGGTCTCTCTCAGTGGCTTCCTCAGCGAGGCCGGGGGGGCAACGAAGAAGAAAACCCAATCCTCCTCGTCCCACCTTGACTACCTTCCATCCCCAGTGCCCTCACCAGAGACCTGCCGCAAGCTCAACTCTGGTAAGGACCCGGCTGTGCCCAGCTCCTGCCGCGGGGGCTCAGGGCTGCCCGTGGGCCGGGAGCGGCTGCACCCTCGGAGCCGGCAGGGCTGGAGCTGGGGTCCGGCAGGGCTGGAGCTGGGGGGCGGGCAGGGCTGGAGTTGGGGCCGGGCAGGGCAGTGGGTCTGAGCCAGGGCAGGACCCGCTGTGCCTGTGCCGTGGCGAGCGCGGTTCGGGTGTGCCACAGCGGGGTAAACCTCAGAGGCTGCCTTGGTTCCACCTCAGCGAGGGCTGTCCACGCTCAGGCTGAGCCCCTCTGTGTTTCTCTCGCCCCTCGCAGACTCGCACGGGCTGTCGGATGAGGAAGGCTCCTCGGAGGTGTTCCTGGCCACCGACAGCGACTACGACTCCAGCCGGGCGCAGAGCCCGAAGGAGCTGGACTTGCTGTACTCCTCGTCGGGGCCCGAGTGCTGCGGCCGGCGGGCGGCCCGCACCCTGCGGGACAGTGCCCCCGATGTCCTGCAGAGCCACGAGCCCAGGACCCCCCCGCCAGTGCCGCCAGTGCCGCCGGAGGAGCCGCGGCCCCCGCCCAAACTCTATGACAGTGACTTCGTGCTGCCCAGCCGGCAGATCGAGCTGCTGCGCATCACGGAGAAGCGACAGGCGTACTGCGTCCGGACCAGCAGCCTGGACTTCCCCAAGCCCCACTGCCCCGGCCCCAGGAAGTCCTGCCCCGGCTCCGTGGACAGCTCCCCGGCGGAGAGCAGGACCACGGGCCCCTGCAGCCAGCTCAGGCTGGGGACTGGCTCGGCACCCAGCCCCGAGTGCCGCCGGGGCGGGCAGGGCTCGGAGCCCGTCTGCTGGACGCGCTCCGATGAGTGGACTCAGAATTTGGCAGAGCAGCAGCCGGAGCAGCCCGGGGGCTTGGCCGACCAAGGGAAGAAGCTGGGCTCTGTCACCTTGAGGGTGTGCCCTCAGTACGAAACGGGACTCTCCAAAGAGACCAGTGTCAAGGTACCAATGCCTGTAACAGGAGGGACAGGGCTGGCAGGATGGGGACAGAGGCAGCAGGGCTTATGTGCCCCATACCTGGCACTGCCCTCCCTATCCTCCACTGTACAGGGATGAGACAGTGAGACAGTGAGCACTCCTGCCCTGACTCCCTCTGTCCCTGTAGCAGTGATGTCTGTAGGACAGGGCATCTCTGCAGGAGCGATGGCTACTGCTGCAGAAGGAGTGAGCCAGGGCCACACCTAATGAATTTTGGGGTCAAGGCGGTGAGGCTGAAGTTCAGCTCTCGGTCTGTGGTTCAGCAGGTGACAGTAGGTTGGTGCCACCCGGTGTGGGCAGGCAGAGCAAAGGACACATTGCCATGTCATTGTCATGTTCTTTCCATGTCCTGGTGTTCTAACAAACAAAATTAATGCCAAAATCCAGGTGTCACCCCTGCCCTGGGTGGGCTCCTCCTACAGCCTCCCCTTCCCAGGTGTGTGGTCTCTGCTCCAGCCTTCTCCATTAGGAAAGAGAGAGCAGGAGCCTTTTGTCCCCAGCTTGTAGCAACTCCAGTGGCAGAATCCACTCTAGTTCCAGCTGGGGCAGCAGGCAGAGCTCCTTCCATGCTCCTTCAGACTATGCTGGAGCAGCTGTGTGACCTTGACTCCACTCTGTGAGGGCTTTGCTGCCAAGAGCTGACACCCCAGCTCTGATCACTCACACCTGCTCCAGGTGGGATCCTCCATAGAGGACATCCCCCAGGACACACATCTGGGGCAGATCCCCTCTGGCTTTGTGACCTCCTCTGGTCCCAGCCATAGAGATCCTTCCCCTGCTGAAATTTCCCTTCCGAGACATTCCTGGTGCCCAGGACTGAGGATGATGGAGCTGAAAATCATTAAATCATGGACTGGTTTGTGTTGAAAGCAACCCTAAAGGAATGGCAGAGGAAGAACAGAGCCAACAGGCTGATTGGTTTATTGCTGGGGAGGTTTGATAGCCAGTGTCTCTGCACCCAGCCAGGCCATCCTAGCAGAGACAACTCTGCCTCGCCGGATTATTTTCCATTTGAGGAATGCCCATAGATTTCTGTGGAACTGAAGCGCAGCCCTCGGGTTCTTGGCGGGCTGCCCATGTGGCTTTTGAAGTTGCAAAGCTCTGGACACGCCTGCTTGAAAGCGTTTTACGATGTTCTCCTCGAAGAAAGGCGAGTTCAAAGGCACGGCTCCTGGGCTGGTGTAAATCAGCTGAGCCCTGCCACGGCTGTTTAGGGCTGGCAGTGCTCACGTGGGCGCGGGGCTGGGACCACCCTGCTGGGGCAGCGCTGCCGGCGCTCCGCAAGCCCTCACAGATGTGCCAAAGGAAACGCTGCCTTGCCTGGGCAAGGATGGATGTCCTGCATTTGGGCCTTGGAAGCCAAGCAGCAGCTCCCAGAGCTAGCGGCCGGGATGAGCTCATTTTCTTGACAGGATATGGGATTCACAGGGCTATCCCCAGGGAAACAGAGGGCAAGGGTAGCTATTGGTGGGAGAACCCCAAGGTTGTGCACGGAATGAAATTTAGCACCATGTTCCAAAGAGGTTTCAGCTGTAGTTTGGCAGAGCTGTTGTGGTCCAGCTGGTTTGAGGGTCTGGACCCTGCTGACAAGAGGGACTTCACACAGATCCCTCCATGGTACTGGGAGCAGGACAGGGACTGTCCCTCTCCAGCTACAGGTGATGAGAAGGTGGGACAGCCTCAGCAGAGCTGTAGGTGACACATGCAAAGGTTGAGTGGCAAGGGCTTGGAGAGAGGTGTGGAGGCAGGAGAGCAGTCCATGAGTTTTGGCCCTGGCATGCTGGGGCACCCCTTGGGCATTCCCTGGGCATGATGTGCCCGTGGCTCTGTACCGGGCTGCTGCCACCTGCTCATGGGCACCACTGAGGCAGCTGTTCCTCCACCCTCACCGTTCCTCCATGCCGTGTGCTGCCTCCGGCCCCTGTTCCTCCTCATTCTTCCCCCTTACCATCCATCTCTCCCGCCTCTTTCTCTCCACAGCTGCACATCACCAGCCAGACGCCTGCCAGGGAGGTGGTGAAGTTGGTGGTGCTGGAGATGAACAGCATCTCCCAGGACGTGCTGGGCGGCTCGGCCGCTGTCTGCTACGGCGAGGAGCAGCTGGAGCACTTTGGACTGGTGTTCGCTGCCGACGAGAGCGAGCGGTGGCTCCCCGATGACTTCTTGCCTCTGTCCCTCCACAGCAGCCAGCTTGAGGGGCGGTTCTACGTCCGCATCAAGGAGACCTCCCCTCTGGTGCTCCAGTACGGGCCGGCAACCACGGTATGAGAGCAGGAGAGCCGGCGGGACGGAGCGGAGACCTCGGCTTCCAGAGAGCAGACAGCTCGTCTCTGATGCTTCCTTCTTCCACAGACACCCTCTCATCAGGCGTCCAAGGGGTGGAATGGGATCATACTGAGTTGTGTGTTATTTGTTTGTGCTATTTTTCAATTTTTATTTTTTTTTTAACCAAAGAGACATCGAGACTCAGTTTTTCTGACTGGAGAAGAGGAGGGTGGAGTCCGGAGACCTCAGAGCTCAGGAGGAATCTCTGCAGGAATGGAATTTTTGAAAGTAAACATTTTTAAGGAGAAAGAAGGGGAGAGAGAGAGAGAGGAAAAATATTACAAGAAGAAGCAGCAATACTTTTTTTTTCCCTTTCTTTTTTTCTGAAAAACCTTGTTTGGGATTCACTGAAGGCAAAGCCACAGAGGATTGCTGGAGAGGGCCGTGGTGTCAGTGAGGAGAGGGCAAGAGCCACAAGGACAACCCTCAGAAGGGTGTTTTCCTACCTGCCCTCCTTTTACTGCACCTGGAGAAATGATTCTTGCACACAGTTCTTGAAACAAAATTATATTAGTATTTTTATTCTGAAAAAAGTCAATAATGATTGTGCCAGAGCCACTGGAATTGGGTAAAGGTGAAGACCCTTTGACTTGTGTCCAAGACTAAAGGAACCCGTGTAACCAGCCCCCTGCAATCACAGATGTGTCAATACCACACTAGAGATTTGCTATAGGGCATCTCCTGCAACCCCCTGGGCTTCCCTGTCCCCCTGGGTGCCGTTTTGTTCTGGTGATTGTGCTTCTCTAGTACGTCCTACAGCATGACATTTTGTTAGCCACTAGGTCTCCTGTAAACAAGGTTACTTTTCTGATCTCCTGTGGTCCATAGTAAACACGACTGCTGCTGATGGCATGTCACTTGTCCTTCTTGTGGCTCGGTGTGTAGCATTCCAACACCCATCTCCCAAAGCAGCCCTGATTCCGAGGGCTGGGCTCCTCTTCCCCAGGAGTGTTTAGTGGGATGCTTTCCACACTGTGCAGTGTTACATTAACACACAAATCACATGTATGGGAGCAAAGTACAAGTCAAAAATGCTCCTCTGGGATTCATTGCTCTGTAAGGCAGCAAGATAAGGTTGGGCGTGCCAAGGCATCTCCTCCATGGGGTGGTGAAACCCCAGAGCTGTAGGGCTGGATGCCTAGGTCTGGTCCTGCAGCCTCCACTAAGGGAAGAATGCCAGGAGAGGCGCAGGGATGGCAGCAAGAGCTCACAGCTGTGTGTCACAGCTGGCACAAACACTGTGAGCAAGGTGCCAGTCTGGCACCCCTGGGCAAGGCGAGGCTCCCGATGCTGATGCCCCTGCAGCAGCCACCTCACTGTCCTTCCCTTGGCATGGAGGGATCAGGGCTGGGCAGCAGCCCCCCATTGCTGGGTGCCAGGGTGCAGAAGGGGCTCTCTGGGCAGCCACATGGGTCGGCTGTCACTCTGCAGAGTTCCTCATTCCTCACCTCGTGGCAACCAGTGTGGCACGGGCAGGAATATATCCCAGCACGAACCCTTCCTGCCCCACGTCAGAGCCACTGTGGAGGGGAGGATGCTGTGCCAGCCCCTCAGCTGGTGCCAATCAACCAGCACCGCATTGACGTCACTGCAGGCACCGCCATGGGATGTGGAGGCGAGCGACAGAGGAACTTTTTAAAAGGCACTTCTCCCATCTCCTCTCTCCTTTGCTTCTCTGCTGCCTCAAGTTCAAACCAATCCCACTCTCCCAGGTCAAGGAGGAAGTGGGTTGGTGAGTGCAGAGGTTCCCATGGTGTTTGTCATTGTTGGGCATCCACAGGCATTGACATTCCAAAGAGGCAGGAGCTGCAGGGTGGCCCTTCCCTCTACATGTGTCACCTACTGATGCTCAGAGCCTGAGGCAAGGCAGAGGGAAGGCACAACTGGTGGAAGATGAAGTGCCTTTGTGGAAGTCACAGAGTGAATTCAGTGTTAGATCAGGGCTGTGTACAGAAAGCTACATCTGTGTCCCTGATGCTCCTCAGCATGGAGCTGTGCAACTCCCGATGCCCTTTTATTTGAACCCAGAAGGCAAAAAGGCCTCCCCTTTCCTTAAGAATTTGTTCTCCCTTCCTAGAAGCCCTGTTCCATCAAGACAGATGGAGCTGTGACCCAAAGCCAGGAGCTGGTCTTTGGGGTGGATCTGGTGGATCTGCAGCTGGGAGCTGGTTTCCCACACCTCTGTGCAGAGCTCTGCCCATGGAAGGGCCTCACTGGCTGTGCAAAGCTTTTCTGCAGGAGCTGCTCTGGCCACACAGCAGCTTGGATCACTTGGCTGCAGGGAGCAGTGTGGGACCTCCTCCCCTGGCTGGGAGAGGAAGAGGGAAGGAGCAGAAGCCTGGGTAGGAGCAGAGTTGGATGCAAAGTGGGAAGAGCAGGAGTTGCACAGCTGTTTTGTGGGAAGCTCCAAGCCAGGGACACAGGGATGTGTGATGTCCTGATAAAACACACTCCTCACAGAGTAACACAAGATTTGGGGTTGGGAGGGACCTCTGGAGATCATGCAGTCCAACCCCCTGCCCAGGCAGGGTCACTTGGAGCAGGTGACACAGGAATGTGGCCAGGTAGGTTTCTAATGTCTTCAGAGAGGGGAAACTCCACGCTCTCTCTTGGCAGCTGTTCCAGGGCTCTGCCACCCTCCTTGGAAAGAAGTTCTTCCTAATGTTGAAGTGGAACTTCATGTGTTTTTGTTTATGGTCATTACTCCTTCTCCTGTCACTGAGCTCCACTAAAAAGAGTCTGGCACCATGCTCTTGGCACCTGCCTTGGAGATATTTGTATGGACTGAAGGGATCCGCTCTCAGTCTTCTCTTCTCCACACTAAACAGGCCCAGCCCTCTCAGTCTCTCCTCATGAGGAGGTGCTCCAGACCCCTCATCATCTTTGTGGCCTCTCCTGCACAGCATTCCTTGAAGAATGGCACTTGCAAGGTGTTGTCTCTTTTCATATTTTCCTTCTCTCCCTGGGTGGTTTCATGGGCACATACCAATATTTTCTTTCTGAACAGGTTGTTGAGCCTTCAGACACTCTCCTGCCCTTCCCCACAGTCAAGGAATGGGAGTAGAAGGCAGCAGGCTCTGTCTGTGGTGGGTTTTAAGGCTGCCATCTCAGTGCTGGGGCTGTGGGAGCCACGGTGGCTCTTTGAGGTGGTGTGCTGAGGTGTTGGGTGTGGTGTTGGCACTAAGCCCTGGCAGCACCAGGGTTCAGAATTAGCCCTGTAGCTCTCCGTGCCCTGGTGCAGAGGGTTGGTGCAGGGGTTTTCTCCACGAGGACCTGGCATTTGCTCTGGCATGTGCACCATGGCACAGGTGAGGGAAGAGAATCTCCAAAGCACCTGGACAGCCCTGCTGTCTCCCACCATGGAAGCTGGAAGAGGCATCACTTTGCTTGTAGCATCCCTTTTCTCCAGTGTTTAATGAGCAGAGCAGATGAGAATCCTGGAGGTCTGGGACACTGTGCCTGCACAGAGCTGTGTGACACAGAACAGACACCACTGTCCCTGCAGTGCCCACGTCCCCAGCACTGACAGACATGGGCACTGCCAGTATCCATGCTCAGACACACCTGTACCTGTATCTGCACCCCACCTTTGTGCCAGGTGAGCCTTCAGTGCCTGCTAACCCCTCTGCACTGGCACCATGGAATCAGGGACTCATTCAGGTTGGAAAATCACTCTAAGATCGTGGAGTCCAACCATTAATCCAGCACCGCCAAGGCCACCACTAACCCACGCTCCCAAGTGCCACATCCACATGGCTTTTAGATCTCTCCAAGGGTGTGACTCCACCACTCCCCTGGGCAGCCTGTGCCAGGGCCTGACCACTCTTTCCATGAGGAAATGTTTCCAATATCCAATCTGAAACTCCCTTGTGCAACTTGAAGCCATTTTCTCTCCTCTTGTCCTTTGTTCCCTGGGAGCAGAGTCCAACTCCCACCTGGCTGCACCCTCCTGTCAGGCAGTTGTGGAGGTGAGAAGGTTCCCCCTGAGCCTCCTTTTCTCCAGGCTGAGCCCCTTTCCCAGCTCCCTCAGCTGTTCCTGGTGCTCCAGCCCCTTCCCCAGCTCTGTTCTCCTCCCTGGATACACTCCAGCCCTGCAATGTCCTTCCTGTCCTGAGGGGCTGGAGTGTGTTCAGAGAAGGGAACTGACCCCAGGACTAGGTTGTGGTCTCACCAGTGGCCCAGCACAGAGACACTGTCACAGCCCAGGTCCCCCTGGACACACTGACACCACCCCAACACCCTGCACGTCCCTTCCTGGGTTTGGAACCAGCTCTCCCTGGACAATCTCACATCCTGGAGATGTGTGTCCTTAAAAATCCCATCTGGGCTGGGGTAGGTATGAGCAGTGCTCCTCTGGGAGGTGAGAAGAAATAGGGTTTGAGGGCAGCAGTAGACACCACAGCGGGATGCATTTCCCAGTTTCCCTTGGAGGCAGCTGACATTCAACTCCTCCAGGTGCTATGGAGCACCAAGGGATGATGCTGCAGAACAATTTGTACTTTTGGAGGGATTTTTTGTCTCTTTGTCATCATCACTTCATCACTAATGGCATAAAATTCAGATCAATGTATTGGTTTTTGCTCCTGGGCACAGTGAAGCAAAGTATGAACCTGTCCAGAGGGACAAACAGGTCTTCTTCCTTCACTTGGAGGCAGGCCCAGATCCAGAATCACAGCAGGGGAAAACCAGAGTACTTCTGTTCAGCTCAATGGGAATGTGTTCATTTCCATTGCCAAAGGAGCTGTGCCTCAGTGGTATTCTGCTCACATTGTATGAATTCACAGAAATAAACTGAAATTGTGACACTGAATTTCTTCTCCAAAATCAGGAGCTTGTGGGTATCAGTTCTGAAGTATCTGGTTTGCTTTCCTCCTGTCCAAAGGGAGTTGCTCAGTTTATCACACAAAGATCCAGGTTTGTGCCTCTCAAAGTTTGCTCTCTGAGTCTGAGACATGGGGGTGCTTTGTTTGGTTTCTTTTTTAGTTTGTTTTGAGGGTTTTTTTTCCTTTTTCTTTTCTCCTCACTTTTTTTTTTTTTGTCCTGGGACATTTCTTCTTTCCTTAGTTCTGGTCACAGGGGATGGCTGAGGAGCAGCTGCTCACAGAGGTGAGATGCTCCGAGCCTGCCTCATGGAAGGCAGTGAAAGCTTTTCTCCCCTCAAACAGGAGGTGAGAACACAAGCAAGACCCATCCCAGCCACCCAAAACAGAGTGGAAGTTCCAGGGCTATCCCAGCACATGCAATTATAAGTTAATGAGTTAATTATCGTCTGTAGGAACTCCTGTGCAGTGGCAGGGACTGTTTACCCATGAAGCTTATGAATAGTGTTGCTGTATAATTGAAAGGTGGTGGGATCGGATTCGTGCTGGTGAATCGAGGGGCTGCAGGGTGCCCACACTTTCCATTCCCTGCCCAGGTGCCCACAGAAGATGCAGCTCTGCTGAGCAAAACCCCATTGGCCTGAGGCTCATGTCCAGGAGCCTTTGCTCAGGATCCCAGTTGTCCCTGGGAAACCACACACTGGTCTGCTCTGTGCACTGTGGGCAAAACCACTTCCCATGCAGAACCGGGCTGGACAGCACGGATTTTAGAGCAAGATTGCAATTTCCCAACCACAAAGACACTTGGGCTGGAGAAGATGAGAGTCTGGGTAACATTAGCACCATCAGAAAGCTCCGGATGACTTTGGTGTGTCTAGGATTTTTTGGCTTGAGGTTCTCCAAACCCATGTACTGACCAGGCAGGAAACAGCTCTTTCCATCCCAAGAAAATTCCTGGGACACAGGGAAGGCTTCTGTTCCCAAAGCGACCTGAAAAATAAAATGTTGTGAAAACAGGAACTGAGAATATAAAGATACAAATTCATGAGGAAGCAGTAGTGCATTATTTTATTTTATTTTATTTTATTTTATTTCCACTTAAAAAGAAAAAGCAAACTGGGTTGTTTTTTTTAACCAAACTCACTTTCATTGAAAACCAAAACATAGAAACAAACCAGTGACTATCTACAAGTTCATTCTAGCTCAAGAATATTGGAGGATACCTTCTGCTGAAACCAAGAATCCTTTATGAACATTTATACTATGGAAAAAATTGCATTTGGAGGGGGGGAGAAAAAAAGAAAAAACCCCAACAGATAATATGTTAAGACAATATTTTTATATCAGTATTTCCTCAAGCCCCAGCTTAATGCCATAGATCATAAAGCACATGCTCAAAGCCGAGTATGCATCTTCCTGTCTCAGGCTTCAAAGAACATTTGAACATGCAAATGTGCTTGTCCTGAAGTAGCTTAATTTGATCTGCACATGAAGATACCAACAAAATATGATTCTGCTCTTCTTTCTTTGATAGTTTTTAAGTGGATGGACTGCAGTCCTCAACTTCACAGACTCACAGGTGCTCCAAGCCCCAGTGTCCAACCTGGCCTTGGGCACTGCCAGGGATCCAGGGGCAGCCACAGCTTCTCTGGGCACCCTGTGCCAGGGACTCCCCACCCTCACAGGGAACAATTCCTTCCCAAAATCTAATCTAAATCTCCCTTCCTGTTGTTCAAAACCATTCTTCCTTGTCCTGTCACTGTCTGCACATGTAAAAAGTCGCTCTCCCTCTTTTTATAATCCCCTTTTAGGCATTGGAAGGGGGCTCTAAGGTCTCCTCAGAGCCTTCCCTTCAACTCTCAGCCTGTCTCCATGGCAGAGGGGCTCCAGTCTTTGGAGCATCATTCCAAACAAGCCTCACCCAAGAGGTCACAGGCTGCCCTTGAAGACAGCCCCACACAGAGCTGTGCAGCCTCAGGCACCCCAAAACCTGTCGGTCACCACATTCCCAGGCTCCAGCTGAAGGAGGCTGAAGTCTCCAGCTCCAGCTCCTGAAGCTCTTTCCCTCGTTCTTGCCCAGCCAAGCTGCAGAAATGCTGAGGCTTGGCTGCCTGTTCCACTTAAGAGGATCAATGGATGCTCAGCACCTCTGTGAACCAGGCACAGGCTGAGTCACTGACACTGCATTTAGGACTTCCAGCACCAGCACTGACCCCTTCCATGCAGTGGTGATGGGCATCGATTTGTTCAGAGGTTACAATGATCTGTTGCAGCAAAACCCAGGAATCCATGCAGCCACAAACATTTTCCTGATGGCATCTCAGCAGGCAAGGGAGGTGTGAGTGCTGGGAAGCTTGGAGTCCAAGTGGCACAAACACCACTGATTCTAAACTGAATTCTAGACTGATTCTAAATGGAAATTTACTTTCCACTTAACCCACAACACATCCAAGTTCCTTGCTAGTTGTCTCCTTTAAAATGCAGATGTCTTTCCATATGGATGTGTCATTTGGAAGCAGAAAGGTTTTGTTCAAAATGTGCCAAAAACAAAGTAGGAAAAGTCAGTCAAACTCTCAGCCATGTAGGACAGCCCCAATATCCCATCTAATCCTGTCCTCTGGCACTGGGAAGCCATTCCCTATGTCCTGTCCCTCCAGGGCCTTGCCCCCAGTCCCTCTCCAGCTGTCCTTGACCCCCTTTAAGCCCTGGAAGGGGCTCTGAAATCTCCCCACACCCTTTTCCACCCCCATCAGCACTCCCAGCCTGGCTCCAGACCAGAGAGGGTCCAGCCTTAATAGAATGTCTGAGGCCTTCTCTGGAGTTGTTCCAGCAGTTCCATGTCCTTCTCATGCCAAGGACCCCAGATCTGGAGGCAGCTCTGCAGGTGGGGTCTCACCTGAATAGAGCTGAAGATACAGCCCAGGACACAGCTGATTTTCTGGGCACAAGTCCAGCCTCTCATTCACCAATTTCCCCACCTTCCACCTGTCTCAGGACATCCCAGGTTGGAACTGGCTGCCCAGCCTGCTGAGGATCATGGCAGCTCCTCCATTGAGGTGCTGTGTGCTGTGGCAGGAATAGCTGTGTGTGCTGTGGCAGGAATAGCTGTGTGTGCTGCTCTGGACCCAGCCACATTCCTCTCCCCACCAAAGCCCCGTGTGGAGCCAGCCACAGCCAAACCACAACAGAGCAACAAATGTCACCTCTCCTGCCTGCAGCTGTACAGGACCTGTCACCGTGCTGGTAGCAGTTAATGTTGCTCCCGGTGTTTCCCTGAACACAGATGGTTTCCAACAATGCCTCAACATTCAAAAATAAATGCACTTGGTGCCAATCATGGAAATCCATCCCACTGAGCACCTGGCCCCACTGCATGGAGAAGAAGGTGGAGAAAGGTGAAGTGTCCTGGAAAAGGATTAGAGTGTCTGCTGTGGTTCACAGGTGAGTGATGTGGTGGGACAAAGTACTGGGAGGTGTTATGACCCCAGCTGTTCTGATATTCCCTACTCCCAGTGCCAGCACTGCTGTTCCTGATCCTCCATAAGCAGCACACTCAGTAAATTACCTGTATTAAGAACAAACCTGGCCTGGTGCCATCCACTGATGCAAAGTTCAGCAGGTCACGGATGGGGGTTTCTGTGCAAGAGCATGGCAGAGATGAGGTCCATGCTGGATTGTCACTCTTGCAAAGGTTTGTCCTGCAATGGCACCATCAAACTGGAACCAGGTGCCAAAGTCTGCTAAATTTTTCATAAAGGATGTGGGAAATGACCTGCTAATTACAGATCCATGCATCTGGATCTGTGGTGAGGCCCTGGCACAGGGTGCCCAGGGAAGTTGTGGCTGCCCCTGGATCCCTGAAGTGCACAAGGACAGGTTGGACAAGGCTTGGAGCAACCTGGGATGGTGGAAGGTGTCCCTGCCCAGGGCAGAGGGGTGGAACAAAATGAGCGTTAAAGTTCCTTCCAACCTCAACCAATCTTTGGTTCCATGATTTTATGGTATCTTTAAAGAGTAGGTCCCTTGGGTGACATTTAGTAGAACAGCCCCAAATTCCATGTGTGTTTGGGCACAGAACCAAGGGAGGGAGAATATTCCAATATTCCACTGTTATCCCAGTAAAACATGACTATGGATCCCACTCCCAGGCTGGCAGACAGTCCCTGGCCATTCCCAATTTATCCTCTTGCAGGAGCTGCCTGGTCCTGCCACCCTGGCTGTTGCAAGCACCAAGTGAGAAACATGGTGAGGTGGTGGTGCCCAGTACCCACACCAGGAATGAGGATGGGAAGAGAGAGGTGGATAAGCTGTCTGCATGGTGGGACCCAGCGTTGCCAGGTTCCACCAGGGGATTCAGATTTCTTGGTGTCTAACAACGGGGAAGAGACTGTGGTGGGGTCAACAGTCTGGGCTGAGCACTCAGCATGGGTTATCTGTGCACCCAAGCTCTCACAGGGGTTTCAATCTGAGGTTTCATTGTTTTGACTGAAAATGGAAACATACCTTTTTGCCCTAGGCTGAAATACAAATATTTGTACCAAGTCTGGGATGTGGGATTGGCTGGTTCAGAGCCAGCTGGTGCCATTATTGCCATGCAAGCAGAGATGGAGTCCTGCTAGCAGAAGGCTGTGGTCCCTTCTGGTCACCCCTGAGGACACAAGGCTGTTCATGGTGATGCAGACAGGCAGTTTGTACACTGCTGGGGCTGGGATTCCTGGATGCCCACACTTTAAGTAAATTAGAGGGAGAACATATATTGGAAAGTCTCTAGAAATGCCAACTGGACAATTTTCTAGTGGTGTTTCCTTCCACATGGCTTTCTCAACCTTCCTGCTTTGCTGGGTTAACTGAAGGTCAACTCTCAATGAAGTCAAGTGGAGAGTGTCCCTTGGCACTGATGGGACCAGGGGTTTATCCTGGGAGCAGGCTGCGAGGCCAGGGGAGGTGATTTGCCACTGCAGCCAATTCCTCTTCCAGCAAGGGCACAGGCAGCAGGTCCTCCCATGGCTTGAGTGCTGTTTTTGGGTCCGGATGGTGATGAGAAGCTGAGCAGGAGCACTCACTCCCTCCATTGGCAGCTATCTCCCATTTGCACGTGTGGCTGGTACAGGACAAACCAAGCCCTTTCTGATTTGTCATTGATTCTGGGTGACTTCACGAAGCCAAGCTCTGCTGCTCTGTCATGCTCTGGCTGGAAGTGGCTTTGAACGGGTGTTTAATGAAGATGTTAATAGAAAGCACGTGGGGAGGAATTTGAGCTGCTCTGAGCTGTCTCAGAGCTCCTCAGATCCCAGAGCCATCATCCCCTTCAAAACAGAACAGAAGAAGAGTTATTACAAAACAAATCATGTTTGTATAGGCGCTTAAAAAATAGTCCTCTGCAGCTCTGTTAAGCTCATGTTACTGGCAGGGCTGAACTGGAGAGACCATGTGGGCCACTGAACGCCTTCAGCAAATTAAGCCAGCATCCAAAGGAGAAACAAGGCGCTGCTGTCCAGATCCTGTCCAGACTGCAGCAAGACACAGCGCCACGCTCAGCAGCCACAGGTCCTGCTCTGCTTGGCCAGGGGCCCGCTCCTGGGAATGTCTATCCTCAGTGGAAGGGGGACTTCTGCCCACTGGGAGCCCTTGCCTTCCAGTTAAGGACCCCCAGCCCGGTGCTCTGGGGAGTCAGGGGCCGCTCAGCACTCAGCCCCACACATTCTGGCAGCCATGGCTTGTGCAGGCTCCATCCCCTCTGCCCAGGTGCGTGGAAGGAGCTGGAGCTCCGTCCTTCCGGACGTGCATTTTCTCTCAGCTCACGGTGCGCATCCGGCTCCGGCCACAGCTGGAGAGGTCCTCTTCCCAACGGGGCTGGGGCTGCCTACTGGCCACCAACTGTGACCCCGCTGCTCCTCTTCTTGACTTTGTATAGAAGGTGCTCCTCTTCCTCACCTGGTCCCAGTTTTCTGCACCCCATTTTGCCGCCCAGCACACTGCAGGGAGACTGGGCAGGATGCAGTATTTTGAGACCTCTCCTCATCCGACAAATTGGATTGGAATTGGCTGGTGGACTGAGAAGTTATTAGGAACAGACACCCCCAGACAATGTGATTGCACAAGCTTCATTTCCTTAGAAAAGCAGGCCAACAGCGCAGGAGTCTGTCAGTAAACATGTTGATTCCAGGGTCTTTTCGGCGCTGCTCGCAGGAAGAAGCACAGCACTGGCACCCAGCCTGCACCTCCAAATGCTGCCTCTCGCCTGGACACAGCTCATCTGTCGGAGGATTGGCAGCGTTGGAGCGCAGGGTGTGTTACTGTGGCTCTTGGCAATTGCCAAGAGCCCCAATCTTTCCCAGGGCAGGCAAGGTGGACTATGTGGGGTGAGCCACTGCCTGCTCTGGGGTATCCTGGGTGCAGGGCCAGCACCAGTGGGGCTGGACCAGAAGTGTTAGACTCCACTACTGCCCAGAAGGAGCTGAGAACATCATGGCGTTCATATCCAGAGCCATCTACACTCAGGAAGATGCAGGAGGATGAGATGTCCCCATGGTGTATGGTCCCTACAGCCCAGCCTCTCTGGATTCCAGCTTGCCTTCTGGCTGCAACTCAGCTGGACACCTTGGGGCTTTCCTTCTCCCTTTCTTCCACCCAGACACTTATCCCTGTGCTTCCCAGCCCCTGGAGTTACAGCCTCTCTGAAGCCAGGCTGGAGGAAGATGTCTTGCAACACTGGAATGCTCTGCAGTCATTACCTCCCTCCCTAGAAATTTTTGGGGTCAGAGGACATAAGTCTCAGTAATCGTCCAACAACGTCAATGGAGCTCCGTTGATTTACACCAGCTGAGGATCAAACCCCTCCCTTTCCTCTCCCATATTTAAGATATTTTCCAGACTTTATACATATACAGAGGAGGGAGTTGATGGCTCCTGAGTTGTTGAAGAGCTTCCAGCTTTGGTCCTGGCCTGGAGTTACAGGAATAAGGTGGCTACCCTGGCTCTGTCTCCGCATGGAAAAGGCGTGCTCCTGCAGTGTGCTGGCCTTTGAGCTGGCAGACTGGCTGGGGCAGGCATCAGTGAGCCCACACATACTGAAAGTCTCTTCAGGCTGAGATGTGCTCTGTCACCATTTCTCTCATGGCCAGCTCAAGCATGGCCAGCACAAAATGCCAGCGCTGCTCCATAGTGTGCTATGGACCCCACAACTTCAGTTCCTCATTTCTGCAGCCACAACAAAATCCAGCACACTGAAACCTCCTACAATCCACCTTGGGGCTCACCACATCCCTCCTCCAGCCTTTGCCAAGCAAGACATCACTGCCACAGGGCCACTGGAGCTGGAGCAGTTCTGCTCAGTTCAGTATGCACCACCAGGGACCAGAAAACCCAGACACCTTGAGCACAGCCCTGTCTAACTGCAAGAAAAAAAACACCCACGAGTCTTAAGGCAGCATCAGTTTCGATAACAGTGACAGTCTGTAACAGTGAAAGTTCATTCTGAGCCCAATGTTTTGGTCTGGGCAGCTGGGCCAGTCCTGAGGGGAAGCGCCTTTAATATTGCTGATAGCTGGATCCAATTTATAAGGCGCTCAGCAGAGACAATCATCAGGGAAGGAGACAAATAATCTTCAGGCAATTAAATTTAATTGTTCCATCTGAAGATTATTTATCTCCCTGCCTGATGAATGTCTCCTCGAAGCGCCTAATAAATTGGATCCAGCTACCACTGATAGTGGCTGCTTTTCCCTTGCAGTGGTGAAGGGTGTGGAGAGCAGAGCAGCGCTCAGCTCTGTGTGTTGCTTAAGATCTGTCACCTCAGAACATCTTTTTAGCAGATTTGAAAGTGTCCACAGGCTTTATCAATACCCAGCTCTGGTGCAGAGAGCTTGGCAGTCCTGGGTCATGCGAAAGCTCCCAAACCAAGGGACTGGGTGGAATGAGATCCTGTTCAGATCTCATGTATTGAGCTATAATGTGAGGCATCAGTGCAGATTTGTAAGTGTCTGTCTGTCTCTGCTTCATCAGCTTCTGGTCTGGCTGTTTCTAAAAATGGATGGGGAGGAGGAAGGGGAGGAAGCTCCGCCAGCAGGAGGGTGGGTGAGAGGTGATGTGCCGCAGCCTAGGATTTCAGACAAGGGTTTCGCATGGAATCATGGAGCACAGCATCACTCCTGGAAACCAGCCCCAGCTTCTCCATCCCTGCCAGGGGACACCTCAAGCCTGGAGCAGGTCAGTTTAGAGCTGGAACAAGACCTGTTTCTTTTATCCAGCTTCTCTTCCCATTGCAAACACTGGACGTGCCTTTGAAGTCAGCCCTTTCTGGGGAGTCTTTGCTTGTTTGTAACCCACATGGAAATGAGTCTGCACTGCATGGAGGGCCCAAGACATACACCCAACAGACCCAGGTGAATTAAAGTGAAGGACGTCTCAGAAAGGGGTCAGGACATCAGGAAAGGGGGAAGAGTCATCCCTGAGGAGCGTGTGGAGCTCTTCTCTCCAGAAATAACGAGCAGCAGTGGAGCAGGTTTTGCTCTGGCCTGGTCTGGTTGCAGGAGACAGGAAGTAACCTTTGTTCACCATCATTACACACCTGGACAGTGAATTACAGTTATGCTCAGAGAATCATACAAGTGTTAAGATGGGAAAAGCCCTCTAAGATCATCAAGTCCAACCCTCAACCCGGCACTGCCAAATTCACCACTAAACTATGTCCCCATGTTGCCAGAACTCCTTACAGACAGGTCACTTGAGCTGTGAATCCCTGTCCTGCCTGCAGCCCATTATCAGAACAGATTGCAGGCTGGGAATGACAGCAAAATCTTGGGAGTCTGTGGGTGTTCTGAGGGACTGTGCATTTCTAAAATCGTGCCTCTATTCGCCATCCAAACGTCGAATAGTTCAGTAGTATTTAATTAGCATACAATAACTGTCCCATTGAATTTGATGGAATACATAATTTTGGAATGCTATTTACAGTGCTAGTTTTCTTACAGAAATCCATGTGTCAGAGCTTTATCCATTATTACAGTCTTTAAAATAGGCAGATGTGCCTTTCATGGCCAACTGCATGTTTTATTAATGGACTAGAACTATCAGATGTATTGTAAATCACAGGACACAGCCACCAGTCTGCTGCTTCTCTGCTCCAGGGTCCCAAGGCAAGGGAGATTAATTGCCTGAGCAGTTCATATGGAGCAGTGGGGCACACGCTCACTTCTCTGTTGTCAGAGCAGGTTCTCCTGACCACTGGTAGCCCTCTCTACCCTGTCATCACTGTCTCTCCTCCTGGCCACAAACCCGGCATGCAAACCTCCAGCAAGCACATGCAAGCCTCCAGTTGGCACATGCAAACCTTCACATTTATATATAGATAATAAAATTAACATGGGCTGCCCTGCTCCTCCAATTCCCTCTTTTCTCTCCTCTGGTTCATCTTTCACCTGCCCCTCTCCTCTCCACCCTCCAAAGTCAATGGCAGGAGCAGGGCACCTGGGACCTCTCCAACAGAGCAAATTCCCCAGGTTGCTTTTCTATCGAAGCCCTCACGTGTTGAACACATTGCACACAAACATGTCCTGTCTCACTCAAGCCAACAGAGCAGCATCTCTCTTCATTAGAAATTCACTAACAATTCAAATGACCTCTTTTGATAGGATTGGAAATACTGCATGGGTGATTGCTCCATAGGAAATAACCTGGAAAGGCAGGGGAGGGACATCCTGAAAGTGAAAGCTGGAATCAGGCTGAAGGTTTAGTTGAAAAGCTCTTTGAAAGCCACAGCCAGACCCTCCCAGGAGCCCCCAGGCTGTGACAGGGCTAATGAGGGCCCATTGTCTGAGTGACAGCACTGTGCCCAAGGACATCCTAGCCAAAGGCTCAGTACAGCATTTCCATCTTCCTGGCAGAGCAGGGTCTTGGCAGGAGCAGCCTCCTGCCCTCCACAAGCTCCCCAGGGATGCTCCCAGCAGCCATTCCCAAGCCAGTGGCTCTGTTGCTCTGCTCCAGCTGGAGTTGTCCCTGTGGAAGCACCAGCAGAGCACCCAGATCATCTTCTGCACACAAGCCTGGCATGTTTGACACAGGGCTGTGACAAACCCCCCCTTTTGCTGCTACCAGGAAGCACAGCTCAGCTCCTTGGTGAGCTGCAACACCACACACATCTAGCCCTTGGCAGGACGCTGTCTGTCATCACATTTTATCTGGATGAGGAATGAGTCCAGCCTTTGAGGGCTGTCCCTGAATCAGGCTTGGAGACCCTCATTTGGCCCAGGAAGGTGTTCTCCATGGCTAGCTTTGGAGAGGTGTGAAGGACCAGCCTTTGGCTCCTGACTGAAGCTTCCCCAAAGCATCCATAGCCAGGAAAAAGGATGGGAGAAGGTTGGAGGAAGCTGGAAAGCACTCAAAGATTTGGGAATAGCAGGACCATGGGCAATGGGAGACATGGCAGATGCAGATAAGGAAGACAGCAAGGAGGAAGAAACACAGGATTGTGCATGACCATCTCTGCTTTGTGCATCTGTTATGATAGCACTGGATGTGAGCACAATCCTAAAATCCTGGATCTGTGCAGAATATTCCACTGGGGACAGATGTCCTCTCTTGTTTTGTACACTGTAAATGCAGTACTGGTCCTAAACCCAAATGATTCCCCCCATCCAGCATTGCCCCCTCCTTCCATCAGCTGCAAATGGCACAGATGGCTGGAAAAAAAAGAATAGTTTAAAAAAAAAACCAAACAAACAAGCAAAAAAACCCCCAAAACCAACCCAGTAAAAAAAACACCACCCACCCCAACCCTGTTATTTCTGCATTTTTTCTGCATGAGGACACTTCCTTCCTTCCAGGAGGAATCAACCAGTACCCAAGTGTTAACTGCTTCCCAGCCATCTCCTCCAAGCAAGGTAAAGCTGTGCTGATTCCTGGCAAGCATGGCACATGTCCATACTGCCAGGCTCCCCCTGGCTCCTGAATCCCGCCTTGTTCCTCGGGAAGAGGGCTGGAGGGGGCTGGGGGCACAGGCAGAGTCACGGGGAGCTCCGGGAGGCTGGAGGTGCTGGATGGAGAAGGCTCCAGCCATGCAGCACAGCAGGAGAGGCTGATGGAGCCCAGCCCGGCTGTCTGAGCAGCTGCTGTCCCAGAGGATCAGGAGCAGGATGAGTCCTTGGCCAGGACAGCCCATGAGCAGCTCAGAGGGACAGGAGGCCAGCAGACCATGTCCTCGTGGGACTGCAGTGCACTGGAAGGACAAACCTCCTGCGGTGCCAGGGACCTGCTCCAGCCTGGGGACTCCTCTCGTGGCCTCCTCACCCACACAGCAGACCCTGAGGCAGACTCTGAGGGCTCCTGTTGGGTGTGTTTAGGAGCTTGGGAAGGGATGTGGGGTGCAGAGCAGGCTTAGATGCTCTGTGCTCAGTGCTTGCTGGTACAAGTCCACAAGCAAGGGCTGTGCTGCTCACTGGGATCTCAGAGTCCCTCTGGCCATACCCCGAGAAATTTCAACCCTGTGCTGGACATTTGGTTTTGCCACCTGTCAAAGAGCCCTCAACAAGGATCCCTTGCCTTGGACAACCAGGGTTCCATGCATGGATGAAGCCCAGATATCCAAACCCACACAGGCTCTTCTGCAGGGCCTGCAGCCCCGGGGTTGTGGTTTAACCCCAGCCAAGAGCACAACACCCAGGCAGTGCCAGGAGCTGCACAGCAGGGACAAGATGATTGATGCCACAGGTAAGGAAGTCCAAGAGGCAGTCAAAGGATCTGGTACCCCAGGGGCAGAGGGATGAAGCAGGATGTGTGTGGGCAATGCCTGCAGTGCTGTGCTGAGGGGTCTCCTGCACAGGGAGGAGCAGGGAGGAACCAGCAAAGGTTCTTCAACACACAAAACACATCTGATGTCATCTCCAAACTTCTCCATTTGAAGAGCAGTGTGAAAACAAAGTGTTCCCTCAGGCTTTGAAGAGTCAGCTGATGATTCAGGGGAGAAGAGCAGATCCCCTTGTCATCCTGGAGCTGTGGGGAAGTGGAGAGAGGATCATAGCCCTTAGGTCCCCCTTGGATTACCCACGGTGGGGATGGGATCCCTCAGCATACAAATAACAAGCAATTTGCTTCCAAAGGTCTGGGATGGGGGTGGTGCTTGGGGAGCAGAAGTTCTGTGACCCCGAGCCCAAGAGCTGCTGCTCTGTGCTCTGAGGTGTCAGGTGGTGACAGCCTGGGCTGGCCCCACTGTGCAGGGGACATGTTCCTCCCAAATGTCTACAGACACCATTTCACAGGAAACTTCAGGAAAATACTTGAATTTTGCTGGTGGAAGAGCAATTGTCAAAGGGCTGCTGCCTGCAGAGCTCCTCAGCCCCTGCCTGCAGGAGACTGTACACAGCAACCCCAGGATGGCAGAGATCCAGGTAGGAAGAAACCCCCACTGAGCTTCCTCTGGTGCCCAGAGGGAGCCAAGGGATGGACAGGGGAGGATCAGGGCAGAGGGGTGGGAATGGAGAGTGCTGCAGGACCCTCCAACACGGCCATCCCACCTGGGCCATGTGCAGCTCCCTTGATGAGATCCCTGTGCAAGGAGAGCTCTCTCAGCAGTCCCACGTTCTATCCTTCCCCAGCTGCCCTTGGAGCACTGCCTTGGCCAAAGGGATGGTATCTCTGGCTGGCTGTCCCGTTGGAAGGCTGTGGGCAATGGGAGAGGACAGGGAGCTTGGGAGGAGCAGCCTGGCTGTGAGGATGAGTGGGGATCAGGAGGGATCAGGCCAGGCAGAAGGGATGGGGTGGCTGGGAGCAGTGGAGGCAGTGGCTGTGTGATCCCAGCTGAGGAGGGGCTCCGGAACACGGGACAGAACCCAGGGGTCATGAGCTGCTGAAGGGCTGTGTGGGGGCTGGGGGGACAGCCCGAGGTGCACTCAGGGGCTTTGTGTGCACAGCCCGCACAACAGCTGCCGACAGTATGGTTGGCTCCAAAGCTGGTGTTGACAGTCCTTCACTTTTATGGGAACTAAATTTACCCAGACACATGCAAAAAAAAAAAAAAAAAAAAAAAAAAAAAAAAAAAAAAAAAAAAAAAAAAAAAAAACGAAGAAAAAGATGGAGGGGTTGGAATTAAAATAAATTGCAGCAGTGCCAGCATCTGCTGTTTTGTGGTGCAGTCTGGGTTATGGAGAGGGGAGGAGAAGTCCCTGAAAGGGAGTAGCACTGGTGCTTACTGCAGCCCCAAAACATCCCCCATTTGAGAGCTGAGTGTGTTTTCACCGTGTTGCCTCAAGAATGTTTGATATCCAAGATGCCAAAGAAATGTACCCGCTGGGTGGAAACTGAAAGCCCAGGGGTTCTCCACCAGTGGGTTAGCAGGTGTTTGCCAATCTATCGGGGCAATTATGCTCTCTGTTGTTATCAGAGAGGAGCTCTACCAGTAGCAGAGAAGCTCTGACAGGGAAACGACGTGAGGGTGCTTAAAGCTTTTACCTCCTTCCTTTTCAGATGCCCTAGAAATTTTGCTTAAATGTCTGATTATTCTTTCATGTCTTTTCTCTTCCCTCCTATCCTTTCAGGTCACAGGTGTGCATAGTGGTGTTGGTGTTTTCCTTTGGATAGTTTGGTTCTTGTATTCAGCATCTCATCTCCTCCAGATGAGAGGCAGCAGACCCAACACACAAGAGATGGGACTGTCCATTTGGGTGACTGCAAAGAATTCCAGGCTGGGCTTCCAAGGGGGCTCTCTTAAAGGTGGAGATGCTCTGGAAGATGCTCTACCAATGAAAAGCGTGCTGTGCCATGTGGGCACATCTGCCAACACTGTGAGCGCAGAGAGAAAGAGGTGCACCCCCGAGTGCTGCACCCTCGTGTCTCCATCAGCAGGGATGGCAGCCTGGGCAAGCTGTGGGCACCAGCACTGCTGTGTTCCCAAGGCACGCTCAGCCCAGCTAGTGCTGAGGCACTCCAGAGTGGTTTGGAAGAGCAGGGGTGTTGTCAGGTCACAGTGGGTCTGGTGCTAGCTTGGCACAGCCAGGAGAGGGTCCTGGCATCAGCATCACCCTCCCCACTGCAGGAGCTGCTGCAGCATCGCCCGGCTCCCCAGGGGCTGCCAGTGCCCCTCTGCAACAACACAGGCCAGGCCAGGACTTTCTGCAGAGGATGAAGAAACATCCTTGTTTTTAAATATCACCACCACTTTCATGGGCGTTTAGCACTGCAAACAAACTGTGCAACCAGGGTTTGAAGAGAGGCTGCTTGTCAGCAGGACTCGGCTGCCGGCCCCCCGCAGCTGCTGCTCCTGGGCTCTGTGATTAAACTGCTGCCCAAACACAGGAGCGGAGGAAAAGGTTTTGTTGGCTTCACATGTGGCTGGAGCAGAAGAAAACCAGCAAAAGTGGGCACAGATTTTCAAAGTTCAGGAGAACACTATTTTTAGCTCCCTACTGTCCCATTTTTCCAGATGACAAGTGCACCACTCTCTATAAAAATTGAATTCTTCTTGTGTGTGTTTTGGGTTGATCCCTAATTTTTTAATTAAAAAGAAGATGCTGAAAACAATTACTCACTTTTTAAAAATTGGAATCAACAGTTTCTTTTGCTTCACTCAACTGTGATGTGACCAAGGCCAGAAGTTATGCTCTGGGTGGAGGTTGGAAACCAGGGTGGTTGGCACTGATGTGGCATTTAGTGGGTGTGTAAAATGAGTGAAAATTATACCAATCAGTGAGTTATTCTCTGTGGAGGAAGTGCAGCCTCTGAGATGAGCTCTGAAGTCAATAGGAAATGCTGTCCATCCCAGCAGCACTGGACTGTGCTGGGGACACGGCTCTCGATGCATGAGAGCTTGTCCAGGCTGCAGCCACTGCTCCTGCTCCATGTGCTCCCTTTGCAGGTGTGAGCAGCTCCTCACTGCTCTTCTGCTCAGCTTTCTGAGGCACCACAGCTCCTCTCACTGCTTTAGGGCACCAAGAGGTCTGGCCCAAGCTGCCCCATGGGGATCCCATGTGTTTTTCCTCTTGTAGTTGCCAGCTGGAAGGATCCTGGTGACTCCAGTAATGCCACCAGTGCAGTAATGTTGGCTTGAAGCGAGAGCAAGGCAGATGTGGTATAGGGTGATCAGTGCTTCTTGTGTATTTTGTGAGTGGGAACCACAGCTCTGCACAGCTAGGGAGAAAATCTGGTGGCAAAGCTGGTCACAGATACATATACCCATAGCATTTTAATATTCCCATATTCTTCACAAGTTGCTGAAGGCTGGTCACACATCAGGCTTGGTTATGGCAGCAGTCAGCACAGGCAGCACCCATAGTGATGCTTTCCCACCAAATCCCCAGCTCCTGGAGGATGTGATGCTCTTACAAGGAAAGGCTGGAGGAGCTGGAACAGCTTCAAGAAGAGATGGCTGAGAGGGGCCCTCATCCCTGTTTGTCCCTGTCTGCAGGGAGGGCTCCGAGCAAGGACCAGGTTCTGCTCTGGGGGCCCAGCAATGGCACCAGAGGCAAAGGCAGAAACTGATGCACAGGAACTTTCACCTGAACATGAGGAAGAACTTTCCTGTGCACTGGAACAGGTTACCCAGAGAAAGGGTGAACAGGGACCAGGTTCTGCTCTGGGGGCCCAGCAATGGACCAGAGGCAAAGGCAGAAACTGATGCACAGGAACTTTCACCTGAACATGAGGAAGAACTTTCCTGTGCACTGGAACAGGTTACCCAGAGAAAGGGTGAAGTCTCCCTGACTGGAGATTCTCCAGAACCACCTGGACACAATCCTGTGTCATGTGCTCTGGGATGACCCTGCTTGAGCAGGGAGGTGGGACCAGATAAGCCTCTGTGGTCCCTTCCAACCTGACCCATTCTGTCAGTCTGTGATCCTGTGATTTTGTGATGCAACAACCACTACTGTTTTCACTGGATGATCTCCCAGGCCTACCAGCTGTGGAGAAAACTGGTTCATCAGGAAAGAAATGCACAGAACCCAACGGTGGTTAATTACTGTCTAAAATGGGAGCCCTGATTCTGGGTGGTCAAATGAATCCCTGTCACTGCTGGTAGCACACTGTCTGCCAGTCCAGAACAACTCCCCAAACCCAGTATGGCTGGTGTGGTGATGCTGAGAGCCCCCGACCGTCCCTGGGGCCACGGAAAGGCCGGCTTGGCTTTCACAGCCCCGGGCAAAGCAGCTCCAGAGCTCAGATGTGAACCGGGCTGTGGTGAGCGTGCAGACCTACAGCCTCCATGCCCTTTGCATCCGTGAGCAGAGCGGATGCTCAGAGGCTCCGCTGTCCAGCCCGGCCCCCTCGGGCATCCTGCGCTGTCCGGGCCGGCCCCGCTCGCACCCGCGGGCAGGTTCGGGCAGCCCGGAGGCGCAGGCACGCTCCTTCGCGGGACTTCAAAGCGGGCTCCTTTGTGTGTGTGCGTGTTTGTTCCCCTCCCCTCGGTACGGCTGCTCTGATCGATGTGACATCACCTAGAGACGACGCGGGGGGACCAGACCCCGCCATTGTCCCCGGGCTGGGAGGCGATGTCCGTCTCCTAGGAGGTGGGAGCTGGGGCTCGCAGGCATGCTTTCATCTCCCTGACCTGCCCCGCTGGCGAGAGGGTTCTTCCCAAGGCACCGGCCTGGGGAGAGACGTCCCCGCTGCACAGCAGAAGGGACACGAGTGAGAGACAGACACGCTCACAATGTTTAAAGACATCATTAAACGCCCCTGCCCTGGAAGCCTGCAATTGCCAGCTATACCCATCTGTTGCTTTTCATTAAAGAGAGCCCGATCCTTTGGGAGAGGGGTGTGTAGGGGTGTGGGGGTGTTCTCGGCCCCTCCTCGGCACCCTCCATCGCAGCACCCGCGGAGAAGGAAGGCGGGAGGCAGATGGGGCTGGGAGCCATCCCAGGCACACAGGGACAGAGACATGAGAGGCTCCGAGGTATCCGAGGGTGGAAGGGAGGAGGTGGCCGTCCTGCTTGGATCCCACAGACTGGCACCTTCCCAGACTGGGAGAGAGAAGGCTGGATCCCGAGGCTGGATGGCAGCAAGCACTGTCTGCCCCACAGGCAGGAGGAGAGGACACAGGCACGATGCCTCCCGGCACCTTGGTGACAGCCATGGCTCAGCAAGGCATCAGCAAGGCACAGGCAAAGTGGTTTTTTAGTGTCTGGTCCTTTCCTTGGCTGTTCCACACTAACAGCTCCCAGGGAGCAGCTGGCTGGGGTGGGCCCATCACCCCCCAGCTGAACAGAGAGACATCAACATCCCGTGGAGTGCCTGGATTCCCCCTGGAAGGTGTTGGGGCAGGGGTCATCCCCCTGAGAGCAGAGCACCCCATGACACCAACCAGTCCTAATTTTGGGCAAAGAGAGTGAGGAGGGAGGGGATGGAGCTGGGCTTCCTGGTGCCCCTGCAGGCTCCTGCACAGATGCAGCCAGCAGCAGGCAGCTGGTGGCAGGAGCCCTGCTATAATGTCACAGCACTCCTCTTGTGTGCTCCACAACCCCAAGGAGAGGGACAACCTTTCAAGGCAACCAGAGGTCTCCCCCATGTCTGACCCTGGGGCTTTGCAGAGTACATCTCTGGCTGTAGTGGGAGACACTCGTGTCCTCAGCCTGTCTGATACAAATGTGGAAGGTGTCTCCAGGAGAACATTTGTCACTGAGGTTGGAGCCAGGGACAAGTGATAGGGGCTGTCTGCCTCCAGAAGATGCTGGGTGGTGAAGGGCTCCCACTTACAGGGCAGAGCCAAATGCCCCTCTCTTAGCCACTGAGGCCCTGCTGGCTGTGGGGCTGTGCTGTGCATCATGGGGACAGAGCACACACAGTGTCCCAGGATACTGTCCCCATCCACCCAAAGCAAGGAACAGGACAGTGGGGCTGGGATCTGCTGTGGGCAAGAGCCCAGGGTTCTGCTGTTAAGATGGATACACATGACAAGACAGATGAAAAGGTGAGAAGAACAGTGGTTTGAAATCACAAATGCAAAGGGATTCCTGTTCTTGACATGATTATCTGGGACCACCCTTAAAGACCTGCTACTACTGCTGGTACCTTTCCCCATTTCCCCCACCTGATTTGCCACGGCATCTTCACTGGGGACAGGAAGATGGGGTCAGGTTTTGGCTGTCTTTGGGTCAAAACTCCCCTTGATACCAAGCCACGAACACACAATGCTCTCAACATAATTATGGGCGTAATAATAATGACCAAGGCCATCTCCTGTGGGAACAAGGACCGAGCTGAGGACACCTCTTCACACTTCCACCCTATGGTCTCTCTCAGGAACTCACGCCAAGAGCAGGCAACTTCTCAAAGCAGGCATGGCAGAGCCATTCAAGCTCACACCAGAAGTAGGAAGGCCAGAAATACTTCCATGTCATCCCAACACGGGATCTAGCAAGGCTACATGTGGGCAAGCATCCCAAGGAGGACTCCAGAAAATGTACCCATTTTGCAGTGACTCAGACCAGAGTGAGCTTTTAACCCCTTGCTGAAGCAGTTTGCTTGCAAGGAGAAGGTCCAGGAAAAGGACAGGCTAAGTCTGGCCAAGTGCCCACATCCTCTGTGCTCCCTGGCCAAGCAGCCTCATGGCCAGAGGGTCTCAGTGCCATGGTCTGCCTGACGTGGTGGTGGAAACAGTGCTGGGATGTCCCCCTGAGCAGTGACAGGGCTCTGCCAGGCAGGACATCTGCACCTTGCACAGCGCTGGGATGTGCCATTCACCACTTCTTGGAGGCACCAGGCATCTCTGCCTGGCAGGAAGAATAAAGGGAAGATAAATTACTCAGGGAGAGGGCTCACATCACCCTTCATCTCCACAGGGGATGCCCAGAGCTGGCACACAGGCTAGTTCAAGGAACAAGAGAGTCTCTTGCATGACCCAGGGATGGGAGGCCTCGAGCTGAAGTCAGGTCCCCAGCTGTGACTGCGTGTGCAGCTCAGCTCTGGGATGGGGCAAACAGAGCTCCCTCCCGAGGGGCAGCAGAGGGGCAGCTCCAATCTCTGCTCTGTGACAGGGACAGGACCCAGGGAACAGCTGGAGCTGTGTCAGGGAAGGGTCAGGTTGGATATCAGGAAAAGGTTCTTCCCCAGAGGGTGCTGGCACTGCCCAGGCTCCCCAGGGAATGGGCACAGCCCCGAGGCTGCCAGAGCTCCAGGAGTGTTTGGGCAGCACTCTCAGGCACAGGGTGAGTCCCTTCTAAATCAGGCTATTCTGTGATTCTGTGGGTTTTGTCTGGATCTGTCCTTGGCAATCCAGCCCTGGCATTCCACTCTGCCTGGGACACACTGGCCTGGCAATGAGCCCCAAAATGCCCCTCTCTTGCCTCTCCTGCCTCCACAGCTCAGTGGTGCCCAGAGCTGGAGCAGCAGGGCAGCGTGGCAGGAGCTGCATTGCTCCCCTGGCCAGTCTCTCCCATCAGTGCTCGCTGCCCCAACAAACCCAGGCTGCCCCATGGAGAGCAGGGCATAGGCTGGGAGCTCTCTGATCTTCCATCCTGGGTGTGCCTTCCTGGACCACCCCAAAACACTCTCACTTTGCACCCACACGGTGCTGCCCCACCCGGCACCCTGTGAGCTCGCACCTCACTGAGGCATTTTGCACCTTCCCCCCACCCAGGCAGACCCCGGGGTGCGGTGGGATCCCTCGTTAGAGGACAGCAGGGAGCTCTTGGAACAGAGCAATCCTGCATTTACAGACCAAGCCAAAGTCAATCACGTTATTTGCTGTTGGGATTAACTGGTCAGGGAAGCTGGTCTTGGAAAGGACTGGCCTGAACTCTCAGCCCATTGTTAGCTGGCAGGAAGGCCATCTCCTCAGCAGGGAAGCACCGAGCTGCTGCCATCGGGCACTTCTAACGAGGTGGGCTGAGTTTAAAGAATTACATGTTCTGATGGGCAGTGCAATTCTCCACGGTGTGAGGGAATTGAGCAATTGCTGTTAGGTGATCTGGCAAGGAGAGAGAGGTCACCTGAACGTGGCACTGGAGAGGTGCAGTGTGGAGGAGCTCATCCAGGCTTAATGTGCATTGTCCAGGGAAGGGAACGAGGCTGGGGAACGGGTTGGAGCATGATTCTGGTAAGAATCAGCTGAGGGAGCTGGGGGTGCTCCAGGAGGCCCAGCCTGGAGAAAAGGAGGCTCAGGGGGGCCCTTCTGGCTCTGCACAGCTCCCTGACTGGAGGGGACAGCCAGGGGAGGTCAGGCTTTGCTTGCAGGGAACAGAGACAGGACAAGGAGAAACAGCCTCAAGTTGTGCCAGGGGAGATTCAGATTGGATACAGGGAAATTTCTTCACTGAAAGGGTGGTCAGGCACTGGCACAGCCAGCCAGGACAGTAGGGGAGGCCCCACCCCAGAAGGGATTTAAAAGCTCTGTGGAAGTGGCACGTGGGGATAAGGGTTGGTGGTGGCCTTGGCAGTGCTGGGGAATAGTTGGACTCAACGATCCCAGAGGGTTTTTCTAGCCTTAACAGTTTCATGACCCTATGAGTTATAGCCACAATATGCTTAGATGAACATCCTGGAAAGAGTGGGCTGTATGAACATTGTTTCACACTGGTGGCCTCACTCACATTCTCTGGGCACAGAGCAGCAGCAAGCCCAGGTGATTTGTCATCTTCTGAAGGCTTAGCCTGAGAATCTCAGAAACTTTGAACCATTGCCCTGGACCTGCTGCAGCCCTTTGCCTGCCTCCCCCAGCTCTGCTCCACCCTGGCATGCATGGGATGAGGTCTGGGATGAGGTCTGGGATGAGGTCTGGGATGAGGTCTGGGATGAGGTCTGCTCCCCAGTATGAGCCTGTGGGACGCAGCTGAGCATCCCCTGTGAGCTGGAGCACCAAGCTTGGCACGGAGCTCGCTGGGGACAGGGACTTTCTGTGACTCACCTGGAGGAAGGAAGCATTTTTTCTGTCCTTCCACAAAGGAAATAAGGCCATGAAGGTGTGGGAACCCCTGCTTCAGCGATAGGAGCACGAGAGCCTGAGCGAGATGCCTTAGGGCTGGACCCTGCTGGTAAAGGCACAGAGGAGAACTCTGAGCCTGATTTACCACGGGAGCAGCAAGGAACAACCTCTGAAGATCCAGCCTGGAACGGGTCAGGCATGAGGCAGGCCTGGCAGCCGGGATGAGTATATCTGGGCCAGGGCTTTGTAGGTCACTGGGCTCCAGAGCAGCAGCAGGTGATGCAAAATGGTCACATGGCACTGTGGGCTCTTCCCACCTGCTCAGCAATCTCCTGTGAGGTCCCACACCTGGGGCACTGGCACGGCTGGTGATCTGATGTCACAAAGATGACAAAATAATGACCTTCATCCTCATGAGTTTGTACTGAATGATAGGTGGTTCTGATACAGCTTCTGTGAGAAAATTACTGTGAGTGGCTGATCTCTGGGGATTTGCCTTTCTCTTTTTTCAAGCCAGAGGAAGGTGAGACTCAGGCTCTGGGGAGTACCTGAGCACCCCTGACATGCTGTCTCTCTGAGCCAGTGGGGTTTCTCAGCATTTTCTGTCACTGGGACATGTGCTGTGCTGTGTCATTCTCCTCGTTCTGTGCAGCAGGAATTTAGTGGGCAGGGATTGGGAGAAGTCCCTTGTTTTGCTTGGCTTTGAGAAGGAGGCCTTGTAGCGAGGGAAATGAGGGTAGTGGAATGACTGCTTGAGCTGAGAGGGTGGCACACAGGCCAAGGAGCTGATGTCAAGGCACTGGGGCCCATGGGAGTCTCCCCCCAGTTTGGCTGGGCTTTGATGCAGGGGCATCAAAGCCCAGGCAAGGGGTGGCCAGGGGCACTGGCAGAGCCCAAGAGACTGTGCTGGCAGAACACAAGCTGCTGCCCTATGAGGTGATGATGTCTCTGGGTTGTGATTCCCAGCAGGATCCAGAGCCTTGGCCCTTCCAGCAGTCCTCTCCCTCTCCCTCTCCCTCTCCCTCTCCCTCTC
>VWYP01033066.1:0-10664 GCA_013400435.1 Pycnonotus jocosus | reverse complement strand
AAAAAAAAAAAGAAAAAAAGAAATCCAGTTGCCATAACGTAATGCAGATTTTTGTCACCGCTCCACGGCTTCTGCTTTCAATTTCCAGTGAGGGGGAGAGACTCGGTCGCAGTCAGATGGAGACCAGCTCGCATCCCCGCTCCGTGGGCCCCCAGGCAAAATCCCTGGAATTTGTTCCTTACTGTTTGAAGGCAGAGATGAGGGAGGAGAGTGCAGAGAAGAGAGGGGGGAAGAAAAAAAGGTGCCAGTCCCCAGAGAAGATGGGCACAAACCCAAACTGCTCCAAGTGGATGTGCATCTCTGGAGCTCACACTTGAGCAGGCATGGGAAAATTCTCAGAGAAGCAGTTTTTCATGGAGAGGTTGGGATTACCATCCTGCAAGGTTTTAAGCAGTGATGCAGCATCAGCCTGGCTTTAGGTTCTTGCTGTCTGTCTGTCCATCCAGCCTTGAAAAGCATCTGATGAGGGGTTGAGCTTTGGTCCCACTGAGCACCTGCTGCTGGGAGCAGCTGAGCATCAGCCCAGGGGTGTCCTCCAGGAACTGGGACATCCTCACACGCTGTGAAAGCTGCAGGGAGGGAGAACACAGTGACACTGGTCCCCACAAAAACCCCTGTCCTGCGCTGGGTGCAAAGGCTGAGAGAGGCCCAGCCTGCCCCCAGTGCTGCTGTGCCTTGCTGCAGGCAGGGAAGAGAGGCCAAACCAACCTCTGCCAGGTAAAACTCCAGCTCCAACATCAACTGCCTGTCATCTATCCCATGGACTGTCATCCTGCCCAGAGCTGGTGCCACAAGCCAAGCAGGCTCAGGGATCAATGCAAAAGGCCACCAGGCTACTCCAGCACATGGCACCATGGCATTCATTGTCCAGTTTATCCTTCATCTCCTGTCTCAAAAAGTGGTTTTGCAGCTGCAGAGGTTTGGGAGGGTGCTGGAATAGTATTCCCAAGCATAAAATGTCCTGGGACACTTCCAGAAGACCACTGACAGCAGGGCTATAATCCACAGGCTGCAGCTTCCCCCTCAGGTGGGCTTTCCTCAGGCTTGCAGCCCAAGCTGCCACATGTTGCCACTGCCATGGTAGGAGGGATGGAATGCAGCTCTCTAAGTGAGGCATGCCTCAAATTTTTGAAGAAAAGGAGCTGTTTCTGAATATTTGAGAAATTTCCAGCATTCATATCACAGTGCTGTGAGAGCAGGGCTCGCTCTGGACCAGGCAGTCAGCAGCAGCCCTTGTCACAGAGCAGAGGGGCACAGGGGTAATCTGCAGCTTGGGTGCACCCTCTGCCATACCCAGGGTGGATTTGGGTCCAGTGCATCAGGAGCTTCTTGGGCTGCCAAGGTTCCCTGGGCACCAAAAGCAACATGCCCCATGTGTGACTCCTCTTTCGCTGGTGCTGTGCTGCACCTGACCAGACTGTGCAGGGTGAAGGGGAAACACCCTGAAGCTTAAGGGTGTCCTGTCTCACTTCTCCTGCCTCCAGAACAGACCCCACTGGACTTTCAGCTTCCCAAAAGGGAGCTGCACCCAGTAACTGGGAAACTCAACCAGACTGGGGAGAATGGGGGAGTATTATGGTTCTGCTCTTGGAGAACATCCATTTGCAGAGGCTTCTGCTTTGAAAGGGTTGACTTATCTTCCACTTAGAAATGGTAACTCAACCTGCAGCATGTGAATATGGGTACAAGTCATCTCCAAGTCCAACATCTTCATCTGTGGAAGCCTTACACAAATTTTACTGGGGACAACACCACAGCTGGGTCTTGGTGCTCATGAACAGCTTCAGCATAGGAGCACTTGGGCACTCCATGATGGATTAAGCTGTGGATGGCAAGTAAATATCAAAAAACATTTGAAAACAAAATGTAGTCCCTCCATCCATTGCAGGTGCCAAGCAAGTCCTGAATGGAGGTGCTCCTCGTGGGCCAGGAGTGTCCCTAACTGATCCCCTGTGGCTGTCACCTCTGGGGGCTGACATCTCTGCACGGTTGTTACCTGGAAGGTCAGTCTGCACTCTTGTTTACTGGGTTTCTACCAAGGACCACAGAAAACCATCCAGGCTGGCCACAGCTGCTCTTCTCCGTGATCTGTGCTCCTATGTCCCCCTGTCCTCTGCTCCAGCTTGCCCTGTCTCCTGGGGGTGGGGAGGGGGGGTGTGGGCGGTGAGAAGCTTCAGTGGGAAGCATCAGCTGCACAGTGCTGCCTCTTAGAGCTGTCCCCACGTCTGGTCCTAAAAGGGAGCATTTTTCAGAGAGTTATGAGCCTGTGCAAACAGGGCTTTATAAGGCAGCATCACTAATATGGAGCATAACCTCCCTACCCACAAACATCCTGATAGCCTTTCTGGTGTGAGTTTGGCTTTGTAAGCCAAGCCAATCTGATCAGGAAAATCATGGGGAGAAAACAAACAAGGAGCCCGGGGAGGAGGCTGGAAGTCGCTTTCCAGAGTCAGAGCAGATGTTGTTTAGTAGACAGTGATGCCACAGATGTGCCTTGGCTGGCTGATCTGCAAGGGCTCAGCAGCCTGGCCACGGGGCAGAGAGGGATTTGTCCCCACGGTCCTGCCCTCCCCGGCCCTGTTTCAGCCCCTATTCCCTCAGCAGCCACTGGGACAGGTTTCAGGACTATCAAGGAGATGGGGGTGCCCCCTGTGTCACCCTCAGTCATCCCTCCCTCCCCCTCACAAGGCCATAAGGTGGCATTTCAGGGTCAGCTGCTTCTGGCACCCAGTGCTGGTGCCAAAGGTTGTGGAAAACCCTTTTTCCCATCTTTGCAATGCCCTGCTCCTCCCAGCCACAATGTCTGCAGCTCCATGCAGGGGGGAGAGGCTGAAGCCCCAAGGAAAAGACTCCTTTTAAAAAAAATTTATTTTCCTTCCATTTCTCAGGACTGCCACAGCCGTGTCTGTCCCATCCTGTCGTTCCCCCCCCAATAATGAGCTGTTGTCTTGTGCAGCATTGAGAGCTAAGTAAGCATGAAAAATTGGAACAATAAAGAAGTAGTTCTGGGACAGCAAAGCCCCTTGTTTGACAAGGCTAATTCCACACCCCCCAGCCTCATTTTCTTTCAGCCACCTTCCCCCTCCTTGCTCCTCCTTTATTAAATGAACTGGCTTTTATTGGGGTGGAAACTGGGTTTCCTTTTCCCCTCTCACCTCCCCCTCTGTTCACATGTAATTTGGAGAGTTAATCTCCTCAGGCAGGAAATGTTGTTTCTTTCACTCCTTCTCTCCGGCAATTTCCATTTGGCTCTTTTAATTGGGGCCCAGACCAAGGAAACGGCCACACCACAGAGCCTGAGCAGGAAGAGGGCTGGTTCTCCTGAGGGGCCCTGAGCATCCTCTCCCAGTGCCCCAGCTCTCACAATGCCCTTGGGCAGATGCACCCTCTGGCCAGGGATGGGAGTACCCAGCTCGCCTTGGCCATTGGGACGCTCTGTTGGACTGGGGAAAATTGGGCTGAAGATGCTGGTTGGCATTTCTGGAGATGCTGGTTGGCATTTCTGCTTCTCTAAATTCCTCTCTCTGCTCTAGGTCAAGTCACTCAAAGATTTCAAGATGTAACATCACCCAGGACCATCTGCCCCAGCTCTCCACAGTATGGAGGCACTGGCTGATGGTATTTTCCGTGGAATCCCTTTGAAAGACACGACATTGTAAAACCTCATAGAAATTCTCCAGATTTTTCTTGATGCTTTCCCTCCAGCTTCTTCTAAAGAAAATAATTCAGTTTTAATGAAAAATAGAGAGGAGGAGACCTATGTTTGCCCCCACAACCCTCTCTCTGTCTCAGCCCTTTGGCTGGAGGAGGCTTACCATCGGTGCGTGTCGGGGGGGGCACGTGGCCCAGTGTGGGCATTGTCTTGGGTGGTGCCAATGAATCCAACCCAAGGCACAGGAAACCGAGATGGATGGTGCTGTGAGACCTGATGGCTCCACACTCCCCAGGTCATGGAGTAAGAGAGTCATCACAGAGCCCTGCGATGGTTTGTGTTGGAAGGGCCTTAGAGACCACATCTGTTCAACCCCCTGCCACAGGCAGGGACACCTTCCACTATCCCAGGTTGCCCCAAGCCCCGTCCAACCTGGCCTTGGACATGTCCAGGAACAAGGACTTCTTTCAGAAAGGAGAAGTGAAACTGCAATCCATGCTTCACTTGAAGGCAGGGCAAGACCATGCTGAGCTTTTCTTATAGAGTACCCCAGGAATCTACTGAAAACTCATGGGGAAAACCCTTCCTAGAGCAGAGTAAAGCTGGGCAGAAGAAAGTCTCCAGCAGCCTCAAGGTGCTGGGAAGCATGAGGAGGTTTGTGATGGAAACACCTGCTGGAGCCCTGCCTGCTGCTCAGAGCAGAATCCTGTTCTCACCACGTCTTAGGATGGTGAAGAGCATTAGGAACAAATCCTTGTGCCTTCTGCACCAGCCTGTGGCTTCTTCCATCTCCTCTGGAGACCCAGGGCCAGGGAGATGGAGCATGGCTGCTTCCAAGCAAGGCTGAGAAGCTCTGGAGATTCCAGTCTTCTCCTGACCACAATTTGGCCTGAATATTCCCAATTCTCTGGCAGCAAAAAGCTTTTGGATTGCTGTCTGGCACCATTCATCACTGCCAACAGGGCAGTGATTCACCCTGGAAGGCTCATTTTTGTTGGATACCCCCATTCCCTCCACAGGAAACCTCTGGGATGGACTGGGGCTGCCCATTCATCACGTGCCATCACCTGCGAGACTCAATCCAGTGCAGGTGGCATCAGTATCCTGCAGCAGTGGGGACATGGAGGAGGCTGTCCACAGTCCCCAGCTCCAGGCAGTGCCTGGGAAGAAGCAGCTCAGTGGGCAGCACTCGTTCCTGCCACAGGAGCAGCATCCCCACTGCACCATGCCCTGTGAACGGGCTGGGGGCCATGGGGCGCCCAAGGAGAACCAGGGGCTTCAGAGTGTGCCATGCATGGCAGGGATGGGAAAAGTGGGTGGAGTTTGGGAACACCAAACCAGCTTCTTGGCAGGAATTGCTCTGTCCTGCATAGAGCAAAGTTCTGCTGATCCACAGTGGGTGAGTGTCCAGCCTCTGCAGTGGGAGGTCAGGTGGCTGAGGACAGGGATACATGGAATGGGGATGTCCTCACTCAAATGTGAACCCAGACATGTTCATACATACCCAGGGTATGTGAACACTCCAGGAACTGGAGTGAGGGAAGGAGGCTGGCAGTGCAGGCAGACATCACTATCTGCTTTTCCTCTCACACCTTGGGCATATTCTTAGTCCAATGAGGACTTGAGTGTCCAGGAAGATCAGCTCCCACAAGAACCCCAAAGAGACAGACTTCTAGAAGAGTTTTTTAAGCATTATGAGAAATCCTGCTCCTCTCCATGCCCCATGCCTCTGCAGGGCACCCAGGAGCAGTGCCCAGCTTTGCCAGGTGCTGTGCCTGGGTCAGCAATCCAGCCTTAAGGCTGGGTGGGGTAGTTGGCTTTGCAGGGACAGGATGGTTTGTGCATGTATCCTGCCTGCAGGAACACTTCATGGATTTCCCTGCACAGGTGCTCAGGAGCACTGCGTTTCATCTTGTGCGTGTTGATGTCGCCTGGGTGGACATGGTTCCTTTTATCCAAAGCAAATTAAATCCCAGCAGCATCCCTTTGGGCTGGCCAAAATTCCTGGCTCCTCTTCCAGGGAATCTTCAACATTTGCCTCCAGGTAAGAGGCCTTGTGCTGGGCTCAGGCCAGGCTGTGAGAAGCAGGGAAAGGCAGCGTGCCCTGCTTGGAGCCCCCTGTGCTGGGCAGGGTGAGGAGCAGCCTCCCCGGGCTATTGCAGTATCCCACGGGGTATTCCAGGATCCAGTCACAAGCAGGTGGCTGAGCTCTTCAGGCCTGTCCCCAGCTGCCTTGGGAGGTGGCTTATGGCTCCAGGCTTGGACTGTAACAGGTAGCAGGGGGCTCACAGACACAGCCCTGGCACAGGGACAGAGCAGCTGTCCAGGGAAGCACGGGGGGGACACGGTGCTGCTGGGCACCAGTGAGGCCTTTGACACTGCCACACCACTGTGTGTGGTGGGGAGGGGAGGCAGGGGCACAAGAGCCGTGGCAGATCCTCCACAGAGCCGGGACAGGGGCCAGCCGCGGGTCGAGGCAGCAGCGGCAGCACTCGCGGGTGGCATCCCTGCTGCAGGCGGCCAGGGGGACACGGCACCGTGGGTCTGGCCCAGCCCGTCACCCCGGAGGGCAGGGAGGAGAGGGTTAACCCTGGCCCGGCTCCTCGCTCTTGCAGAAGATGCTGCCACGCTCCTCAGCTCACCGCCTGCCGCCTTCCCCTCCCTTCCCGCTGCCCCTCAGAGCTCTGAATAGGGAATTAGCTTTGCCTGCGTTTAGACCTCTTAATTAGCTATTATTTTTGCTGGGCTGGGGAAGAGGAGGGGCAGGGGAGAGCCCCGGCCCCCAGCTGAGCCCTGGTCCCGCTCCTGGAGCAGCACAAAGGAGCCCAGCGGGCAGAGCCATCGGAGGGCGCTGGGGACGCCAGGACCTGTCAAAGCTTGTTTCCCACCTTCCAGAGCCAACCTTTTCTGTCCCAGCCAGGAGACAGCCTGCCTTAATTGGGCTGAAAATCTAATCATTTGTACCTCCGGGCCTGGGAAGGGGGCAGGGGCGGGTACACAGGGCCTGGAGCGGGTGAGGGAGGAGGGATGGGGCGGTGAGAGGAGGGACAAGGGGGGAAGCATGTAATGGGGAAAGGCAGGATGGAGATGAGGCAGAAGAGGGGCAGGCAAAGTCGTAGAAACGTTTGTGGAGGAGGTGAGCAGACAGAAAATTGGGGTTTTTAAGAAGTGAATTTAAAGTTACTCCTTTAAAATAGGTCCAATAAAAAGTAAGCAACTAATGAGTGAACGGGAAAAAGCAACAGCACAAAAAGTGTTAGCCACTTTTCCTGACCTCCATCTGGTCTGATAATGCAACTAAGGCCCCTAAAATTCTCACCTGTCCCAGCAGCAGCCAGAGGCTGAGATGTTCCTGAGTCATGAGTGTATCTGCGTAGCCCTGCTCCCATCCCAGTACTGCTTTCTTATTACAGCTTTGGCACTGCTCTGTTATCCCTGGGGTGCTGCAGACCCACCTCTCCCACCTCAAAATAACATGGGTGAGCCTTGCTCCAAAGAGCAGAGCAGGGAGCCCAGGAATGGCCCTGCATTTTCTGCAATTGCTCCCTGTCCCGGGTCACTCCTGCTTCCCTCCAGCCAAAGCTTTCCCAAAGTCCAGGCTGCCTGTGCTGTCTCTGGCCAGGGGACAGGGTTGGGAGGTGTCAGCCAATGTGCTGAGCTGAGTTCAGCTCACTTCCTAAGGAGCCCACCTACCTGTCATGTGCAAGCTGGGATTATGGAGTGGGGACCAGTCCCAGATCCACTGCAAGTTGCTGGTGCTGCTCCTGTGCTTACACCAGCTACACCCTTCCTGCTTCAAACACTCCATGCAGCTGCTGTGTCCTCCCTATGTTCAGGCTGACTGCTTTCAGAGTCATCGAGACAGCACTGGAGCACAAGCCTGTGAGCACATGAGGCCATCCAGTCACTTGTGTCTTTTCTCAGTTTCTTTGGTACTGGATGTTTCACAAATACTCTGAAGCCACACCTCTGTAACCATCCTCTCTTTAAGGTGACAACATTTCATGTCTCCAAAATAACCCACACAAATTCAGATTCAGCATGTTCATGGCCCCTCTCCTGTTTTATATAAAGAAAAGTTAGGCTTTGGGCCTAACTCCGAGAGAGACTGTCTTATTAATTTTTCATCTTTTTTTTTTCCTGATCAAAACCCAATAATGAATCCCAAAGTCAAACTCTTTATCATATTTTATTCCTTCACTTTCTATAAAGGATCCAGCCCTTCTTGCCTGTGCCGGGGAGAGTGAAGGAAACTCCAGGGAGAGGAGGCTGCCATACTTCCCCCATCCCTGCATCAGCCTGTCCACATGCATGGCACCATGGCCAGCCCAGCATTTTCATGCTCCCTGTCCAGCAGGGAGCTAGGAAAACCAGACCACAGCCACAATCACAGGGGTCAGGCTACACCTGGATAAGCAGAAAAGACTGAGGCACCAGAGCATATCTGGATCGTGGGTGGATGGATACATGGACAAGGCATTGCTGTCTGAGATAGCATGGCCTTAACTGGGGACTCCTTCATAGAATCACAGAATCACTAGGGCTGGAAAAGTCCTCTAAGACCACTGAGTCCAACAATTAACCCTGCCACTGCCAAGGCCACCACTGACCCTGTCCCCAAGTCCCATATCTACATAATTTTTTTAACACTTCCAGGAATGATGAGTCCACCACTCTCCCAGGCAGCCTATTCCAATGCTCAGCCACACTTCCAGTGAGGAAATTTTTCCTGTTATTCAATCTAAATCTACTCTGGCACAGCTTGAGGCTGTTCCCTCTCCTCCTGTCCCTGTTCCTTGGGAGCAGAGCCCAAACCCCCTGGCTTCCCCCTCTTGTCAGGGAGTTGTGCAGAGCCAGAAGGGTCTCCCTGAGCCTCCTTTTCTCCAGGCTGAGCCCCTTTCCCAGCTCCCTCAGCTCCTCCTGGTGCTCCAGCCCCTTCCTCAGCTCCCTTCCTTGGACATGCTCCTGTGTGTCTGTCCATCCAGGCCAAGGGAAGCTGGAGAGACACAGAAAAGAAGGCATCAAGAGTGGAGACTCCAGCCAAAACAACTGACAGCAGAGCAAGATTCCTGAAAGTGACCAACTGCAGTCCAGGGGACCTGAAAAACCTCTGCAGTGTAGAAAAGAGGGCGAAGTGCCAGGGAAGAAGAGAGATGAGAAAGCTTGGAGAAGTCCCTGGGGTGTGCAAAGACAGAGCCCGGTGGGGATGGAGAGGGGCAGCAGTGTGAGCTGGGGCACACAGTGTGGTGTGAGGTGGTTCCCCACTGGCAGCACCAGAACCCTGCTGTCAGCCCCATGGCACATCTGGATCACCTGTCCTGGGAGCCTGCCAGGATGGGATATGGTCTCAGCCAGGCATTGACAGAGCACGAGGATCAGTTCTGCACCATCAGCACCCCAAGGCTGCCGGTGAGACACCTGCAAACACAGATTTTGTTTCTGGGATTTGGGAAGAGCACATACCCAGCAGTTCCAGTTTCAGTGGGGCAGACAGAGATTTGGCTTGGTGCTCATCCATCCCAAGAGCTCCCCAGAGTGTAAGGACAGGACAAGCCCAAAGGGTTCATGGGCTTATGAATTTATCAGGGCACTGAGGGCCAGGAACTGCTCACCTTGCAGCAGCATCATCTCTGGGTGGTTGTGTGCAATAGGAGGGGTTTAAGCCCTGGTTTCAGAAGTTTGGGTGAGGCAGCTCAGAGGCAATGCAGAAGAGCACACAGATGGGACCAGGCAGAGTGCCAGGACCCCCAAAACTGCTACTGCTATTCTTTGCACAGGGAGAGCAGCAGTGTGGGCTGGGTCAGCCAAGGTAGCTCAGTCCCAGCCAGCGACGGTGACAAATTGCAGGCAGATAGAGGCAGGAGATCTGCCCTTGTGATACCCTTCCATTTTCCAGCAATTGATGCCTTAGCAACTTCCTGAGCCAGAAGTGGTATGTGTGTAACAGCCACCACGAGCCAGCCCTTGGTGAATTTGTCTAATCTAATTTCAAAGTTGTGGGTATTTTTAGCCCACGCAGCAGTCCTGTGGCCATGAGCTCCACAATTTAATTACACATCGCGTAGGATAGTAATGCCCTTGGTCTGCATGGAACCCAGCGCCGGCTCCTTTCATTCATAACTTCTCCCTGTAACCCCAGCTTCCTGATTCCACTGGAAATTAGTCAGCAAAATGCTGGGGCTCCTGTGACTGGCACCTTTTGAGTTGGAGGAGTCTTTGGAGGCAGGCCGCCAGGGTGGAACACATGGGGAGTTACAGAATCTCCCAAGTCTGAAGAGACCCACAGGGATCACTGAGTCCAGCCCCTGGTCCTGCACAGGCACCCCAACAATCCCACCCTGGGCATCCCAGAGAGCTCTGTCCAAACACTCCTGGAGCTCTGGCAGCCTCGGGGCTGTGCCCATTCCCTGGGGAGCCTGGGCAGTGCCCAGCACCCTCTGGGGGAAGAACCTTCTCTTGATAACCAACCTAAACCTCCCCTGACACAGCTTCATGCCAATCCCTTGGGAATGGCGTGAAGCTTCCCTCAAGTTGAAAGTGAACAGGATGCTTGTGCCCAATGGGGATGGAGGGTGTTAGAGGGTCTGGGCTGGGTGACACTCCTTGCCAGCTGCTGCAGCAGGGAGGGGATCTGGGAGATCTAGGAGTGTGAAATCAAGAGTTTTGGGGGCAATGGGGTTTCTGGGGAAGCTTGTGTCACCAGCTTGGAACAAGGAGTCAGTGGGCGTGTGACACCAGAGTGAGGCCTTGGGGCAAAGCAGGATCACAGAAAGAAGACAGGCAGACAGGCTGTGGCTGGGCTGGAGCTGAGCAGAGCTGTAGCAGCTAAACCTGGAGTCCCTGCTGCCGTGTTTCCCTGGAGTGGGGCTGCCTGGAAGAGGGCAGCAATGTGTGCCCTCAGGGCTTGTTCTGCCATTGCTGACAGTCTGGTCCAGGTGATTGCTTTGGGACCTCCAGACAGTGCATGTGTTCATATGAGATCAATTGTCAATAGCTGAGTACCAGAGAAGCT
>VWYP01033065.1:10929-64110 GCA_013400435.1 Pycnonotus jocosus | reverse complement strand
CAGGTTTAGATTCAATATTAGAAAGAAATTCCTAATTGTGAAGGTGGGGAGGCCCTGGCACAAGTTTTCCAGAGAAGTTGTGGCTGTCTTATCCCTGGAAATGCCAAAGGCCAGGCTGGACCAGCATGGAGCAACTTGGGATAGTGGAAAGCATCCCTGCCTATGGAAAGGGGCTGGAACTGGATGACCTTTAATGTCACTCCTAGCCCAAACCATTCCATGATTCCTGACCATTAGATTGTATGAGTTTTCCTATGGTGTGATCCACTCAGCCTAAATTTAATCCAGCTATTTAAGCATGAGCCTAACTCACAACTGGCATATCAGAGTGCATCTCCATGGTGGTGTTTGCAGGGGAAATGCTGCAGAACTTCTTCCTCAGCAGCATCACCAGCCTTTCAAAGTGCATTGTATTTTGCAAAACACTTTTTGCCACGTGCAAATCCAAAATGTGGCCCCAAACTGGCGTTGGTGTTTTTGGCAGTGGCATTGAGCATTGCAAGGCTGGAGGAAAGCTCTGCCTTTCACTTGATGCTGAGTGCACAGAAAGCCTCATAAAATATTGGTGCTCTTTTCCTACTGCAAAAGAGCCAGAAGTGTCTGTGTTTTGCTGTCAGAAAGGCTATTTGTGGTTTTTAATAATACACTGTATTTCCCAAAGAATATGGTCAAGATAAGAATCCTACTCCCTATTTTTTTTTCTGCTTGCCTTGCAAATGGTGACGTCTAAGATTAAAATAACGCAAGAGTTAAATTAATCTGATTTAACACTTGCAGGGAGGTTTCTATTTAAAACTCTTTTTCTTCGAAGTGTCACTAGTCAGGAAATTCAGTAGGCAGGTGCCATCTCTTTGTTGCAGTGCATGGGCACATCTCTGCAGTGTTTCTGATGATGGAAAAAAATAGCATTTAACAAAAATAAAAAGGAGACAGAATGAATTATCTTTTTTTTTAATGTCCATTTTGTGTGTTCCTTAGAAAAGCAAAGATTGTGCTGATGATCAGTTGCTTTTTAAATATATCCTGAAGATGGGTACAAAAAAATGAAAAGAAATGATGTATCAGCAGATGTTTCTGATTTTTTTTTTTTTTCCTGAGATACAGAGCTGTGGGGAAAAACTCTCCCAAGGGCCGTTTAGGTGTGTTGGCAGTTCATCTGCTGGGATGCTGCAAGCAAAATCTGGAAAATACTTTCCAACTTCTCCTTGAATAAAGCCAAACTTGGCTGCAATACCTATACTTACTATTTTTTTGGGTTTTTTTGTAAAATTCCTATTTTTGGAAGTAAATACTGATGTTGGGTTGGGTGATTATTTCTTCACTCTCTCTATCATCTCTTCCCTAAATAAAAGCAGAAAATAACTGCAAAATGTTTGATGTTCTTCATTGGGTAGTGTTTGTTTTGTTCTCGCTCTGCTGTCCCCCCTGCTGCAAAGCCAGGCATTGCAAAAATAAGATTTTTTAAGGTTATTGAGGACTTTATTAGTCCTCCTTCTCCGCTCTGCACACATTTATTGTCATTCTAGTCTTGAATAACTTGGCCATGTATTTTTTTTTCCCGTTGTAGGACTCCTCCATCATCTGGTGCATGGAGTAAAGGAGTGCAGGAGACAGCCGTGCTGTAGGATTTTATTCAGGAGCTGTTGCCATAGTTCTTATTTCCGTAAAATAAAACATTTTCTTCTTCCACGAGAGACTTTGATCATGCTCATTGCTGAAACCTGTTGGGTTTTTTTCCATTTGTAATGAATCTTCTTGTGATGCTTCTGCTTGAAGGAGGGAGGTGCTTCCTTTATTTTCCTACAGGTGAAAAACCAGGCAAATTTGGAGGTGTTATGACCCAGATTTTTGGATAAGCCCATTTCTTGGCTGTGTGAGATGCCAGAGACTCAAATATGGTATGAGGGAACTCCCAAACTTGCTATTAATGGCTGCTTTGTGAAAAATCCCATACACAGCTGGGAATGCTGGTTTTCTTCATCTTTCTTCCCCCACTTTGAAATTCCCTTAGTTTTTGTGATAGGACAAGAGGGAATGGCTTTAAGCTGAAGGAGCTGAGCAACCTGGTCTACTGGAAAGTGTCCCAACCTATGGCAGGGGTTTGGAATGAGATGATTTTTAAGGTCCCTTCCAACCCAAACCATTGTGTGATTCTATGATTACCAACTTGTGACATCTCATGATTGTGACCACAGTCCTCATAAAATGGTGCTGCCTGCCCAGCTCCTGTGCCCCTGTTTTGGGGTATATTAGAGTTACAAAATCCTCTTGGGCTGTTTGGGGAAGATTTGGATGATTTCTTACTGGATCTACAGGTTGTGGAATAGTCACTTCAGTTTTAGATTAATTGAATCATCGAACAGTTTGGGTTGGAAGACACCTTCAGGATTATCTCCAACCCCCTGCCATGGGCAGGCACACCTTCCACCAGACCAGGCTGCTCAGAGCTCCATCCACCTGGCCGTGGATGCTCCAGGGATGGGAAGTGTTCAGGATCAGAGGGAGCAGTGGTTGCAGCCCACTGCAGGTAATTGCAATTAAGTTTGAGCTGAATTATTAGTAAAGCCCTGCAGCATCCTGTGTCCCAGCATGGAGATGTTCACCATGGTCCAAGTTCTTCTAATTTTGGAGATAAAAATGCTGCTGTGCATCTGGAGATGGGGGAGGTTGATGAGGCTGCGGGAGCAGTGCTGGGTAACACCTTGTTTCACATAACCCTGTATGTGACACAAATTCTTGTTGGAAGCTGCAGATCTTCAGGTTTTCCTTTGTGCAAACTGAATCAAGAGCAAAACTTTAATACAGCTTTTTACTATATTTTTTCCCCACAAAAACAATTGATTTGTGATCTCTTGTGACACTATCTGCTTTCTAGACTCTCATGAGAATCTCCTAATTTCTAAAATACCTGATTTGTACAAGTTTAGACATAGTGGTAGATAGCTTGAGATGTGATTTATCTTCCCCAAATGTATTGATGTCTTCTGTTGTGTGCCTGGTAATCTCCACTTGCTCCCTTACCCAAGTGCCTGTTGCTGCTGGGGTGACCCTAAATGTCAGTCTCATCAAATATTCTGCTTCAGGTTGTGGATGCTCAGTGAAAAAGTATGAAAAATTAAACTTATAAATATATGTATATTGTTACATTAACAACTAATTTCTATGATACAGTGCATAATACCATATATATAAAATTCAAATATATATAGTAATACTGGATGTGGTTTTGTTTGCTTTTGTGTTCTGTTTTCTTCGCCTTTGTTTTGAAGAATTGAAAATTTTAGTCTTTTCTCTGCCAAAGTTGCTGTGGGATTGATGTGGGCGGGATGAGGCCATGGTGAATACTCATAGCTGTGATCAGGGAAGTTTTTCCAACCTCCTGATACTCCCCATCCTCTTACAGGCCATCCCATGCAGGTTTTAAAGCTAGAGCTTTAAAACTAGATCAGCAGCGATGGTGAAAAATCAAATCATTTTAATAAATTTACCTTTACTAATGATAAATATGGTAAAACTCTAAAATTATTTAAATAATGATGCTTAAATTGTGTTGAGGCTGCTGCATGATAAAGGTTCGATTTTTCAGTGTCAAGGACCTTCAGCTTCCATTAACAGCAAGTGCTCAAAGATGGTAGTAGGAGGCAAAATGTGGGTGTGGAAGCCCGAGAATGCTGTCCAAAGCTTTTTGACACTTCTATTTTAGAGAACAATTGTGTGCTTTAGAAAGCCCTCCTAAGTTTTGATCATGCACCATGGGGAGGTTTCATAGCTATGTTGTTTTTCTAAAAGTGTAATGGATTAGCCAAGTGTCCAAACTGGCCCCTTGGAGAGATGTCTTAGCAAGTGGTGAAAACAGGATTGCATTTTTTGTGTAAAACAGGACACCTTTGAATTTGAAAAAGCAAATGGAGGATATCACTGCAGATACTTTCCTGTTGATCATCTTCAGAGCTGAAGCAGGTGGGTTTCATAGGATCCCAGATTGGTGTGGATTGGAAGGGACCTGCTTCCAGACCTCTGCCATGGGAAGGGACACCTTCCACTATCCCAGGTTACTCCAAACCCCATCCAATGCAGCCTTGAACACTTCCAGGGATGGGATATCACAATTTCTCTGGTTTTGTCTGCTTTGCCCCAAATACAGGGTAATCATGAGACTGGTATTCTGGTGGGTTTTTTTTTTGGTTGGTTGGTTGGTTTTGGGTTTTTTTGTGTGTGTGGTTTTTTTTTTTTAACCTCTTGGGGGAACACTGGCAAATTAATTGTCAAGATCCTCTTCCCTATGCATGGAAACCAAGGTCTGCTTTTTTGTTTTCTTTTTTTCATTTCTATTTCTTTGCACATTGTTCAGGTGTACCTTTGTTTCCTTTCATATATAGAGATATCCCACAGGCTCTGAGGTCTTCAGGCTTGCTCTTCTCTCTTTGGCTGTTTTTTTCCTGCTGCACTGTGCTTGCCATCCTTTAAAAAATTAACTAGAATTTAAGTATAATCTCAGAAACAGAGTTATACATCCTAGTCCTGTTTGTGAGGCATTTTGAGCACAGAATATAAGGAGTGTGTGCAGAATAGTCTGGTGGTCCTGCTATCCCTAGGAGCACTCACTGCCTCTCTGCCTGTTCTTCCTGGATTTGACTATCTCTTTTTCTTTCCTTCCTGGTGAAACCAAAAAGAGCTTTTAAATTTTCCTCGGTGGCTGCTTTGTGGTCTTGAGTTACTGCTGGTTCCTTCAGCCCCATTGGGGTGTGAGATCCTCCTGCTGAGACAGTTTGGCTTTTGCTGTTTTCCTCCACCAGTAGAAAGAGAGTTGCTTTTCAAAATTTGGGGATCTTCCTGGGTTGGGGCAATAATCCAGTTCCTTGGAAGCAAGTGGTGGTGTGCAGGCTAAGGGGATGAGTGGACTCCACTGGTCATTTACATGCAGATCACAGAAGGGTTTGGGTTGGAAGGGACCTTCAAGATCATCTTGTTCCAATCTCTCTGCTGTGGGCATGGAGAACTTCCACTAGACCAAACTCCATCCAATCTGTCCTGAAACAGGTCCAGGCAGATAGGTCCCTTGTCTGCTTTCCTCTACAACTTTGGTGGAGGGAGATTTATGGTCTTCATGCCCTCCCTATCCTCTCCCACACCCCAGAGAGGCAGTTGGTTGTCATGAGTGGATGTCATCTTGATGGACATCATCTCAAAGGCTACCAGCATCATGAAAAATCCCTTCTTGTTGGCTGGAGCAATGTCTTCTGGTGGTTCTCCACCCTCTGTTCCTGTTAACTCACTGTCCTGGGCAGACTGAGCCTGGTTATTTTGCCTGGCTGGCTGCAAACCACTTTGCAAAGTTGTTCTGAGCAGACCAGGGTGACCTTGCACTCTCTGATTTGGTAGCTGGGCTCTGATGCCAACTCCCTGCGTGGCATCTCATAAACAGCTCCAGTTTTCCGTTTCATTTCCCAGACCTGTTTACACCTTGCCAGAAATAATTACAACCTCTGAGCCCGGGGTTTGCTGGGCAAGGGGGAGGAGGGCAAGGAGAAAAACCTGCAATCCATGTTTCTTCGTGCGCTGTCATCAATTCGGTGCTGCCAGCGGGATTGGGATCTCCCTTCTGGGGCATGAATCAGGCTGTGCTCGCATCCGCCCGGCATCGCTCCTGTTCTGTGCTTGAGAATTCTTTCCCTTCCTCTGTTTGGCATCATCTTAAATTCATATCCCAGGCGGTGCCTCCCTCACCTGCTTTATTACCTCTTAATGTGTTTTCCCAAGAACGTCTCACACGCGGATAAACCTCTCCTGCTTCCCTTGTAAACTCAGCTCTTTCTGCGCTCTTCCTCTTCCAGCGCCCGTGCATTTTTCCCCCATCCATGCAGAGCTACTCTTCTCCTTCTTGCCATATTTTTTTTGAGCACCTTGGAGCCTGCGCATCCTCCTGGAGAGGCGGGTGGATGCCATCGGTGCTGGTTTTGCATCCGAGCCGGCGCTCGCTGTGGTCATGTGTGGAGCCGGTGGAGAAGGCAGGAATATTTTTAGCCTGCACTTCTGTGAGCTGCTCAGGGGGCCGCCCACAGCAGAGTATTAAAATAATAGCGGGGACATTGGGTAAGCTCTGCAGCAAAATGTTGATATGCAAATTGCCATCTTAAGAGCAAACCTCAAGGCGATTTTTGGCAATGCATGCGAGCCTCCGGAGCGGTGTGTTTTGAATAAAGATTACAGCAAAGGGATTTCGCCTGGAGGCCATGCTCGTCTCATTTATTCTGAAGCTTAGCAGAACTGGTAATTCAGTGTTGGAAGCCAACAGGGTGAAACGTATGCACCTTTAAAAAGGTATTAGATTAGCATTGGCGAAACAAAATGTCATGTCACCTCTGTAACTGAAATTTCCAGGCTTACAGAAGCAATAAATTTGGTTGGATTTCATTTGCAAGTAGTTCCTGGGCTCTGTCCAAGGAAGAGGTGGCTTTGATGGCAGCAGAGTTGGTTTGGGAGGTTTCAAGGCATTACCTGGTAAAAAAAATGGGCTTGTGCCAGCTGATTCCACACTGCTTTGACTTTTCTCTTCAACTTGCTGGTGGGCAGCTTGGCTGTTGGAAACCTTGCAGTAGGAAATCAGATCACATATGAATTCCTTTTTTTTTTTTCTGTTTATTTTCTTGGTTATTGAGTTCATGTTGGCACTACTGGGAAGGAAACAGCAGTAAATTCATCGAATATTAGAATGGTTTGGGTTGGAAGGGATCTGAAAGATCACCTTGTTCTGACCCTCTGCCATGGGCAGCGACACCTTCCAGTTGACCAGGTTGCTCCAAGCCCTGTCCAGCCTGGCTTTGGACACTTCCAGAGATGGAGCAGCCACATTGCCATTTATAATGTCATGTCAAGCTTCCCATCCACCAATATCTCCAAGTCTTTCCTCTACTCAGGGCTTTTCTCAATGAAGGATATGAAATCTTTCATTTATTCCAGTTCTTGAGGAGCAAGAGTGAAATTGTAGGTGTTTTCATTATTCTTTTTTTCCTTCATATCACAAAAGTTCATATAACAACAAATATGTTGCTCTAGAATTGGAAAGTGGCAGTAAATTAAACAACTTATGAGTTTTGGGGGTTGTTTGAAATTTTTTAATTCTTGAAGATTCTTACAAATCCATCCCTTTTAGAGGCTGGAGAGGGATAATTTTGAGTGGGAATAAAAGTAGTTGGTAGCTAATTTTTCTCTCTTTGAATGAAGCACGGAAGAACCAGGTGGCTGAGACTCTGTGGGAACACATTCTGACTTTGATACGAGTTTGTGTTGATCAGATCTTGGTTCATTTGTATCCTTTTACTTTAATTACACGTTCCAACACCATGAGACTTTTAAATATCAGATTTTGAGAATGTTCTCTGCCAAAACTGCATACTTTAAGTGCAAATCCTGTTGGCAGGCATCTCAGGAGTTGTTGACTTCCCTCTTTTGTAACCTCATCCTCTCTTGCCGAGTTTTGTTTTCCTCCTTAAAATTCTAACATCATTTGATGAAATAGCAAAGCTCATGGGTGTGTAGCCCTGTGAAGATCGCTGTGTCTCGCTTGCATCCCAACAGAGCCAAATAAATACAAGGAAAACATCTTTCCAGTTTGGTTCAGGCACATCTTGAATCTTCTTTGTGTCTGTCTTTTGGTGCATCCTGCTTCTCCCTGGCCTTAAACACAAGATGCTGGTTTAGTCTTCTCATGCTGCCTTGTGCCTTGCTGAGATATTGATTCTTCCCTCCAAGGTCATGAAACTCTGCTCCTGACTTTGAAATGCTACAAGTCTTCACCTCTCCATTCTTCTTCCTTCTCCCTCATTTGTAGGAATATTCTTAATTTTCTCCAAAGCTTTTTTTTTTTTTGGTGGTGTATCTTCAGGGAACATCACAGCTGACTGTCATGCCAGTGTTTTTGTCTTTCCAGATTGTGTTTCCTGAAATTTCCCATCAAATCTGTGTTCAACTCCTTCTGTGTTCAATCTCCTATTTTAAGGTCTTTATTGCAGGAATTATCTCCGTAGTCTGTATTTATACAACATTTCATGTGATGCAGATGTGATTCCAAAGAGGTGCCTTTGACAATACCTTTCAAATCGTTGTTTTGCTAGTTAACAATCTTGAGAATGCTGTCATTTTATATGAATATTTTATGTATATAGGCCAGAGACAAAAATTAAGACATAGTAGATGTTAATACTTAAAAATCAAATGCAAATAATTAAAATCCACATGTATTTTTTCTGGCCCTACCTTAGTTCCTTTGGTAGTTACATCAGCTACTTTCTGTGAGGCAACTGAAATGCTGAACTCTCTCTCAGCAGATAAAAAATATTTTTGTAAAGCTGTGCATTTAGACTAATTCTGTCTGCTGTGGAATGTGCTGAGGATTTGTGATCCTCAGCAAGCATTTGACAGATCTTAACTAGTTCTGCTCTGTCTTGTCAATCAAAATTAAACACCCACCTCACTCCTTCCTACTTTCTCTCTCTTCCAGCCTTTTTATTTAGGTTGGTCATTAAAATTGCTCATAACCATAGAAACGAGGAAAACCCGCCCCTTACTTTCCACAGCCTCAGAGTGATATTCCTGTACTGACATCATGTGAGTTACATACACGATGGGTTGAGAAAACCACCCCAAAAACCTGCAGGTGGGCAGAGTTGTCATTAATTCCTCCCTGTATTGGAGATGTCCCAGTGGATGCCAACCAAGGATCACATCCCTCTTGGATTCCTTTATGGAGAATGCAAGAGGGACACAAAGGAGAGGCCCTGCTGTGGAGAAACCACCAGGAAAAGGTTGAATTGGAGAAGAAAACATCAATTCCGAGGATGGAACTGGTGGGAGGATGAGATAAGGAGAAGATGGATGGGCAAGAAGCCTCGTGTGCAATGTGGTGCGGTTTTGATCATTTCAGTATTGGTTTTCATCCTCCTAGGGCTGCCTTGGGTGCTCTGGGAAATGGGGATAATGATACTTCTGGGAAATTGGACCACCAGGTTTCTACATTTAAGGATGGGGTGTGCCATGGCTTAGCTTCTTCTGAAAAGTTGGAATGACCACTGGTTTTTTGCTTGTAACAGACAGTTAAAAAATGCCTGTCCCAAGGCTTTATGAGAGTGATAAAATCTCCTGCCGTAGCAGCCATGAACATCCTGAGATTTCAGTGCTGGACTCTGGTGTGCTGGACAAATAATCCTGTTTTCATTTGGAGGCAGACTGCCTCAATTTGAGACAAATTTTGTAATTTTTTTCTCCCCACCTTACATTGCAGTAAATCATATGTAGGAAGGTCTCGAGGATGGAGATGCGAATTGTTCCTGAATTAGTTGGATGTAAAAGTTTCACCACTCTTTTTATTTGAAGGCTTGTCACTTGGGAAGAGGAATTTTGACCTTTGGCCAGAGAAATAACAAGGAAGAAGTGTTGTGTGATGTGGCATGACAAGGTGCTGCTGAGCAACATCTTAAAATTTAAAGGTCTTCCTTATTTACCCTGACTTTGAAAGCTGGTTTAGCATACTGTGCTTCAACTTAAAGGCTCTTAATAATTATTTTTCTCCATTATGTTTTGGAGGTGTTGGCTTTTGAGGGTGTAGAAGTTGATTATGTAATCAAAGAGGAGGGAAGGGGAATTGGATGGTTTTTGTAAGGGTAGAAAAACTCAAGGCAGGAGCCCCTTCAACATCCTTTGCTGCTCTCCCCAGTGCCATCCCATGTGATTTGACTTTGTCCAGCATCCTGTTATAAGGGGGGATTAGAAGGGTTTTCATGGTTAGTCTGGAAGTCTGTCTCCTATGTGGTGATGCTCCTCCTGCTTGAAACAAACCCAAAATATCAGCATTTTCATTAAAACACTTTCTTTCAGGAATAATTGCTGTAAAAAGTCTGTAATATTTTTATTTCCTTACTTTGCCAGTGAATAAGTGCCTCTACCTGAGTTGCTTAAGCCATTATTTTTCTTCTTTTCTATTTTTTATTAAAACATAATAAACTGCTTAAGAGTGTCCTAAATTCTTTCTGGAGGTTTAGTTTCTAAATTTGGGCAAAAAACCCCACAAATAATTGTGAAAGTGTGTATGGGAAATGAGTTTATGATGTCATTACATTCTCCAGAGTTATCTGAGTTTTTGGATCCTTATGGATGCTGTTCCTGATGAGAGGAAATGGCCTCAAGTTGCACCAGGGGAGGTTTGGATTGAATATTAGAAAAGTTCCCTCACTGTAAGTGTGGTCAAGCGTTGGACAGAGTACCCACGGATGTGGTGGAATCCCCATCCCTGAAAATGTTCCAAAGTCCAGTTCTGGGTCCACTTGGTTGTCTCAGTTATGTGATTCTCTCTCAGCAATCCCTACATTTGCACAGGCTTTCTTTGTAGTAGAAAATGTAGTAAAAATGTAGTAAAAATGTAGTAAAAAACTACTAAAACCAGATCCTGTTTAACTTGCTAATACTGACTATAAAATATGACATCACTAAATGGGGAAATGACAATAATATGAAATCACAAATTGCAGAAAATGAAAATTACTTGCTGTGTTTTGCTAGGTATCCCCTAATGTTTGCACACTGAAATGAACAGGAAGAAGTGTTCTTTGGTTTCCTTTTTTTTGTGTGTGTGTGTTCCATTGTCAACAGACATTGTGTAGGCCAAAAGCAAAGCTTGCCTAATATATGGATGTGTTTAACAAATTCACAGGGTGTGAAAACTCCCAGTTGAATCTAAAGATACAGCTCAAACCTCAGCCTTGGGAATCCCTGAGCTTCAGATGGAGGGAAACAGCAGATAAAAGCCTGTTTGTGCTTTTCACATCTGATTTTCCTTTTTTTTCCCTTTTATCTAAACAGGAACACTACTGCTGAGCTGGGCCTTGTGTCCATTGGGTTATTGCTGCCAAGTTCACAACAAGTGGCTCCACAGCACAGCAGAATAAAATTGTGGGTGAGGTAATTTTTTTGCTGTTTTCTTTCCTTGATAATCCTTCTCATTTCTCTTTGTCGTCTTCTTTGATTTTGGTTGGTTTTTCCATATCCTTTCATCACTGAAAGTGGTGTTGCATGTTGTAGAGGAAGCTCTGGAGTGGGGCTGTAGGAATGCTGTGGGCTTTGCTCTTGCAGACGTTCACCTCTGGATGACATCTTCTGCTCTTGCAGTGGTTTCCTTGTTTTAACTGGTTACTATTGGGTGATCTCCATCCAAATTCTCCTCCTGACATCTGATCTTGGCTGTACATTAAGCTCTGGGATGTCCCCTGTTCATGGTATGTTGACTTTGAGTTGGGCTTTCTGGCCAAAGCCAGAGCTGCTGGATGTTCTCTGCTAGGAACAGATGGTCAGTGAAAGTTCCATTTTTCAAGGTGTAACAGACTGTGTCTGTAAAACCTATGGAGTTCTTTAACAGCAATAACAGTTTTCTTAAACTGCATCTGTTTTTCCCACCTGGAATATCGTTAACGGTAATTTGTATCATGGCTGGAATAGTTGTTTCATGGGCTCCAGCTTAACAGGAGGGAATAAGTCTTTTCTTGGGTATTTTTGGTTTAGTGTCTGCTCTTCCTTGTTAGAATGTTATTATGGAATTGGTAAAATGGGTCGGGGTTTTATATATTTGTCTGAATTGACTGGTTAGCTTGCAGTAAAAAACTGAAGATACTGAAGAAATTTGAAACTAGTCCTAAGAAAGGTGTTTTTAAATTTTTTAAAATATCTTTTCATTTCTCCACTTCTGTTTTCCATAGCACTTGCAGCATTGCCTTGTTCCAGCCCCGATTCGTGCACAGAACTAAAGAGATTTGTAACATTCAGTAAATAATATGCATAAATTGTGCCAATTAACGTTCAGAGTAATTACCAACAACAGAGTAAATACGAGGTTAATGAGATTAACGGGGCAGAGGAAGGAAAGCTCTGAGTGCCCCTCCTGGTGGCCCTCGAGCCCAGGGTGGCCCCGTTGCTGTTGACAAGCCCAGCATGGCTGGAGCTGCAGCAGTGATTTTTCTGCTGTTCCCCATACAGAGCCTAATGAGTTCCTACCGCTGGCATTTTGCTTTAAATGCTGGATAATGTTATTAAATCCCACTCCTTGTGAGGGTTGTTGTAGATAGTTGTTATTTATGTTTTTTTCTCCCCAACTGTTTCTGGTTCTGGGGCTCAGTGATAAGGTGCCTGACTAACCCTTGTCCTCTGACATCTTCTCCCATACATCTGGTACCCTCCTGGATGTCTTTTCAAGGCCGCCAGAGGAAATGGCCAAAATCTTTTCATGTTACTGTCAGAATATTGTACTCGGAAGTACTTTGAGATTAATTCTTACTTTCTTATCCTAAACTCCATCCTGGCTTGATTTCATTTGTCCCTTGCCTTTGTCCCTCTAGGAGCTCTTCATTACATGCTCTCCATTAAGTCTTGCAGGGACAGAAAGTCCAATTTCCAAGCAAAACACGATTATTTTTCTACTCTAGTATCTCTCAAGCCCTCTCTCTTTTCCAGGTTAGTGGGTTTTCTGCTCTCTGTCCATCATCCTCCAGTATCCTCTGGCAGCCTTCAATGTTTTATCAATGTCACTACCTCAGAATTGTTTATTTGAGTTTTCTCCACCCAAAACTGCATCTGTGTGGTTCCCTCAAAGCTCTGGGCACCGACTCCCCTTGCTGGTCACATTACAAACTACAACCTATTTTCTTTTTTTTTCTGTTTCAAATGAAAATGCCTTACCCAGAGACCTATTTAGTTTACTCAAGATAAATGTTGTACTTATGACTCCGGTTTTTCTTGTTCCAGCAGTTCTGATTAAACCATGAACCTTCCATGTAAACAATTCAGGTAGAATATGGGCAATGCACATTGCCTAAATGAATTATTCACCTCTTAGCTTTTGTTTTCATTTCTTGGATGTTTGGATTTTCTTTCATGTGGGTTTATTTTTAAAATTTATTTTATTATTGCAAGTTATTTTCCTCCTGTTTCAATTGTGTAGAGCAGTGATTTCTCTCTCCTCTGTTGTTTTGTGTTTTGTTGTGAGGTCGACTGGTAAAGGAATCAGGAACACACATAGTGTTCTCCTCAACCCTTCCAGTTGCAGGGAATGATGAGCAAGAACCAGGAACATCCAGTAGATCAATACCTGGCCCTGAGCCTGGTGTCACCAGCAGATTTTTGGGTTTTCTTATCATGGGACACTGTGCCAGGGAGTCCCGTTGTTCTGCTGTCTCAGTGGAGGTAGGGGATGGAGATCCCTGCAGCAGCAAAGGCACCAGGGTTACTGATGGGTTCAAAACCGTGGAAGTGTCTGAGAATGGCCATGTAGGAATCAGGGCTCCTTCCTCAAAAAGAGGTGGTGGGAACAAATAGCCCAGCTGCACCAGTGCCCACAGCATGGGCAACAAACAGGAGGAGCTGGAAGCCCCTGTGCAGCTGGAAAAATACAGCACAGTTGCCATGAGGGAAACGTGGTGGGATGGATGTTCCTCCCACAGCTGGAGGGACAGGGAGCAGNTGTTCCTCCCACAGCTGGAGGGACAGGGAGCAGAACAAAGCCCCATGATCCAAGGGGAAATGGTCAGTGACCTGCTGTGCCACCTGGGCCACCACAAGTCCCTGAGGCCAGATGGGTCATAGAATCATAGAATAGCTTGGGTTGGAAGGAATCTTAAAGATCATCCAGTTCCAAACCCCTGCCATGGGCAGGGACACCTTCCACTATCCCAGGTTGTTCCAAGCCCTGTCCGGCCTGGCCTTGAACATTTCCAAGGATGGGGCAGCCACAGCTTCTCTGGACAAACTGTGCCAATGTTTCTCCACTCTCGTTTTGAAAAATTTCTCCCTTGGAACCTATGATGATGGGGTTTTGATGGGAACAGTTCCTCCCTTGCCCTGCACAGACATGATAAAAACCATTCTGAGGGAGAAGAAAGTAGATCTTGTGGTTTTTTGGTGGGGTAATCTCTGTCCCTTTTCCCCCACTCCCATTTTGGTTGGCAGCTGGGGGAGCAGTTGATTGCAGTGTTGTCTCTCCATGCCGAGGCTGTGGCCATGAGTCCCACTGCTGCTCAGCCTGCAGGGAAATCGTGCTGGTGCTTCCAGATGTTGCAGTGCAGCTGGACAGAGAGGCTGCTGAGCTCCAGGACAGCGAGACCTCCATAAGGCGAGGAACAAGTTAAATCATAACATCTTAAACACTCGTGGTTTAATTTCAATATTTTTTGCAAATATAAAAGAGATGGAAGAAGCAAATGTGTGTGTGTGAGTGCAAGGGAGGGACTCACACATATTTCTGTGCGAGGGCAGGGGAAACGACTCAGCCTGCTGCAGCTTGTTGCTAATATTTGTGCCTGAGCGCTTAAAATTTCACAAGAGATATTAAGACTTGAGAAATGTGTTTTGCTGCCTTGTAAGTGTATGATTAAACCTTCATCATTCTCTTCTTTTTCACTGTGGGAATCTTTAAGTCGTTACGCTTGTTTTCTTCAGGCATCACACTGAAAGCAAAGAGTGGCGTCGTTATTTATTTATTTTTTGGAACGTGCTCCTCTCTGCCTGTTTTATGCAAAAGCACTTTAATTGATCTTGCAGACGGTCGAGAGGAGGACAAAGAAGAAAATATTTAATGCAGCGTATAATTCTTTCTGGTTTTGCCTCAAAATAAAAAGCCACTTTGCAAGGATTGATGTATCTAAACACATTTTATGTAGACGGAACAGCTACATTTTATCTGCCTTCTGCAGGAGGCAGGATGCAAAGAAATGCCTTGATCAAAGGTATGAACTGGTTCAGGGTAACTCCCAAACTGTTCCACTGATGAACACATTGCCAGTTTCTGGCCATACAGTTGTTGTATCTTTCTATATTTGTGGTTTTTTAAAACTATTTTAATTTAATCTTCTTGAATGTTAAAAATGAAAATGATGCAGGTTCATTCCTTGCTGTGCTGTACTGAAGCACAGTAACACCCCTTTCAACCAGGAGTCTTTCCTATGCATTTTGCAGCTCCAGGATGTTTTGGATGAGGTGAGAGGACTGTGGCTTGTCTTTAATTCTCCTGCTGCATCCAGAGCTGAGTCCAGCCTGGCAGTTGAACACAGATTGCCTGAACTGCAAAGCATCACTTCAGTGTCAACACCTCCCTTCTATCTATTTAGGGTGAAACAACTGCAGGGATTTGATGCTGTTATTTCCTTCCCTTCAAGATTTGAGGTCTGAACATCTTCAATGCTGATGCAGTCAGGAATATTTATGGGCTGGAGTCACCGTGCTTTGGCTCTGTTGTAGCCAAAGGTCAAATTAAATAATGTGTCAAGTCCTGTTCCATGTTTGTGGTTTGTTGTGGCTGAGATGTGGAATGCATACAAGTTAATGCACATTTCCATGGTTTGCTCCTTCAGTATTAAAGATTTCTGGGCATTTCTGAACATGGCTTGCAAGAGTCAGCTGAGAGACTGCCTGAAAGCTCTACATAAAAGCTTTGAGAAGCCCTCTGTAGCCTGGGAAGACTATACTGTAGACCATAGGGTTGTTGTCACCTTCATGTGCTGGAGTTTAGTCAATTTAATTGAGTTAAAATACTTGGAAGAGATTAATCTTTTTAGAAGTTGTGTCAATGTCTTGAATGTCTCGAGTAAGTGAAGATCCCTTATTGAAACAGCTTTTTGATGGTTTGGAGGTTTTCAGCTGCATTCATTTGAAATATGCTTTGTGCCATGACTTAAGAGTGCATTTTCAATATATTTCGGGTTTCTTTTATTTAATATTGAGCTTGAGAAAGAACAGCCCTTGTCAGCCACCCTCCCCCCAAAAAGAAGGATGAGTAAAAGAGGGAAGTAAGCAAGAGGAGCTTGTCATTAAACCTAAATCCACTTACAAACATCTAGTAAAAAGGCATCTTTAGAGGCTCATTCTGTACTTTTATTGCAAGGATGGTGTTCTACTGCTGTATATATCAGAGAACTGGGTTACAGCACGTCCTCTGTCCTCAACAACTGCTTAGAGCTGTAGGTTTTTGTGTTCAAGCCGATGAATATTTTAGCTTGATGTCTCCAAGGGTAAAATGAAGGAGTAGCTGCTCTGAGGGATTAATACCGAGTGAATTAGATGTTTGTAAAAGGCATTAAAAGCTGCAGTCGCTGTATTGAATCCCAGCATTGGAAATGCAAGAAGAGAGGCTGTGGTGCATCGCCCTGTTGCAGAGGGACATCCATCTGGATTGCAGGATGAAGACAGCTGGTTGTTTGTTTAGTGGGTGCTTAGATGACATGAAAAAAAAGGGGAAAAAACCCTTATTCCTCACTCCCTCTCCTTTTTCCCAGCATCAGTCATAATAGTTGTAACAAACCTTGGGGGTGTTGGTTCTCTTTTCCCTCAAAGTTTCAGCAAGCACCAGAGGCCAAGTGCTTGTGGGTACCATGAGGATGATGTTTCTTGATCCCAGAAGCTGCATCCCGCTTTTTCTCCCTGTCTACCAGCTACAAGGCAGGAATAACACAGCCTAGTGGGCAAGGAGATGCCCAAGGAACAGCTCACAATAGAGGGTGGTGGTGTCCTCTGATTGTCCTGCTCCTCCAGCATCACCAGGATGGGAGCCAGGCAAGATCTTTGACATAGGTAGACATGAACTGAGCGTATTGAGGCTTGTTTTCACTCTGCTAGGGTTATTCTGGAACCCCAGCAATGCCTGGAGCAGCACAGCCCTTGTTCTGCTGGTTGGGCTCGGGGCTGTTTATTTTGCCACCTTCTCAGAAATCTCTCTCAACTCAGCTTGCTTTTTTTAGAAATGTGCTTTCATCATTTGTGATCCGACAGGCTCTCCTGCAATGGAGGAGGTTTGGGCTGTTATTTTTAACTGAATGTTTCATTGATCTGATTTACAGCACTAGCTGCTGCTCCCTGTATTAGCAAGAGAGCAGAGAGGCAGCCGTGGTGTGGGGCAGGGAGGGAATGCTGTGGGGAGGTCTTGAGTTCCCTCCCTTGTCAGAGCTAATTCATCACAGAGCTGCAGCCTAAAGATGCCTTTTTGCATAATTTTAAGCCAATAAAAGTCAAGGCTCCACCCTCTTGTAAATGGATTCATGGATTTCAGCAACATTTTGGCCTTGGTGTGTTTAGCCAACACCAGAGTCTGATGCATTCCAAACAAAACCCTACCAAGAATAATTAAACAAAACAAAACAAAAAAAGCAGCTTAGATTTTGGATAGATAAGATATAGTTTCAACTCTTAGGAAGCAGCTTGTGCTTTCTCTTGGGTTAAAATAATCTTGCTGCATTCCCAGCTGAAGAGCCTGAGTTTCAGCTGCTGGGACATGGTGGGACCTTGGCTGATGTGGTAGGATGGAGGGTGGTTTCTTCTGGGCAGTGTCATTCTCTCCTGGAGAAAAGGAGGATAAGGGGAGACCTTATCGCTCTCTACAACTACCTGGAAAGAGCTTATAGTGAGGTGGGTGTCAGTCTCTTCTCCCAGGTGACAAGTGACAGGGTGAGAGGAAGTGCCTAAAGTTGAGCAAGGGAGGGTTTAAATTGGATTTTAGGAAAAGCTTCTTCACTGCCGGGGTTGTTAAGAATTAGAAAAAGTTGCACAGGGAAGTGGTAGAGTCACCATCCCTGGAAATGTTCAAAACCCATGTGGATATGGCACTTTGAGGAGGTGTTTTAGTGGTGAACATGGTGGTGGTGCTGGGTTAATGGTTGGACTCAATGATCTTGGAGGTCTTTTTCAACCTTAACAATTCTCTGATTGTCCATGATGTGGAGAGCAAAGCCTTCATGGAGTGTAAACCGGAGCTGGGAGCACCTGAAACCTTCCATGACAGGTTTGAGTGTTCAGCTCAGTCCTAACCAAGTGCAGAAATAAAGCTGAAAGCCTCAGGAATGGGTTATTTTTCTACTTGATGAGCCAGAAAATTAAATATAAACAGAATATTTGGGGCATAGGTCTGAAAGTGAGAGCAGATGAGCACCATTGGGTTGTTTTCAGAATTTTTTTTTTTTTTTTTACTTTGATAGTTTGAAGTCTCTCACTTCCTTTAAGGCTTTCTCTTGTCGGTGACTTTCTGCCTCTTCAGCGGAAGAGGTTGGTTGAGTTAATCACATCAGAGAAAAAAATACAGTTCAGTGGTTTTCTCCTCCACCCAACCATCAATGTATGTATTCACCAAGCATGTAAGGACTTAATCTCTCAGTGTCCTCAAGGAAAACTCAGGCAAATTCACTGATTATCTATTTTTCGGTATCATGAAGTCAATCAGTTAACATGTGTCCAGGTCTGGATTATCCATGTGGGTTGTTTGCTGCCTCTCTGGATGCTTTGGAGAACAAATTGAGGCATGGATGGGACCTGAAGCTGAGGAAGGGGAGTATCCATGGATACAGGGAGGGTGTGGGGAGGTTGGGACATCATGGGGATATGGAGTAGGAGAACAGGGGTTGTCATGGCAGGAAGCTTTTTGTATGGGACATAGGTGGGGATTCACCATTGATTTCTGCAGTCCTCAGTGCTATGCAGAACAGAGATGTGTGGCTTTATCACTGCTAAGCCTTGTATTGACCAAAAAAAGAGTAGAAGGGATGTCTTTTTTCAAGATGTTCTCAAAGTTGGACATTTAGGACATTGTCCTTTATCTTCCTGATGCAGAATAACAGAATTACTTAACATTCTGTATATTTAGTGTATGCCCTCTTCTTCCCTTGAAGTGGAACTGATGAGAATGTAAAGGGACTCAATTATGAAAAGTAGAATCTCTGTGAGGTCAGGGTGCCTACTGTGTTTTAGAGATCCTCAGGTGTTTCAAGGCAAGTGGATAGTCCAAATTTAGAAAAGAAAGGGTGAGATTCAGCCTGTCCTGTTAGGTTGAACTTCTTCATATATTCACAGAATCACAAAATCTTTAGGGTTGGAAGGAACCTCTGGAGTTCATCCAATCCAAGCCCCTGGCAAGGCAAGGCAACACAGGAACACATCCAGGTGGGTTTGCAATGTCCTCAGAGAGGGAGAATCCATGCCCTCCCTGGGCTGCTGTTCCAGTGCCCTGCCACCCTCCGTGAGAAGAAGTTCTTCCTCATGCTGAGGTGGAACTCATTGTGTTTTAATTAATGGCCATTGACCTTGTCTTGTTGCTGAGCACCCTAAAAAGAACCTGGCACCATCCTCTTGATTCCTGTCTTGGAGATATTTGTATGGATTGATGAGATCTCCTCAGTCTTCTCCAGACTGACCAAGCCTGGCTCCCACAGTCTCTCCTCACAAGAAAGACCTCTCTCCCAGCTGGGCTTTGAACCCTGGAGAGGCCACTGGAGCCAATGTGTGTCAGTTGTCTGTTGATGACACAGAATCATGGAATCATGGAATGGATATCATTTGGGTTGGAAGGGATATCAAAGACCATCCCATTCCAACCCACAGCCATGGATGAGAAGCCTTCCACTAGATCAAGATACAGGCAGTGCAGACTTCCATCATGTTCTTCCGAAAAACAAACTTCAGGAGTCCCCCCTTTGCTTGAGAAACTGTGTTTTCATCAGATGATGGTGTTCAGGAGGGAAGCAGTGAACTCTGTACATTGCTTATCTCATGTATCTCAGTGCTTATCTCCTGTAACATTCACAAAAAGTCAGAAAGCTGAAGTGTAGCCAGCTCAGGGCAGCAATCCCCTGCACTCTGCTGCAGGGAGATCCTGGCTCCCCAGACTTCTGCACTAACAGGAATGAGCCATCTGGGAGGCAAGAGATGACTCCAAACTGTTCTGTTGGTAGGATGACTCTGCCAAGGAGGAGGTTCCTGTCACACTGGGTGCTACTACTGATGGCACTGATGCAGATCTTGTGTGCTCCATCATGAGCACTGGAGATGAGCTCACTCCTCTGCCTGGAGTGAGGAAGGCTCTCGCACACCCAGCTCTGGTTGCTCTTTTGCCTGAATGGCCAAATAAGCTCATTTTTTTCCCTCTTGAAATGTTGTTTGTAAACTTTTCTCTTATCTTCTGCTGCCTTCAATTTACTAATGACCTTTCCTGCAGCCTGAACGCAGTGTTCCTGATACTGTGAGCAATGTAAACTGTCTTCAATTATACCCCTCGTCCTCCATCCATCTCAGTTTGGTTTTGCAGGGAGATTGTGCGTTATCCCTTGGAGTTTGCTTTCAGAATTGGGGATGGTGATAAATAAAGGCTGCTGGAAGCAACGGGAGAATGTGGACTGCTTTAACCAGCTCAATATGTGGAAAAAGAAAGAAGGGATTTTATTTTTTTTCTTCACATATATCTTGTATAGAGCCCTGTATCTTCTTCAACCTAGGTTTTCTAGGGTTATAGGCAAAGATGCTTCTGTCAGCTGATTTTCCTGCCTCACATCTGGAAATGCCAATTAGGGTCACTGCAATAAAGGCAGCTGCACTAATGCAAACTCTGCTATGTGTGCCTTCCTTCGCATGCTTCCTCTGCACCTGGAATTGTTTCCCTCTCCATGAAATGACTTTTGATTGGACACCTACAGGTGTGTTGCTGTATTTTTCTTGGTAATCTCTGTCACTCCCCTAATTTTTACACGGCAGTTTAGCGGAAGGGCTGTTGAGATCCAGCTGTGTTGGCATTCATCAGTTATGCTCTGACTTGACTGCAAACAAGACCCTGTGTTTTGTTTGCAGTCAAGATGGTGAGAAATCCTTAAAATAGAAACGCAAATTCATGCAATGAACGATACAGATCTAATTTCTGGATTAAAGTGACAAAAGTCAGGTCACTGTTTCACTGAAGGACACTTTTCTGTTAATTATGATCCCAGTTTCTTCAACAATGGGAGAGTAATGTGGGCAGATCCATTTGTTGGAGCACAGCAGATTTATGTTAGAAACAAACTGTGGCATTTGCTGGTTGGGCACAGGATACTTGGGAAGCAAGAAGAGAGTCTTCAGGCCTCTGGTTGTGGGACATCTGCTTCTCACTGGGGGTTTTTGGGCTGCAATATATTGACATTCTGGTGCTTGTCAGATTATGTATATAAAAGTTATGGAATTATAGAATGGTTTGGGTTGGAAGAGACCTTAAAAATCATCTTGTTCAAACCCCCTACCATGGTCAGGGACACCTTCCACTAGACCAGCTTGCTTCAAGCCCTGTCCAGCCTTGGCCTTGGACACTCCCAGGGTTGAGGCAGGCACAGCCTCTGTGGGCAGCCTGTGCCAGGGCCTTACCACTCTCACAGTGAAGAATTTTTCCTTCCCAATATCTAATCTAAGCCTGCTCTATTTAGGTTTGAAGCTATTCCTCTTTGTCCTGTCACTCCATGTCTGTCTCCAACTCTCTTGGAGACCCCGCTTCGTGTACTGAAAGGCCACAATTTAGGTCACCTTGAAGCGTTTGCTTCTCCAGGCTGAACAATCCAGATTCTCTCAGCCTTTCCTCACAGGAGAGGTGTTCCATCCCTCTTCATGGCCCAGTTCAGAATTATAGAATCATTTTGGTTGGAAAAAGACCTTTAAGATCATAAAGTCTAACCCTTAACATTCTACTGCCAAATGAAAGTGCCTGGAGAACTGGAGCATCAGTAGTTGACTCCATTACTTTTGGTTACACCACCAAGACTGGCCTGGCTGTTGATGAGGACACCAGCCAAGATGTCACAAAGGAAATGGCTAAAACACGATCCTGAGAAGGAGCATCTCCATCTGCTCTCCACACTCCATCTGCTGAAGATCAAGTAGAAGGTGCCTCATTTTCCACTGATGTGCCTTTCACCTCCTGATGCTTCATCTGCCGCTTTCTGTGTCTACTTGCCCCCTCCACCACAGGAGAAACCATAAACCTGGTTGGTTTCCCATTTGTTTACTCACAGATAATCCACTCACTGGGTAATTGCTGCAGGTGTTGTGCTTTGGTCTATTTCTCTACCCTGGTGTTTAATTATCTTTCCTTCCTTGATTCATAGAATCTCAGAATAATTTGGGTTGGAAGAGACTTTAAAGACCATTTTGTTCCAAACCCCTGCCATGGGCAGGGACACCTTCCACTATCCCAGATTATTCCAAGCCCCATCCAGCCTGGCCTTGAGCACTTCCAGGGATGGGGCAGCCACAGCTGCTCTGGGTAACCTCTGCCAGGGCCTCACCACCCTCACCCTCCCAAGGGAGGAATTTCTTCTTAATAACTAATCTAAACCTGCTGTCTTTCAATTTAATTCATTTCCCTGTGTCCTATCACTTCATGCCCTTGTGAAAATTCCCTCTCCACCCATCCTGTAGGCCCTTTTAGGTACTGGGAGGGGCTCTAAGGTCTCCTGGAGCCTTCTCTTCTCCACACTGATCAGCCCCAACTGTCTTAGCCTGTCTTCATAAGAGAAGTGTTCCTACCTGTAATATTTCCCTTGGTTTTCAAGCTGATAGTTGTGGTTTAGGATTTTTAAAATTTATTTTTCTTTTTGTCTGATTTGTTTAAGCTGTCCAACAGCTTCAAGCTGAAAAGGCAGGAGAATGGGACCAGTGAAAGGGAAGTTCAGCACAGACCTCTGATGTTTCTTGTATCACTGTCATTCTTTGTGATGATCATCACCATGTTGCTGGGAAAGGCTGAAAAAGTAGCATCTGTCACTCCACAGCCATGGGGCCATTTTGTTTAAACAGATAAGAAAATTTATAGGATGAGTGTCTGGAGGCAATGCCATGGGAACAAGTAGTAAAGGATTCTCTCTCAGCTCAAAAAGCTCCTTTCCTGGAGGGGAATGTCAAGAAATGCATCTCCTGTGACTTCTGCATCCCTTGTGACACAGCATCTCTCTTGACTTTTGGTAGCCTATTTGTGGAAGTATTCAGAGAACATATTCTCCTACATATTCTCCCATCTGTCTTTTTCCCAAACTCACTGGCCTTGGTGAATGCTTAAGAATAGATGTGCTTTCTGCGTTATGTTGAGAAACCAGTTAAGAATTTATTTTTTGACCTTTCTGTGTTTAGATGATAATATTTTTAGGGTCTTCTATGATGGCTGCTTCTGAGTTGATTTGGACTCTCTTTTCCCATTTAAATGCAGAGGAGAAAACTTGATCAGTTTTCAATATCTTAATCCAAAAGGTATTTTGGGTTGTTCTACCACCTGGGCCAGGCTGTGCAAGAACCCTTTTCATGGCTCTTAATTGTTTTACATCATTCATAAAACTCTTTTTTGGGAATTGATGAGCTGTACTTGTACCATTTACCAGTTCCCAGGAATGTGCAGTTGCTTGGCTGTACAGACCCTGAATAAACATGCAAAAAAAGGGAGCTCAAGTTGTCATCCTACCACCAAAAAAGTGTGAAATGGGAAGGAAGGAATTGTTTCTCCATGTAATTTTTTTTTTTAAATTGGCTTCCCCACCACATCAGTGGCTTTTTCTTCTCTTTGCCACTTAGCTCATCTTAAGCTTGCAGGCAGATGACTCTGGATGGTCTTTTCTTTTCTAAAGAAAAGGGATAATACAGGCGAGAACATCTCAAACCATCTTAAGATTGTGAGATACGGAAAAAAACTTTCTTTAAAATGACATCTGTTGGGGATGTGATGTATCTCTTGAATTCAGTGTAATTAAACCCCACTCAGCTGTGTAACTTTTGACATGGATTGGCATCTGCTTCTCTGAAGGCTTAATGGTGCCTTTAATTATAAGTAGTCTAGGAATTGCCGAGAGAGCCACAGGCTTCATTTAGTTCAAGAATCTCTCTTTTGGATGGTGATCAGTAATAACGTGCTCAAAAGAAAAGCAAGCAATGTCCTGATGTACAAATGTGGTGATGAATCCTCCCTGGCTTTCTCCTGATGGTAAATCATTAAGCCTTGGGCATTTCGTGCATTTCATGTTGCAACTTAGGTATGACAACTTTGGCTGGTCTTGTTATGTGCTTCCACGGGCGTTTGAATCCTGGAGTCTTGGCCTCTAAAATCTGTGCTATATGTCAATTATTCAAAAAATTCACTTCTCTCTTGAGTATTTCCTACCTTTTTTATTTTTTTTTTTTTCCCTTGAGGGAGATTTCCTGTTTTTTTGGTGTTTTTTTGGGTTTTTTTGGTTTTTTTTTTTCTAGTATGTGGTAAGAAGCTGAGAGATTTTTCTCTAAATTGTTCCCTGTTGAGGCTTTTTCTGCTGTGTTTGGTGCCAGTTTCCAAATCAAACTCACTCTGTCAGTGTGTCTCCTTTCTTCTCCCCAGTCTCCATGGGGCAAGAAGCATTTCAGGTCTTAATTTCTCAACATTTTCTGAACTCTATTAAAAAGATTAAGAATTGAATGACACTGCAGCACAAATTTTACCTTATAATTTTCATAGAATTCTACAGTGGTTTGAGTTGGAGGAGGCCTAAGGAACACCTCTATTCAAAGCCCCTGCTCCCTCCATGTTGCTCCAAGACCCACCCACCTGGCCTGGGCCACTTCCAGGGATGGGGCAGCCACACATTCTCTGGGCAACCTGTGCCAGGGCCTCACCCCCCTCTGAGTGGTGAGTTTTAAGCTGCAGTGATCTGTAATAATTACATTTTACCTTGAAATCATCTCGATATTATTCTGTTGTCTTTCCTATGCATCCCATTGCTCACCTGGAAGGAAGAGCCTTGGGCAAAGTTTCCTTTTGAGGTGCCAGTGGTGACATCCAGTTCCTTTCATTGGCTTCAGCTTCTGTTAGGAGTGTTCCTGCTACAATACCCTCTGCATCTTCATTTCACATTTATTGGGCCTGGTGAAGATAATTCTAAGCCATATTGAAGTAAAATTTATAAATAAGAGAAAAAACCCCAACTTACATGCTCAAGAAGGCAGCGATTTGGAATTTTGGGGACCATGAGCTGCTGTGAGGGTCTTAAGGTGTCATCCCCTTTCTTTGCCCATCAGCTGATGTCCCCCATGATCACAGAATCACAGAATGGTTTGGGTTGGAAGGGGCCTTTAAGATCATCCAGATCCAAACCCCTGCCATGGGCAGGAACATCTCCCACCAGGCCAGGTTGCTCATCCTGGTTATGTTCATTTGTGTGTCAGGCTCAGACAGTGACAACAGCAGTCCCAAAGGACTTGAAGAGGTTCCTGGAGACCTGTGACTCCTTCCACAGTCAGTGGAGCACCTTTGGGGAGGCTCTGGCCTCTCTTCCTTGGCTGTAGGGCTGGATTCATAGACAGAACATCTCAGTTACATGGGTGAACTTGGCTTTTTCTCCCTTCCCTGTTCTCTAACACATTCAGAGTTTAAATTGAATCCATGTTAATGTTTGCTGCATTCAGATGTGCTCACTCAGCACTCTGGTTTCTGTTCATACCCCTGCAAGCCTCTTCTTGCACATCCCAATCCTTTGAATGATCGGAAAATCTTTGACAAAGTATTTAATTAGCTGTGCTACAGCCTCGCTGCCCTGGCTTGGCAATATTTGTGATTCTGCTTGTGTTTGCTTCCTCCTTAAGTCATGACTGGGAAAAAGACAGCCATGATTCCCAGTCAATGCTCACTGGACCTGGGATCTCTCTGAGCTCATGCATCACCCAGGGAGCTGGTTTGAGCTTTCATCTCTGCTGTTCATGGTGTTTTTTCTACATTAGAGAAACTAAGGTGAAATTTTTCTACCCCTGGAAGCCCTAAAATCGAAGCAGAGGCATTAACTGCATTCAAAGTTATGACTTGGAGCAGGTTGCCATCATTTTAAATCCTGTGTATTTAATTCCTTTGCAGAAAGCATCCCCTTGGTACAACAACTCCCAGCCCAGATCCTGCCTAGAAGGTTCAACACCAACTGCTGAGGTCATCTTTCCAAATTGGGGCAAATTTTGGGATGGTCACTTGAGGGATCTTTCTTGTTTCTTTGGTGCCTTTTACTTTGATCCAGGAGCACCTTTTTTTTTAAATTTTTTTTTTTTTTTTTTTTAATCCAGCCTCCTGGCATCTTTGCAAGGAGGGGAGGAGGTATTGAGAGAAAATAATTTACAGGGCTTGGTGGCGTGGTGCCATTTTGTTACAGTGTAATCACGCTTGAAATATTCAATAGAACATCGTTCTGGAGTTAATGGGAGAGATTGTTGTTGGATTATATCCCATGTGATTTTTCTTTCTGTGTGTGTAGAGTTTTCTTGCTGCAAATGAGATAAATAAAGGATTATATCTACATTCTTAATAGCTGATATCAGAAATGAAGCACTTCCAATAAAGTATTCCTATATTTTCTTCCTAGATAAGACTGTTTTACAAGTTTATGTCCTTCTATTTTTTTTACCCTCTTTAAATAATCTTAATATCAGGTTAGAAATTGTTTGCCTTTGCCCAAACTTTGGGTAAAACATCTCTTCACAAAAATAGCAGAATGAGGTTGCATTTATTGTAGGAAGGAAAATAATGAGTTTGAGGTGAAGAGAAGAGTGAAGTTCCTTGAGAAGATAGGAATTGCTTTTTCTCTTTTCTTGTGCTTTGGTGGTTGTTTTCAGATCTGCAGCAGTGACCTGGTGATGCTGTGCAGGTGCTGCAGCTGCTGGGGGGACGAAAGAGAGAGGGCTGGAAGAGCATCAGCAGAGTATTTCTGGGTGTCAGGAGGCTGCAGGATTCATCTTCCCATCAAAGCAGGGCTGAGAGAAATTGAGGCCCTTTAGAAAACCATTTCAGGTGATTTTCAGTATCAGGCTGGAAAAAGCAAAATGTCCTTCCATACAGACAAGATAATCTAAAGGTAATTCAAGGCACCTTGAATCTCTCTGTTTTTCTCAGACACTTTCAGCAGATATTGAGATCCCAGAATGGTTTGGGTTGGAAGGGACCTTCAAGATCATCCAGTTCCAACCCCCTGTCGTGGGCAGGTTCAGGACCAGGTTACTCACAGACCTGCCCAACCTGTTCTGTTTTAAAAATTGCTGATCTTCATGGGTTTTTTGGGGATATGTGTGCAACACCCACTGCCCTGTTACTCTTAGATTTAGTATTGACAGCAGTTTCTTGTTCAGTGTGTTGTTCCTTGTCCTGTTTTCTACAGAAGAAAGTATTCTTGACAGTCACAAAGGACACTGGAGTAGATAAAGTGTTATTGTATGGTAATTCCTGATCTCCAAAGTTACAAGGAACCTTTGATCAGTCTTCTGCATGATTATCTTAACATCATGAAGGCTGATAATGTAAATGGAGATTTCAAGCTTGACCTGATTCATAAATAGGATAAGTTAAAATGATGAACGTGATTTAGTTATTTGCTGCAGCTGCTTCCAGGGCTGGATTGATTTGAATTTCTGCTGACAAGGCGTTGAGACCTCTGGGAAGGGCATCCCTGAGTTTATTAGCAGAGTGCTGGAGAAGGAGGAGTTTTGGGATGTGGAGGGTGGGTGGATGATGGTGGGCTCTGAAGCCTTGGGCTGAGAGTGAAGTCTTCTGCAATAATTCGCTCTGCTGGTTTTAGCAAAAACCCCTTAATGTAATAATTTTAATTGAATGGTGTGTTCCTGGTACTGCCCCTGCAGTCAGTGCATCCCAGTGATGGCTCTTGTTTTGCCTGGTACCGTGGGCTCCTGATTGTTGCTGGTTTGGAGTCTGGGCATTTAAACAAATTCTGACTTGTTGATCAGGGATTCTGTTTGGGTTATTTGTGTGTTCTGGTAAAAGCTTGTGTTGGCAGAAGATTCTCCTTTCCGTATGGAGATTTTGTCTCAGAAATAGTGAAATCAGTGGGGTGCAGGACCCAAGCTAGATCCATGCTTTGAAAATCTCTCTTCTGCAGCATTTGAGTTGCTTATCTGAACATCAGACTCAAATCAGTTTTTCTTCCTTTGCCCTAAGTTTTCATCTATGTATAATTTCCATTAGAGTGTAAATTGGGTCTGAAACCTTTGATATCACAGACATTTTTGGTTGTGAATCTGTCTGTAGGGTTTCTTGCCTCTTGGCTCTTCATGAGAGAGCATCTCCGTGGTGTCACTCTTGAACTTCCCACTGAAGGCTTCAGGCAAAAAGTCATGGAGTTCAGCCTGGAGAAGGGAAGGCTCCAGGGAGACCTCAGAGTCCCTTCCAGAGCCTAAAGGAGCTCCAAGAGAGCTGGAAAGGGACTTTGAACAAGGCATAGAGTGACAGGGCAAGGGAGAATGTCTTCAAACTGACAGAGGGCACATTTAGATGGGATATTGGGAAGAAATTCTTCCCAGTGAAGGTGGTGAGGCTCTGGCACAGATTGTCCAGAGAAGCTGTGGCTGCCCCTGGATCCCTGGAAGTGTCCAAGGCCAGTTTGGAGGGGGCTTGGAGCAACCTGGGCCAGTGGAAGGTGTCCCTGCCCATGGCAGAGGATGGAACTGGATGATCTTGATCCTCACCCTTCTCCTTATCCTGGGTATGAGCAGGGAGCTGCTGTGTGCTCTGCTGTGCTCTCACATCTCCACTTGGGATGTATTTGCTCTCTAGATATTCATCCCCATCCACATATCTCATCTACCAACTCTCCTTTACTTAACCTGCAAAGATTTAAGGCACTTAATGGCTAGAGGCTTTGGCAGCATGGATTGAAAGCCTTTTATAAATCAGTGTTTGGTGGTCTTCACCTCACTGTGTAAAGGAAAAAAAGCAACTGAGTCTCCTCCTGCTGCTGCTTCAGGGCTCTGTCCTTGTGTTAAATCCTCTTTCTTACTGTGCTTCCTCTGTAAATCCTGCAGGTTGGAACAGTCTCCTAAATCTTACAGATTGGTGTAGAAAATGTCTTCTGTGTTTACTTGTTTGTTAGTTTTAAGAATATAGTTTGTGTTTGACCAGCTTTATATAACTCTGTATATATATATATTTATACAATATTTCATTCCTTGCACAATTCCCTATATATAGGGAATTTTTTTAGTTCTAAAAAGCTGGATAAATTTCCTCAACCTGTTGTGAAGTGGTGCCTTATTTTTATGCAAGGCGAGAGCTCAGTGCACAGTAGATGACCCCACAGAGGCACTGCAATACCTGTTCCCATTTCTGCACCTTATTTTACAGCACCCGAGATCATTTGATTGTCTTTAACTTCTCCCACATCCCAGCAAACGTGGTGTTGGCAAATGCAGCAATTCAGGTGATGTGCATTGATTTGAAAAAAGAAAAAAAATGTTTTCCTGGTGCTTTAGCTTAGAGAAGGGGATTTTAGTACATCTGCATTTCTACAGGCATCTGAATTACAGCCCCATTTTTTATTTTGCTTTTTTTTCCTCTACATTTTTCTCCAGCACTGCTGCTTTTTATGGGACTTTTTAAAAAAACCAAAAAAATAGTGAATTTTTTCCTACTCAAAAAATCAGTGTCTGATGCTGGAAAGGGCTTTTACAAATGCTGTGCAGCGCTGCTGCTGGGAACAGCCTCCCATAGCAACCTCCAGCTCGAAAGCTAAAATTGCATCGCCCCATACGACAGCTTTATTATTAGATTGGCATGTGAACCCTTTGGAAGGGGTCTAGGTGGCAGCAAAAAGTTCCCCTAGATTCTGTATTTAGGAGGTTTTTTAATTTACTTTACATTTTGTGGGGGCTTTTGTCACTTTTTGGTTTTGCTTTTGTTTTTTTGTTTTTTTTTTTTTTTTCTGGTTTAAATTTTCTACTTCTCAGAATAAATGTTGGAAGAGTGAGAGACACCACTGTAGGGAAGGTAGAAGATCTCTGCCACGGGGAATGACGCATGGTCGTGGTTGTCACCAGAGCAATTTCACTGAAAAATAGGATCAGAGAATGATTTGGGTAGGAAGGGACCTTAAAGATCACCTCATTCCACCCCCTGCCACGGGCAGGGACACCTTCCACTATCCCAGGCTGCTCCAAGCCCCATCCAACCTGCCCTTAGACACTTCCAGGGATCCAGGGGCAGCCACAGCTTCTCTGGACAACCTGTGCCAGGCCCGTCACAGGGAGGAATTTCTTCCCTAAAGTCTATTTTTTTCCTAATATCCATGTCATGTGTCCTTGCTGGAAAGCTGGCAGCAGTGAATTTGGACTCAGGTTTTTGGCATTTGTGTTTATTACAGTGACACCTTCCTGTTGTTCAGCCACTTTGCAGACTCGTGTCACATCTCTGTGCTGCCTTTGCTTCTCCAGACTTGTGGTGGGATGGCTCAAAGGACCTGGGGAGCCAGGGGAAGCTCCTGGCAGTAGTTGGGGGACCAAATCAGGATGTTCCAGATCCAGTCTGAGATAAGGCTGATGATGAGAGGGTTTGTCTCCTGAGCTTTTCATTGAGCTTGGCATCTCTGATCTGATGGATTGGACAGACTCTTCCTCTCCACTGGAAATCCAGATTGGGTGGAGCTTGGAGCAACTTGGTCTAGGGAAAAGTGTCCTGCCCTCTACAGGAGAGTTGGAACTAGATGATCTTTAAGGTCCCTTCCCACCTAAACCCTTCTGTGTTTCTGTGGTTCTTGGAAAAACAATTGCAAAATAATTGGACATGTGTGGCTCACTCTGAGCTGGAGACTGCTGGGGCTTCTCTGGCTGCCAGGGTGAGAGCCATAAAATGCCTTGTGCTGTCGATGATACCAAGTGATAGGATCTCCCCTGATCATATCTCACTGGTGCAGGGATAGCCACATCCTCACCTTTGAGCCACTGGGTCCATGGCAGGAACAGCATCTCTCCTGCTTCCTGCTTGAGCTCTGAGTTCCTCATCCCAAGCTCTTCTGGGGAGGAAGAAACCTCAGTGGAGGAGAGGGGGTGGTTTTCTGTGCTGGTTGAAAAAGAGGAGACAGCCAGGCTTAGACCCTGGGAAAGCTGTGGTGATTGAAAAAAGGGTTTGGGGTCCATGTGAGGAGTTGCCTCTCTTTATCTGTGATCCCTTCAAAAGCTTTTCAAGCTTTTCTAACAGGCTTCGTGAGCGTCTCCATCCTCCATTTAAATCCTATTCCTTTCCATCCCTTTGCACTTCATAGAGAAGCAAGAAGTGACTCATTACACAGCCTACGAGGAAGCCTTAATGAATAAATGCATTTAAGAAAAAGAAGAAAAGGAAAAATAGAGTTCTGTCTGGGTCAGACTGGTGCTTTTGCTGTCTTGAACTCTGAAAGAATAAGTTAGGCTGCTTCTTTTTTATTTGCTTTTAATTAATTGAGTCACTTTTGTGCTGTTGTTAAGACTAATAGGACTTTGTTGGGACTAGAGCTGTGGCTTTGTGGGTTGCTTTTGCTATTTTGGGGTTTATTTGGTCTTAATTTGCTTGAAACATCAAGAGCAAAATTCGCAGATCTCCCAACCTTATTTTTTTTTCCATTTCCCTCCTTTCTCCTTCAAAACTTGTTGCTGGCAACATCACATGGGGAGAGGAGCAGTGAAGTGCCCTGTGGTGCTTTCTGCTCATCTTTGGCACTAATTGGAGCACAATGGTGTCTTTTGAGGCGCCTGCAGTGTTTTGGAAGTTGGTGGGCTCCCCTTGCCTTGCAGAGGAGCTGTGCTGTCCTGCCAAGTCCCTGAAACAATTCAGTTTATTTACCTTCCTTCCTTTATGATCCGATGGAAAGAACCTTGGTGACACTTTTTGCTTTTTCTCCAGCAATAAAATCACCACACAGACCTGCAGTTTTAAAATTAGAACTTTTGCATCCTCTTTCTTGCTTCTCAATGCTCTGTTCAGGCTGGAATCTCTGCTCAGGACTCCTGAACAGAGCAGGACACAATGTACATGTGTATTTATGTATATATCCTGCATTGCATAAATTTAAAAAAATAGATAAAATTGTATAAAATTTATGTGATGCATGAATTCAATATATGAATTTTGTAGTACCTGGGAAGAATAGAGGCAGTTGGCTGGGTCTGGTGGTTATAACTGAGAATTGCACTTGTTTTTATTTAAAGGTGGTAATAAATGTCTCTACCCATGGCAGAGGGTTTGAAGCAAAATGATCTTTAAGGTCCTTTCCAGCCTAAGCCATTCTGTGATTCCATAGTTCTGTGATCCTTCATTTTAAAGATTCTCCTTGAATTCAAAAGCTCATTAGTTCTTCTCTTCTCCATGAGCTCCAAGTCTGTATTTTTTTTTTTAATTTTTATTGTTTAAATACACCAAAGCAATGTTTTCAAAGGGATGGAAGAGAGTGAGAAAGAAGTGTGGGTGCTCCTCGGAGATCGAGGCAATCCATTTTTGTCTTGTTATCTATCATTTTAACTTAATGCTGTTACATTATTTCAGCTGTGCTTGGTTTTCAGATTGGGTGCAAGATATGAAGTTGCTATAACAACATGATGATTCATACAATGCGAGCAACAATCTGCCCGGATTTATTTTTCTGTCATGACGACTTAGATGTTTTTGGTGGGGATTTCTGTCTATTTTCAGATAGGCCACGCCATTATCTCTCTGCAGTGGTTTCTGTTGGGTTACCTGGACTTGAGGTGGGAACACCTGAGCTTGTGTAACAGACCCAGAGGTCTTAAGGCACTTGCCAAAGGTCAGTGCTGTGGTGCAGGGTGTAGGGTGGGAGATGGAGGCACGGAGATGTGAGGAGTGGTCCAAGCAGCTTCACCATGTCAGGTGTGCAAACACAACACCTGGCACCTTCCAGGTGTTTTCCATTTCCTTCCAATGTTTTCCATTTCACATCCTGCAGTGATGGAGCTGCCAAATGATGATTCCTGAGAGCCTCCTTATCCTGTTGTTGAGAAAGAGAAGCATGAGTTAAAATGTTTTGAATTTCTGCTGGAAACATCTTGTCAATGTGTCTGTTGCCACCTAAAGGTCCTCAAGAATCACTGGGGAGTTCAGAGGTAGATCCAAAAATCATTAATGGAATCACAGAATGATTTGGGTTGGAAGGGACCTAAAAATCATCCAATTTCCCCCTCCCTGCCATGGGCAGGGACACCTTCCACTATCCCAGGTTGCTCCAAGCCCCATCCAACCTGGCCTTGCACACTTCCAGGGATGGGGCATCCACAGCTTCTCTGGGCAACCTGTGCTAGTGCCTCACCATCCTCATGGTAGAGAATTTCTTCTTAAATCTAATCCAAATCTCTCTGCTTTCAGCTTAAATCCATTTCTGCTTGTCCTGTCACTCCACGCTCTTGTCCAAAGTCTTTCTCCAGCTCTCTTGGACCACTTCTAGGACTGAAAAGGGCTCTAAGGTGTGCCTGGAGCCTTCTCTTCTCCAGACTGAACAATACCAACTCTCTCATCCTGTCTTCATAGCAGAGATGCTCCAGAAGATTCAATTAATAAATCTGTTCCTTTTAAAATATTTTTAATTGCAGTCTGCAATAACAGAAATGCTTTATTTAGGTCTTTTAATAAGGGAAAAAAAAAGAGAAATACCTAGAATTATGGATGTTTGATTTTTCTGTGAAAGATGACAAATTATATAGAAAGATCTACTTCCTGCCAATTTCACATTGCTTCTCCTTTGAAAGAGCAGTTGTGATGGGAGGTGCTTCAAGGCACCTCCTGACACTTTGTCAGCTTCTCTCTAGTTCTGAACCTTGAGCAATGGAAATAAATGCCTTGAGCTTCTAGAAGCCTCACACTGAGAGCTTTCTCCCTTTTTCCCTCTTTCTTTTCTGTCCAGATTTTGTGAGTTTCAGATAACACAGAGAATCACAGAATCATGGAATGGCTTGGGTGGAAAGGGACCTTAAAGTTGATCTTATTCCGACCGTACTGCCATGGGCAGGGACACCTTCCACTACCCCAGGTTGCTCCAAGCCCCATCCAACCTGGCCCTGAACACTTCCACGGATGGGAAATCCATAACCTCTCTGGGCAACCTGTGCTATGGTCTCACCACACTTATAGTGAAGAATTTCTTCTCAATATCTGATCTAAACCTGCCTTCCTTCATTTGTTCCTTCCCTGCTTTATTTACATCTGTAAATGGAGCAATGTGCCCTGGCATCTTTCTTGGAGTGTTGGTTTTTTCCAGTTTTTAAAGATGAGATTTAAAAAAAAAAAATAAATTTGTATTTGTATTTCTTAATTTGTGTTTTCCTGCTAACAAATACAGGATTACTTGATTATTTTTTGGCATTTTTTTCCCCCATGAAGAGCTGTAGCAGGGCTTGATGCCTTTTGGAAAAAGGCTCTTCCTCCTTGCACAGTCCTGTGCTGATCCGAAAACCATCCAGAGATGAAAACAGGCTTTTCTCCAGCCTGCCTGTTGAGCTGGTGTCTCTTTATTTTCCCTGACAACTGGAATGCAGTTGATCCTGTAAAATGTCTGGGCTTTCTGTCCTGTCTAATTGTGTTAAACTGCATTTGCATCCTAAAGAGAGTGGCTGGGAGAGGATGTTGAAGCCTTATATGCATTTTTAAACTCATAAATGCCATCAGTGAAGTCTGAAACATCAGATAACTGACTCTGAAGGCCTTGCTGAAATGCACTGATGCCTTCATGCCTTTGTGAGTTGTCTTCCCCTGCATGGAGTCTCCAGATCCTACACGTGTTGCTGTCAGCTCTATTAGGGATTAGGAGGAATCATAACTGTGAAAACAGCCCTGGGGGCTGTAAATATCGGCACACCATCAAGTGAATTTGGCAGTTTTGCAGGGGATCATGTTCTTGTTCCTGTGGCAAGACTTTTGTTGCAGTGCAAGAAGCTGTTTTCAGACCTCTATTCCTGCATCAGAGGAACACTCTCTTCTCCTGGTGTTTCTGAGGATGTGCCCTTCCAACCCCCACCCCATCTTTTCAACAATTGCCTATTTGGATATATCACAATCAAAATGCAGTAAAAGTGGAGACAATGGAAAATATATTCCAGTCAATCAAGACTTTTTCTGGAGGTGTGCTCCAAAAGTTTAAAGCATGTGAAGAAGGCGAGTCAGATGAGATGTTGTGGGCATTGCTAAGGGTTGTTGCTTTCACTTTGCTCCTGGGTATTGCTTTTATCCCTTGACCACATTGATCATCCTGACCTGATCCAACACAGCCTCTTCCATGCAGGAAGTTGTAGATTTCTCCTCCTGTGACCTCCTCTGCACATGGGATGAGGAGTTTGATGTTTTGCTTGGTGGTTTCTTGGAGGAAACCTCTTTCTGTTCATCACAGCCCTGCAATTTTAGCTTCTGGCTCTTGGTGCTGTTGCTTCTTCTCCTGTCTGTGTTTTCTTCTGGGCACGTGACAGAGCTTTGCCAGGCTGATACCCATGGCCTGGGACAAAAGACTGAGTGTCACCCAGCTCCTTGCCTGCACGTGAGCATTTCTGTGATGGGTAGAAGATGATTCTCCCTCTGAGTCATGCAATTGCTGTTTCCTTCTCTCAGAAATCTGGTAAAATCAGTAGAAGTAAGGGGAGGGAAGAGATGGAAAGTGTCTCTGCATTTCAAGAGAAAAAGCAACAGCTCCCCCAGGGTGGTCGTTTTGGCAGCAATCTGCATCTCAATTTCAACCCCAAAACAGACACCAAGTGCAGGCAGCTGTGTTTGCTCCCCCAAAAGGTGTCTGAGAGGGTGTTGGTTTTCTTGCTGTGGTCCTGATGGTGTGATGAGCCATGAAGGAAATGTCAGCCACGTGCATGAGGAAAAGAAAAATCAGTTAGGGTTTGCAGGAAGACCTTGGAAATGTCTTGACTTGCCATACCAGTGCCTTGCTGCTGAACAGGGTTTTCACAATGATTTCAGGGCTGTGTGTCAGTGTCTGTCCTGGTGTTTCCTCTGATAGAATTGCTCATCTGAGCTGGAGTTGCAGTGTAAGACGAGCTGTAGATCAGATTGTCAGGGTTTTGCCCTGGTCTGGTAGTTCAGTGTTACATTTTTGCCCCAAACCCCTCTGTTGATGTTGCCTTGAGGGTGGAGATGTTTCCCCAGGTGGTTCAGATGGAGAATGGAGACCACTAAGCTGATCATGGGACTGGAGCTGTGGAGACAGGCTGAGAGAGTTGAGGCTGTTCAGCCTGAAGACAAGAAGGCTCCAGAGAAAGCTGAGAGCCCCTTCCAGTGCCTAAATGGATTCCAAGAGAGCTGGAGAGGGAGTTTGTACAAGGACATGGAGTGCTGTAAGGAGAGGGAATGGCTTCAGACTGAAAAGAGGGGATATTCCTATTACATGTTAAGAAGAAATTCTTCCCTGTGAGGGTTGGGGGCACTGGAACATGTTGCCCAAAAACGCTGTGGATTTCCCATCACTGGAAGTGTCCATGACCAGGTTGGATGGGGCTTGGAGCAACCTGAGATAGTGCAAAGTGTCCCTGCAATGGCAGGGGTTTGGACTAAGATGTTCTTTAAGGTCCCTTCCAACCCAAACCATTCTGTGTTTCTTTGATTCTCAGAAGTTTTTTGTCCTTAGGGATGCCCAGCCTCCTGAAGTTGTTGTTGCCCCTGAACTTTGTGTTTGTTCCCACCTGTCCCCTGAGGTTTTTGCAGAGATTGAAACCAGTTTTCTTCTGGTTTGTATTTTTGACATCTCTCATGTCAGTGTGGTGGCACAGCCAGAACACGCATGAACTCTTCAGCAATTTTTTCCTGAGAAAACCTCATGGTTTCGTTTTCCTTCTTCAAAATGTCTGGAAACCTCCATTCCTCTGGTTCTCTTACAGCCATTTATATTGGAGGATGATTGTCACTCCTGTGAATGGAGGAAACTGACTCTAAAAGCAGCTTTGCTGTGTCTCAGACAGGGGCTGGTGTGCTGGAACAGTGGTGATGGGGCTGGAACCCTCCTCTGAAGCCTGGTAGCAGCTGGAAATGCAGTTTCCCATTAGCTCCTTCAGCTGTTGGAGTCTCTTGATGTGACACAGGGAAGTTTCTGCCTGATGGATTTCAGAGAGTGAGGTGAAGGCGGGTGTACATTTTAATTTTAGTTCTGCATGATGGAAGATGCTTGCAAGCCCATCGTATTAATTTCAAAACTCTTCAGGACTGTGCTTATTTTGCTGGAATAGTGCAGTGGGTTGGCTGGGGAATAAGCAAGCAAAGCAGAAATTTGGGGAACAGTAAAACCAACCATGCAGACATGAGTTAGTCTCCACAGCCTCTCAGTAACCACCTGTGAGTCTTCCTTGACCCTGTTCCTACCCCTAGGAAAAAGTGTCTGACCCTGAAGGACCTTTGCATCCTCATTCTTTTGGGCTGGAGTTACTGGATTGGAAGGACTCCAGTTGTCCACCTCTCCAGCTCAGCCATCTTCCACTGGTTCCATCTGCTCATTCATCCTCCAGGAGAGGCGGGGTGGATGTCATGCCAGCAGGAACTGTCATTAGCTATCTTCATGTCTAGTGCCTGGGAATGGAAGAGGGGAAGGCATGGAGAATTCCCAAAAAAGTCAGCTGAGTAATGGAAGGTGATGGCTCCAGCTGGAGCAGAGGCATCTCCACAGAAAGGCTGTGCTTTCTCCTCTCCAGTTTCCTTGCAGCTGAGCTTTGACAGCATTAAACTTCAGATAACCACCATGTGAAGGCTTTTGCTTGCTCAAAAAGGGGGAGCTGGTTGCAATGCAGGGATGCCATTTTGGGCTGGGAGGAGGAACGTGAGTTTAGCACAGACAGTATGTGCAGGACCATGGGTATGGGTGCGAGGTGGCTCAGCAGCAGGGAGTGAGGAAGCCTGGATTCATCTCACCATATCCAAAATATTGATACAACAGAGGTGTTCAGAGGAGTGTTTTTGTTGATTTGGCTTGGTACTGACCTGGTTTCCACCCCAGAGGCTTTTTAGGTTTTTGGAATATTAGGTACATTGTGGTTGTGATGAAGTTTGGGGACATTTCTGGATAACCCAGCAGGGAAATTCCTCCAGACAGCAGCTGATTGGACCTTGTACAAGTGAGATGCAGTCTCTGCCTCCAACTCATGAATTGTGTTGTTGCTATTTTTATTATTATTTTTTTAATAAATGTTGTGTTTGTGTGCTTGGATGACATTTCCCATTCAGAAATGGAGAGGAGGAAGGAATGTGTCACCCACACCCAAGGTGCCAGGCACATAACTCAGGAGAATTACTCATAAAGCCACAACCTCATTATCCAGCTATGAAGGATTTCTGCCACCAATTTCCTCAGTCTGGCCACAATCCTGAAATTAATCTCTCCTAAACAGTCAGGAGCATTTCCTCTCTCAGTGCAGGCAGAAATAATTTTGTCCCATGGTTGGATGCTTCAAAGATGAAAATAGGCAAAACACCCCCCAAAAGCCCAAATTGTAATAATTAAGCTGGTGCATTTGGGGTGTTAGAAAAGGATGCTCCCATCCCAGTTCCAAGCAGATGATGGAGTGCACAGCATAGGTGGAGCAGACTGGGAAAGACTCAAAGCACCAGATGGGAAGTTGAGGTGATTTTCCCATTGTAAACATCTCAGGAGCAGGGACAACTTCCCCTTTTGGGGAGCAGATGGGATCTGGAATTTCAGTGTCCTTGTGGGCACTTGTAGGATGAGCTGAATTTTGATCTTCTGATCTACCTGCTGCTCTATTTCTTTCTCCTGCTGGAGTCACCTGGGTTTTGGCTACTCTTAGCAAGATCCTGCAGGAAACAAGGGTAGTGAGCCTGTGATGGTTAAAAGCCAGACCTAAACACACCTCTTACATGCTTCTCATAATACTCCTCTTAATTTTTTTTCATAGACCAGAAAAGAATGGCCTGTGAAGTCACAAATTCCCAGCTTCGACCCCTGTTTTTTGGTTTTCTTTCTAAAGAAACAGGGTGAAGGAGAGGAACTCTGGGATGTCCAGGAGAAAAAGCATCCTTATAACCAGAGCAGTGATGGTGTGGCTCAACAAGAAGCTGGAACCAGGATATCCTGGGCCAACCAAGGAGACTGGCAAGCTGCACATCACCATGTCCTGCCCACTCTTCCCAAGCAGCAAGTGGCAGGATAAGAGGAAACGGTCTCACCTTGCACCAGGGAGGTTTAGATTTGATATTAGGAAAAATTTCCTCGCTGAAAGGTTTTTCAAGCATTAGAAGAGGCTACCCAGGGTCATGGTTGAGTCACCATTCCTGGAGGTATTTAAAGACGTGTGGATGTGGCACTTGGGGACATGGGTTAGTGTGGCAGTACTAATGGATGTGAAAGGTCTTTTCTAACCTAAATTACTCTGTAACTAGAAAGCTGAGAGCATTTCTTCTGTCAGCTGCTGGCTATGACTGGTGGCTTTAAAATGTTTGTGTTTCTCCTTTTATCTTGCCAAAGGACATGGAAGTGCTGCTGGGCATGTCCCAAATGTGGGATGCTGAAGGATGAGGTAGATTAGCACTCATCTGCTAATGAAGACCATGGCAAACAAGAAGGGATGGGGTGGGAGGATTGAGCTGAGTTGCCCCGTGGTGATTTCCAAAGGTTAAACGGGCAGGTAGTTGGGAATTACATCCTCCAGAAGTAACAACTCAATAAGATCAATGTTTACAAAACCCCTCACACAATTGGATCCAAATCTTGATTAAACCTCGAGGCTGGTTGTCCCCAGCCTGCTCAGTAATACACACTCACTTGTTGCACTACATTTTGATGTTTCTCACTCCGAGCAACAAGAAGCTGCTGCTCTGGGAGGGGAAAATCCTCTATCAAAGTGTGTAATTGGCTTGGTGTGTTTGCACAGAGGTCACCAAGGGCTGGGATTGCTGCTCTGCTCCTCTGGGCAGATATAAATCATTGCTGCAATTTTATCTCTGAATTTTTCCCGCTGGGGAAATTGCATCCTTTTTATTTATTTATTTATTTTAACTTAGCTTTCTGTATAGAGTATGTATGTAGAAAGTATATGGCATTTGTATAGCAAGTATTTATTAACGCAAAAGGATTTTTAAAGTCTCCAGCCCACAGTGACCAGATCTGAAGGCAGTGTGTGAAGGGCCTCCTCACTGGTGTTAATTGAGCAAAGCAAGTAGGCGTATTAATTAAAAGGCCTTTTGTGGGCTCTTGAGAGCTGCCTGGTGCTCGTCTAATGCAGGACCTGCCCCTTGGGGTTGTACCAGCGCTTTTCCCTGGCAGCAAAATTGGCTGCTTTTGTAACCAGGAGGTGTTGTTTCTAGAATAAAAAGCTAAAATTGGAAATTCTTGGAAGGTAGGAGTGTCTGTATGTGTTTGAAGGCCAGCAGGAGAGAGAAACAAGCAGCTGATGAGAAATGCCAAGACCTTGATTCAGCAGGGTTCTCCCTGTTCTCTCAAATCTGACACACTGAAGTGCTTAACTGGACTGTGGCCAAAGTGTTCCTCCCACAGCAGGTTTGGGATCTTAAAGAAGACTGGACACTTAAACAAATGATTCTCCTTTTCCACTGAAGGTTTTAATTTGTTATTTATTATTTTTGCAGGTGTCCTGCAAACAATTACAACCTCCTACTTTTGTGCCGTTGTTAATCTGCAAATATTAAAACCCTCTAGGAATTTTAAAGGTCTATATCTTTAAAGATTTATATTTTTAAAGATTTATAAGATTTCTTTTGAAAAGGAGGTGCTGTTCCCCATGTTCAGTAGTGATCTTTTGAGGAACCAAAATGATGTTTTGTACTTTTTCCTACAGCCCAGCTCAGAGGCTGCAAGATGTGCCTGGATATCAGAGTTCTTGGTGCTGATGGTTGTCATATCCTTGACCATGACAGTGAAATAGGTTTTTTTCCCAGTACTTATCAATTGTCTTGCTTTTTCTTCCAGATTAGAAGAAAGTCTTGTGTGCCCAGGAGAGCAGGACTTGGGAAGCAGCTGGTAAGAGTAAGAATTCAGAGAAGGTCACCTGAGCATGGAATTACGGGGCTCAGGCAGATGCCAAAAGGGAGAGCTGGTTCATGGGAGTTTTTGCTGCTAAGGCTGGGGAGGGAGTGTTTTATCTTCACTTATATGGAAAGCAACCTTATCCAAGAGTTGTCTCAGAGCCTTGGCCATATTTTCACGTTCTCCCTGTGTTCTCATTGTTCTGTTCCTTTGCTGGTTTCATGTCTTTGCTCTCTAGAGCAAACCATGCACAGGATAAAATAAACCCAGAGAGTGACAGTGCTTTGAAACTTGGGTGCTTAAGGATGCCAGGCAGAATTTGAATCATGGAATAATCTGGGTTGGAAGCAAATTTTGAAAGTCATCAAATCCAATTCCCCTTCAATGTGCAGGAACATCTCCAACTTGATCTGGTTGCTCAGAGTCCCATCCCACCTGTCCTTGAATCTTTCCAGGATGGGTCACCTGCCACCTCTGTGGGCAACATTTTGTGTTTTACTAAAATCTTTTATCTCACCTGAACCCCCACCCTCTTTTAGTTTGAAACCATTACCCTGACACTACAGGCCCTACTAAAATATTCCCTGAAATCACTGAGAACTCTATTGTTCTGTAAGTCTCCAGGTTTAACTTCATGTTCCTCATCTTGGAAACTCCTGCCAGGGTAGTGAAGCCTTGTTGGTCTCCTGGGCAGTGTGAAAGGCAATCAGGGGGTGCTGGTCCCATCAGGGGGGTGTTCCTGTGTCCATGGGGTGCTCAGTGTTCCCCTCCCAGGGAAATTGCTTTTTGCTCCAGCAGCAGATCCCACTGTGGTGGATCCATTCGTGGGCAGCACAGCCACAGCCAAGTTCCATTGGCTTTTTCAGGGACTATTCTGTCCCTCCCACCTGGTTTACCTCCCCTTGGAGGCATAGGGAGATTTACAGGACTCCTCCTTGGTGACCCTGGAGACAGAAACTGATTCATCCCCCTCAAGGCTCATGTTTGGGGAGGGAGCAGTGCTTTGTGTAATTTTCCTGTTACCTTTGGCAGAACAGGTGCTGAATCAGTGTGATGGGTGTCCCCTTTGATACAGGTGATGTTTCCCTAAATACCAGTGCTCATAGCCCCTGGATCTCCTCACAGCAGTACTGAGCAAAGAGCTTTAGTGGTGTTGCTGCTGCCCTGAATCGCCCCCCAGCACCACGTCTGGCTGGAGAGAGAGAACATAAATTGTCCTCCCACAAGGGTCTGGACTGAAAACCAGAGGATTTGGCTTTCAGTACAAGCCAGTCATGCCTTAAAACAAATTTTGCCGAGGGCATCTTTCCTGAGCTTTATGGCTTTCTCTTCCCATCTCTTACTTTCATGTGCAGTTTCTTCTGTGTGGCAGAAGGGAGCAGGTACATGGGAATGTGGCCTCTGGGAGCAGCCTGGCCCAATGGATTAGAAAGCTGCAGTCAGCCAGGTGATGAGGCAGATTATTTCAGCAGTGAGGGGGGAAATAACTGTTGTGGCATCTCTGTGTCTGTGACCAGTCTTGCTCTTGCTGGACCTGGAGTCACAAGCCCAGGTCCGTGCAGGGCATTGGTGGTGGTGTGAATTGTAAAGAAGACCAAATGGGATGAATGTGAGTCCTGTGGTGCTTTGAGAGCTGCACTGATGGTGTCAGCCAAGCTGGGGTCAGGATCTGTCTCTCCAGCTGTCATGGTGGTCCTTGGCTGTGTTGACAACATTTGAACTGATGCCTTGGGAAGGCTGGCCTGGAACAGAGACTGGACAGAGCTGGAGAATAAAGTAGATATTTATTACAAGGCCTTTGAGAGCACATCTTGGGCAGAACAAGAGCCTGGCCAGGGCTACACCCAAGATGGACCAAAATGGTCACAAAATGGACGATTGGTCATGAGGTCTCACACTTTTATAAGTTTTGGTCCATTTGCATATTGGGGTTTAATTGTCCAATTACAGCTCCAGGTTGTGAGGTCCCATCCTTCTTGTTTTCTCTCTTCAGTCCACCGTTGCTTATGTTTTTGGGCCCGAACCTTGTCCTCTTTGTCCTTGGTCTCCAGCAGGAAAAGGATTTGTTTTGTCTCCCTACTCTGTGAAGAGAGCTGACAAACACTTAATATGAGGCTCAGAACTGCACACTTAAGCAGCACAGAACCTGAAAAACATGAAAGCTAAAACTTAAAGCATCGTAGCCCCCATCAATTTGTTGACCTGTCCAGTCCAGTCACTGTCCCTGTGTTGTCTTTGTGCTCTTGCACACTCATTGATTGCCCTCTCCCCACCTCATGTGCACCAGGGGTCTGTTGCTCTCCCTATCTGCTGCATGATGAGAAAAGGGGATGGAAACCCTTCAGGAAGAGTCACACGCTCTAGGTTGGGTGTGGAATGCCCTTGAAAATCTCACTGCTTGGTAGCCACATGCAGTGCTTTGGGAGGCAAGCTATAGAAGAACATTCATTGCAGCAGAGAGTCCAAATCCCTTCCTGCTCAGATTATTTCTTTTTCACCTCCTGATACCCTGGAAGTCCAGGAAGTGGAGTTTTTTTTAGCTTTTTTCATGATCTGTGCTGAGCATTGGTGAAGGCACTTTTGCTGGAAGGGCTGCACAGGGCACAAGCACAAGGTGCTCCCTGGCCTCAGCCCTTCATCCACATCACCAAGTGTTTGCCGGAGGCTGCTGAGGTCTGGAGAGGCCACTCCCTGCTGAGGAGACCAGCAGGCTCCCCCTGGGGACTTGGTTCAACTGGCCTGACCTGTGCCTCAGCCATTCAGGTGATGCAAGTAAGAGGTTGACTGGGGCTAAGCTTGTGCCTGGATTTGTGTCCAGCATCAGCTTCACTGCTCAAACTTTTCATGTGTCACTAAGGGGTTTTCTGTCTTTGTCTCTGGCTGGTCATTGGTGCTTACAGTTATAGGCACAGTAACTGGAAAAGTTGTGTTTTTATCAGTCATAAATGTGCATCTGTGTGCATACAACTATCCATAAAATAATCCTTTATTGGTTAAAACAAATGGAGATATAAGATCCATGTGTTGATGTCCTCATTGTGTCCAGGTCCTTGCTAGATCTCACTGTATTTTCTCCTTGTCCCCATCCTTCTGGTCTTTTCAAGTGTCAGTGGTGAACCTCACAAATGCTGCTTTTCATAACTGTTCCATCATGTGCTGATTTTGTCTTTAGGGGTGTGCTTTGATTGTCCAAGGGCAAATACAAGGGCTCAAAGCTGGGGATGGAATGAGAGGAAATGGCCTCAAGTGGTGCCAGAGGAGGTTTAGATTTGATATTAGTAATAATTTCTTCACCAAAGGAGTGGTAAAGCATTAGAACATGCTGCCCAGGGAGGTGGTGGAGGGATTTAACAGGTGTGCAGATGTGGCACTTGGGGACATGGCCATAGTGGTGGCCTTTGCAGTCAATGCTTGGTTAATGGTGGGACTTAATGATGTTAAAGGACTTTTCCAACCTAAACAATTCCATGATTCTTTGTGGACTCCTGCTGGACTTGGCTTGCCATGGCTCCCCTCACAGCGACCTGCTCTGTGTTCTCACCACACGTGTGATCCCTGGTTGTGACACTGCTCTCAGGGATGCCACTGAGTGTGTGTGGAAAGGAAAAAGAGCCATTATGCCACACCCTGGTGTGGCTCTCCCAGCTGTCACCGTGTGATGTGAGCACTGTGGTGGCCCAAAAACCCTTCTCCCTGGGTGGTGGGTTAATCTGAGAACCACCCAGGCCTGCCATCATCGTGGTGTCCTGGCATTCAGTGCACCCTCCCTCAGAGCAATAGGCAGTGTCAGCAGGCTGCTGGCACATTTTGTGTTTTCTCAAAGCAGTTTCTTGGCCAGCATTCCAGCGCTGGGGTGGTTTCTGGCCGGATTTCCTGCGTGTGGTGGTCCCTGCTCAGTGAGCAGAGCTGGCTTCGCCTCCACAAAGCCTGCGGCTCCTTGCTGCTCTCCCCCTGCATCTCAATCCTTGCATTCCTGCAGGAGAACAAGATAATCTCTGTTCTGGTTTTGTTGCAAGCTCTCCTCGAAGTGACAGCCGTGGGCAGGGCTGTGGGGATGTGGTGTGCTGGGATTGCTGATTCCCTGGGCCTCCAACCTAATCTCCTTAGCACTGAGAGTTGCTGCTCTGAGCTCCCTCGGTTGTCTTCCTTGAGAAACGCTGCCTCCAAGTAGCCAGGGATCTGCACAAATTTCCTGGTCTTCCCTGAAGCAGTAGGAAGGTGTTCTCCCACTTGAGCAGCGTGCTTTGTTTTTGGCAGAGCCGAGCATGCAAATAGAGGGAAGGTTTCCATTGCTGGGTGCAGGTGCTGCTGTCTGGCTGTGGGAGGTGTCTGCCGTGCTCCACATGGGAACAGGCTTTCTTGTGATTTGGGAGTGCTCCTCAGATGGGGAAAACCTGGGTGTTAAGGGAGGATTTCTAATTAGAAGGCTGCAGCACCTCTCCCAGGAAAGATAGGATGAAAGGGTAGGGGCTGTTCTGCCTGGAGAAGGGAAGGCTCCAGGGAGACCCTAGAGCCCCTTCCAGTGCCTAAAGGGGCTTCAGGAGAGCTGGAGAGGGACTTTGGAAAAGGGATAGAGGGACAGGACAAGAGGGAATGGCTTTAAACTGACAAAAGAGAGATTTAGATTAGAGATTAGGAAGAAATTCTTCCCTGCCAGAGTGGTGAGGCCCTGGCACAGGTTGCCCAGAGAAGCTGTGGATTCCCCATCCCTGAAGGTGTCCAGGGCCAGGCTGGATGGGGCTTGGAGCAACCTGGGTCCCTGCCCATGGCAGGGGCTTAGAATAAAGTTTTCTTTAAGGTCCCTTTCAACCCAGACCCTTCTATGATTCTGTTATTTTCTTTGAGATATAGGGGAATACAGGGAAGTGGAATTACAGTTGTTGCAGTAGATATTGCTAACGGCAGCTCCTGGATGTTTGTAATCTTCAAAAAATGAGATTAATTTCCACTGCATATTAAGGGATTGATGGAAGCTTTCCTGTGCTGTGCAGGTGTTTGGACCATGCACCAGCACCTGAAAACACATGGATCTGGAAATTAATGTTGTTCCCTTGTCTCACACTATGGCAGCATCACAAGTCACCTCTTTTCCAGCCTATCAGTGTCCTCTTTTTCTGCTAAAGTACAGTGGGGGAAAGATGAAACAGTCCTTGCTCTCCTTCTATCAAATGGCTGCCAACTTATGGTTGGAATTCTGTGATGAGGTTGAGGATTTTCCTTGATTTATTTATGCATCCAGTTTTTAAAGGAGAGGGATTGATTTTTCTCTTGTGACTGGAAGTTACAGAAACTCAGGTCCCAAAATCAAGAAAAGGTGCCTCCTTGTCTTAAGGCAGAGATGTCTGTGAAGCCACCCTCATTTCTGCAGTGAGCTGCCAGTGAATCTGTCCCATGTCAGGCCATTGTTTTTGGCTGCAGCCTCCATTTTGTAGGGCACATCAGTATATTTTGAATTATCTGCATCCCTGGGGCTTGCAGCTTTCTGTTTGCTCCTGTTTGCCAGATTTTTATTTTTTTGATGTGTTTTAAAAACATCTCCCCCTCACACAGGCAGGTTCCTGTGCTGGTTTGGGATGACAGCCTAGAGCTGGTGTTGTGCAAGGTACCAGAAAAAAGAGGTAAATCCAGATGTCCCTTTATTTTCCTGAGCAGAGAGGGAGAAGCTGATGTGAGTTACTTCTGCCTTTAGAGATCCAAAAGGCTGAATGTCTTTATATTTCAGCTGAATGACATGGCAGCCCTCCAGCTTGCTTGCTGCAAAATTGAGGATAGTTTATGGAGCCATGGGTGGGATCTTTCCTCTTTTTATCTGTCCTCTCACAGTATGTAAAGATGGAGATACCATGTAAGGGGTGGTGTTAGAGCGGGCGCTCTGGGAGTCACAGAATGCATAAAATGCTTTGGCTTGGAAGGGACACTGAAGATCATCTTGTTCCAACAACAAAATGCTCTTCCAAACCTACACACAGTTCAACATTGTGATCAGCATCCCTTGGAGATGGATCACAATGTTGAACTGTGTGTGGGTTTGGAAGAGGATTGTGTTGGCAGCTACAGAGCAGAGGGAAGGCAAACAAGCAGTGATTGCACAGGAATGGTCTCCAGAGCCCAAAAAATACTCACCCAGCATCAAACAGGAAGAGAAGGAAACCCTGTGGCACTATCCAAATCTGCTGTATGAATTCCAAGGGAAAGGACATCACTCTCTTCTAAAATGACAGGTTTTCTATAAAATGTGAAATGCTGATGAAACTTTGAAATTCTTTGTGACTTCCCAACTCAGCTCTGCTTCCCACTCTCATTTTCCAGATAGCTACAACCTATAGCAGGGCAAGAGAGTTCATAAAGTCAAGGATGGTCAGGATAATGAAGGAGAGAGGCCATGGCACAGTGCCTGTCACTTAGGGAGAGCATTTCAGCATTCCAAGATGTTTTGGATCAGTTTTGGAGTTTCGGAGTTGTTTCTGCAGATTGATTTATGTCATCAATCCCAGTTCCTCAGCAATACAAGTGCCTGAGATGATCTGCTCTGGCTCAAGCTGGCCAACCAGGAAGGATCTTGTCCTGGGAACTTTTGAGTTAGCGCTGTATTTTAAGTTAGAAAAAAGTGCTCTCTGTCTGTTTTGAGAGAGCAGCTGGGAAGCAGATAAAGAAATCTATCAATTTTGTTTTTTAAACAGAACATAAAAATAAATAAATGCAGAAATAAATAAAGAAAACCTGCAAGCAGAGAATTGAAAATGTTCAACTTCAGTGCTGTTGTGTGTGAATATTATTCCAAAGGATCAGAGCACCTGTGCCAAATGCAAAATATTGTCTGTGCCTGCTGGCATTGCTCTGTCCCAGTAAGGTGCAGTTGTTCAGTAAGTGGTCATAATTTGGGGGGTGAAACATCTAGAAGTGATTAAAAAGCAATTTAAAATATCTGTGCTTTCCCATTAAGCTGTTGCCAGGGGCATTGAACAGTCTGTTTCCTCCCCTGCACTTAGGACCAGCCTTTTGTCACACTGGAGGTATTTCTATCATAAAAATGCATAAAATTACGTCATGTATCGACCAAAGCTCAGTTAACTTAGGCATGTGCGGGGCCTCTATTAGCAAACAAAAACCTGTGGCTGGGGACATTGATTTTTTTGTAGGAATTAGTAAATTTGGCATATCACTGTATTTTTAAATAGCTCCATATCCTCCAAGTGCCAATTAAGGAAAGATGGTATTTCCATTCCTTCTCTGACCCTAAAATTGGGCAAGAAAAGCCCTGTGATAGGATTTTTCCCCTTCCTCTCTTCATTTCGCCATCCATTTTCCTGTCCTTTCCCTTTCTTTTCCTGTTATTTTCTTTTCCTTTCCCTCAGTGTCTACAAATCTGCCTTTTTTCCTTTTTTCCTTCCTTCTTGCCTTTCCATTTTTCTTTTTTTCCCCTTCCTTCCTTTTCCTTGCCCTACTGTGTCTACACAGTAGAAAGCAGGATAAACAAAGAAGCTCAGTGCTGGAAAACTCTACAGGACGTGAATCATAGAATGGTTCAGGTTAGAAAAAGGTTTAAAGGACACCAAATCCAGTGATCAGGGACATCCTCAACCAGATCACATTGCTCAGAGCCCCATCCAACCTCACCTGGAATGTTTCCAGGGATGGGGTATCCACCACCTCTCTGGGAAGCCTTTTGCAGTGTTTACCACCAAGACTGTAAAAAATTCCATCCTTGTATCTAATCTTAATCAACTTTTGTCTTGAAACCGTTCCCCCTTGTCCTGTCACAACAAGCCCTGCTGGATAGTTACTCCCACATTTCTTGTCACTGCAGTGGGGGATTTTTGGAAGACAACGGTTCTTAGAGTGTCCAAGGCCAGTTTGGATGGAGCAACCTAGCCTAGTGGAAGAGGGTTGGAACTGGGTGATCTTGAAGGTCCCGAACCATTCCATGATTCTAAATGCTGTTCCTTGGCTGAGGTGGAGTTTTCCCACTCCTGCCCTGCAGAGGTGAAGTTTTCCCAGAGCTGCCTAAAAATCGAGGCTAAGTGGTTTTTTTCTCTCACCCCTCTCACAAGTGACATTTCTGATAAACAGCTCAAATTGTCATTTAAGAACTATATTTATAAAAACTTACGTAGTCTCTGCTGCTGCTATAGGGTAACCATCATTTAAAGCAAACTGTCTAATTTAGCAGGCACTTAAATATGGTGAGAGATGAATGTGAGTGGGGGAAGGACATTCTACAGGCTGATGGGGTATTTGCAATATACTCTTAAAAATTTGGGTTTATAATTATTTATAAGAGAACAAGAGGAGGAAAAAAGTTGGGTGGTAGAGAAGTTGACTCATGGTACTGAAGCAATAAACAAATTTCTCCTTAAAAAACCCCAAAGACTGTGTTTTGCAATAGCTTTTGAAAGTTAATATTTACAGGGCTGGAAGCTGATAGATTTTCTATTATGTCCTAACTGATTTTGATGGGGAAGAGCTTTCTGACTCTGTCATTCCCAGTTAGATCATCTTTGGCACTGCTCTGACGGGGTTTGCAGGGATCTGATGTTATCCAAGGAGAAGTGCACTGGAGAAGTGCACCCAAGCTGTGAACCCATAATTTTTCCATGGTTTCTGCAGTAGCATCTTCCTCTAATGAGAGCAAAACAAACAAAATCCCAACTTTTGAGAAGTCATGACCTGGATAAAACTAACCTTGACTTTTCTGTCTTTTATGATTAAGTTCTCCTGTGGCTTTTTTGTCCTGCTTCTGCCTGGAGATGTTCTGAAGAAATCCTGAACTTTGGTGTAAAATACAACTCTGTGTTTTAAAAACACTACCCCTTTTTACTTAAAGCAATTGCACCTTTGTTTTAATACACTGCATGCCTATATATCCCACAGGCCTTCACATAACATAATAGGTTTTTTGGTGGCAATTAATCTCATTTCTTAGCAGAGGTGTAGCTACAAGGCTGCTTTATTTGTACATGTGGTTGCATGAGCTTTTCCATCCCCCTGCTCAAATGGAAAATTGGGAGGGTTTGTCCTTTGTGGAAGGAAAACAAGGAGCATGTGGGTCAGAAAAAGAAATTTGGGAGGTTTAGTGAGTATCCATTCTTATTTTTTAATTGGCAAGAGTTTGGCAGTGTTTGAAATTGCTGTTAGTGAATTTATAAAGTTGTTGGCAAAGTCTCAATTTCCTGCATGTCCTCAGCCAGCACCTTGGATATCTTGTAGTGGGGTTATGATGAAGACAGAGCTATTTCTGGTTGTGCTGTTGTGGCTGCATCTCCGGTCCAGATCTTCATACCTTTCTCTTTGGTTTAGCCCAGCTCATGGGAAATAATTGGGCTCTTAATCACAGAATGGTTTGGATTGGAAGGGGCCTTAGAGATCATCTCGTTCTGCCTGGTTGTCTGTGGCAAAGTTTTATTTTATGAACTCCTTTGCCTTTGGTTCATGGCATTTAAGTTTGCTCAGCCTCTGCCATGCATTGGCTCCATGTCAGAAGTTTTTCATCTCCTCTACCTCAGGAAGAATGGGCTGAGTGAAGTGGTTGGAGGTGCTGAGGCAAATGCTCCAAGCTGGACACACAGGAATCATCTCAGTGCCTGCTGGAGCCAGGAAGGACTGCCCAGCCCTAATTCTTTCCTCCAGACACAGGCACAGTGCACAGTGGTGTCTCGTTGGCTCAATTTCCCTCCTGCATATCACAGCTTGGCCACTTCTGCCTTGCAGCTGGACAGAACATAAATTTATACAGAGGAGGAAAGAACTCAACTCCTGTGGGAAGTCTGAGGCTGTGGATTTTTCTCTTTCTGAACAAATTCCTGGTTTGTAATCCTCTAACCACTGTCCAGTCTTCCCTGTGGGCTCAGCAGACATGTCTGGACCACAGCCTTGTTTTTCTTGGCTCTTCCCTCAAAGTAATTGAGGAAGTCATATGAGTCTCTAGGGTGTCTGGGAAAGGGAAGCTGGAAGCTGCTGTCCTAACTTTCAGTGCTGATTTTTCAGAGCTGGTGTGTGTGTGCAAGATTGCTTCAGTACATCTCTAGGCACACAGTGGGATTCCTGGGTGTCCTGTGCAGGCCCAGGAGATGGATTTTGATGATCCTGTGGGTCCTGTCCAACTCAGGATATTCTGTGATACTACTGCTGTGGCTGTTGCCTGTGTGGTCCAACCCCCTCACCTGGGTGTGATGGTGAAGGTGTCCATCCTTAATTTCCATTGTCTCCCGTTGGTTTAATCTGGAATTTGCTCTTCCCCTCTGGTTGGAATATGGGGATTTGCTGAGCCATCACATGTGAGAGTGCCTGCAGCAGGATTGTTTCAGGATATCAGGTGATTGGTCACAGTTGAGCATTTCTCTGGACACTAATGGGATGAGCTTTGGTGTTTTAACCCTGCTGGAGCCCTGTTTGAGACCTTTCTGAAGGACTTTGGTCCTTTGGCTGTGCCAAGGGTATAGCCTTGCTGCTGCATTGTGGCACACAGCTCTGCTCTCAGTTGTTGATGCAGCACCTTTTGAAATATTCTCATTTGATGGCAATACAAGGCATGGCTGAGCTCCAAAATGCCATGGAGAACCGAAGGAGTGGAAATAGAGTGGCAGCAGAGCTTTTTTGGCTTTTGTTCATGTTGAGCTATCTGGGTTTTTTGTGTTGACTGATCTGCTTGCTTGGGCTGCTGACATTCATCTCTCTTGACTGTCAAATTCAGTGTAGTGGAAATGTTAATCTGACCACAGTCACAACGCAAAGAGGGATCTTCAGGTGAAAACACACACAGAAGCCTTCTTAGGAATCTGTTTGGGTCTGAAGAACAAATCTGTACATGATGCTGGTCATGTTTGCTCATGTTGTGCTGTGAAGTCCTATCCCACTGGCCTGTGGAAACTGCTTTTTGTTGTCTCCTCCTGCACAAGACAACTTCAGGGATCCTCCTCTTTCTTAATTCATGGAACAAGACTCCCACTGGGATCAAGGGGGTTTTAATGGTGCATATCCTACATCTCCAGTCTGGGATAACCAACATCCCAATATTTAAACTTGCCAAAGGCCATAAACCTCTGAGATACCCTTCAAAACTTTGGAACATGGAGATGCTCTTTATTGTCCTTTATTTCCAGGCCATACCTGTGTAAGGTCTAAGCCATGATCACAATCCTTTGAAGTTTTAAGCAGCTGTCTCATTCTGTCTGATCTCCTCTCTGTGCTGTCACATCTGCCTGTCAGGCTGTCTCCTGATGAACTGGGGTTCCATGTTGATACAAGATTTTCTGATCCCCTTTCAAAACACCTCATCTCCTTCTCCCTTTGTCATTTGCATGATATTAAAGCTGTTTCTTTTTTTGGTGGCTTTCTGGGAGCTTGGACTCTCCTTTTTTGTTCTCTCAAGTCCAATTCACTCTGGGTAAGACACACCTGGAGGCAAAGTTGCTTTCTGAATTTTTTTGTCCTTTTTATCCAGGACGTGTTTGTAAATAGTGGCATTCTGCTGGCTCCATTCTATATGGAGAATACCAGAGCTGTCCTGCCTATGGGATTGTCCATGAAAATTCAGCTAAACCTGTGCTGGCGTCATTTACCTGTTCAAAGCAGTTTGGGGATCACTGGGTTGTTCATAGGGCAGAACTTTGCTGGAGGAGAAAAGTCTCAATGCAGCAGAGATCCCTGTGCCAGTGGTGAGCGTGGAGTGTCCAGGAAGGACAAAATCCCAACCAGTGTCTTTTGGATGGTTTTCCTCTTGGTGTGTGTGATGAGGATGCAGGGAATGTTTTTGGTTATTTAAGTGATGGTCCATTCTGGTGAGTTCTGCCATAGGGAGAGGAACAGGGGCTTGACCTGCAATATCATCCAGGGCAGAACTTCTTTTTCTATTTTTTTTTTTGTCCATGCAATATTTTACTGCTTTTTGGATGGATGGGCTAGAGGACAGTGAGTCAATGGATACTGTGTGCTTGGAACACTATGCTAAGTTTGGATATCTAATTATGAAATTAAATTCTTCCAGTCCCAGAACCCATTTGTGCTGCTCTAGTTGGGTGATGCTCTGACTCCCAGGTGGGGATCCAGCTCTGGTTCTTCTGTCCCAGAGAGGACACAGCCTATAAAAGTGTCTCAATTGCTCTAGATGGAGCCTGAGCACATTGGAATAAAGCTTTCCTCCCCAGGGAAAGCATGCCAGGCTCATGGTGGCACATTTGATGTGTGTGGAACATGGAGCATCCGACCTCTGCTGCTCTTCTGCAGAAATATTTTGTCAGGATTTCTCGCCCTCCCATATTTGTTGAACAGAATGCAAAATTCAGCACATTTGATAAAATGATAAGATTTACCTCTGAAATTTAGCTTTTGTGTATGAACAAACCTCTGTGGGGATAGTTGGAAGGAAAGCTCGTAATACCACCAAAGTCTTTAAAAACTACGAGCCTGAGCCGGCTGTCCTCTCTTCACCTCAATTTCTCAGGTGTGACAAGCTTGAAAGCCAGAAACCTCTCTCTGACTGCACACTAGACATGACACAGTGAGTATATTTTTGGAAAATGAAGAACAATTGGTGAGTTACTGAAGGAAAAATACAACTGATGCTACTTCACTGAAGGAAATCCCACTGCTGCCCCCTCCCTTTTTTTTTTTTTTTTTTTTCCCCCCTGAACCCACAAAATTT
>VWYP01033065.1:0-10889 GCA_013400435.1 Pycnonotus jocosus | reverse complement strand
CTGTTTATGTGCTGAAAGAAAATGGTGATAAATTATTCCCTGTAGCCAATCCTACTTGTACCACAGAAATAGTTGTATTTATGGAAGTGGTCAAACATGCAGTAATGTCCAGAGATGTATGGCCATGTTTACCCCACACCACAGCACTGTGTGATTTATCACAGGGCACAGAGCAGGCTGTAATGTGTGTCCTAATTAGTGTAATGTACCTTTTAATAGCTGTGAAATAAATTCTGCACCGGAGCTTTTGGCCCAAAAAACACAGGATCTAGTTCAGATTCCTTGAAGATAAATGAGGAAAAAAAATTATCTAATGTTGTAAAGGCCTTTGGGTGAAGTCTGAAGTACAACTGAACATAATCATAGAATCACAGAATGGTTTGGGTTTTAGAAGGGACATTAAATAATGATCATCCAGTTCTACCCCACTGCCATGGGCAGGATCACCTTCCACTGGACCAGGTTGCTTCCAACCCCATCCAGCCTGGCCTTGAACACTCCCAGGTTGGATGGGGCTTGCAGCAATATGTAGGGGTCAAGTTTGTGGGTAAAATGTGTGTTAACCATGCATTGCTCACCCCTTTCCTCCCTTGACACAGAGCTTTCCTCTGCCCCACAGGCTCATTCTTCCTCTGTCAACCCAAGCAGGACTGGGAAGTGTTTATTGATTAATGAGTTAATCAACCCCACATCTTTGCTTGCACCCTCTTGGTGTGGCTCTTTTCAGCACTTGGTAGTTTTAGAGAGAGAGGATGACTGATGATGGTGTTTTGAAGCTCTGTGAGTGTCTTCTAGTTCCTTATCTCTCTTGCAGATGGTATTTAAGTGTGCTGCAAAACATAATTCTCATGTGGGAGTGGATCTCCACATGGACTTGTAGAATTTCTTCTGGTGTATTGCTGAATGATGCAACCAAAATCAGCTTTTTTAAAAACTTTTTTCTTTTTTCTTTTTTCTTTTTTCTTTTTTCTTTTTTCTCGTGGAGCTACTGGAAGACTGTCAAGTACCGATGTTACCAATTCATAGAGAAGGAAACTGGCACTCCAAGGGCTTTTGCTGTGAAGTGCTGTCAAGAAGGACTAATCTGAGACCTTTGAGCTTTGCTTCCCAGCTGAGATGCCCTCCAAGGGCTTGGGAAAATGGATTTTCTTAGTTGATGTAGGATGAAATTTCCTTCATTACTTGCCATCTCTCTATCTACTGTAAAGGCTTTTTTCGTCATTTTTATTTTTATTTTTATTTTTATAGAGAACCTTCATTATTCAGATCTTTATTAGGACAGATTTTTATTTTTGTGGCTGGTGCTGTGCAGGTTCTTCTTTCCTGTTTGCTTTCTGTTCTCCCCTTATCTGGCTTTTTCTCCGTAGATCATGAGTATTTGATTGGGGGTGGAAGAGTCAAAGCAACACAAATTTATTTGGTCTGTCAAACTTCCTCTTAGTAATATTCTTCTCCCTGTAAAAGATGACACAAAATCAATCTCCTGGTTGGCGTCGTCATTCCTCTTCTGGCAGCTTTTGCTCGGTGATCGTTATTTTTGGTTTGGCTGCATTTTATTCTTTAATGTGTTTTCAAATACATCATCAGATAACAATTGTTGGGATCCTCCTTCCATTTGAAGGTCTGAGTGCAGATGGGAATTTGTGTGGCCTTTTCCTAACCTCCTGTGATCGTGTCATGCTGTTTTGTTTTAGAAGGGATACCAGGGGAAGGAATTGAGTGCCAGTCAAGAATGAAGAATGAGGATATTAAATTGTGGAATGGGATGTGGCTTCCATGATCTTTTTTCAAACAATACATTTGTGGAAGCTTACTCCAATTTTTTTTTTTTCTTTTGTTTTTGTGCTCTGATTCTCTCAACTTTTCTCTCCCATCATGCTGCCCTTCTGTCACTTTTTCAGATTCTCCATCATCTTTGTGAGTGACTGTGAAAGCAGCTGCCTGGTTTTAAGTGAAGTGAACCAAAATAAGGATTTTTAAAACTACTGTTCCAGTGGTGGTATTATTTTTCTTCTTGAATATTTTAATTCAGTACAAGTTCTTTCATACTATTTTTTTTTGTTTGTTTCAATAGACTTTTTAGAGCCTTTTTATGTGTAGAATTCTGAATTCAGATAAAAAAAGAAAATAAAAACATATGGACATAGTTGAGCTTCTAATCTGAATTGAATGAATTTATAATCTTTGTTGTAGTCAAAGCTTTGCAGTGCTTTCTCTTTCCTCCCACCCACATAATAAAGATGATATATGAGTTCCATGATCTCAGGAACTGGTCTGTAAAGACTGGGGAAAGTTGTTTTTGTTGAGAGAGTATTGAGGTGTCAATTGATGGCAAACAGTGATGAGCAGGAGCACTCAGAATCAAAGTGAGCCCCAAGAGTGAGAAGACACAGGCTGCTGATGTAACCTCCAGTTGAATTACTGGAAGATCATTCTTTGCCCAAGAGTCCACACTGGTGAGATTTTAAATCCAAGTTTAGTGAAGGATATAAATATAAATCTGAATGTGATTCTCTTTGAGTCTGAGTTTGTGTAATCTTAGGGGAGAATGTCAGGGAGTTCTTTCCTAGCCCAGGATGTGGATCAGCACAGATTTACCCTGTGTTCAGTAGGAAATTGCAGGTCTCGGGAACACCTCTGATGGGAACTGTGAAATTACCCTTCTTGCAGTCCTGCCATTAAGCTGCTGAAGAGATTTGTTTCTTGAACAGCTGTTCTCAGGTTGGAATTTTCATTTCTCTAAGTAGGATTGGAAGCTGGGCAGAAAATTTGGCTGTTGGGTTGATGAGGCAGCAGTCAGAAAATTATGAACAAAAAAAAAAAGGTGTTTTCTTTAGATGTCTTTTGATGATGTGTGGTAACTTCTTCTTGCTCTGAGAGTTTTGCAATCAAATTATATTTAATGCTGTCTTCAGTTGTGTCCCATTGATCTTTCTGGTGAATGCTGGTTGCATTTGGATTTTTGTGTCTAAACAGTTTCTTGTGCTGGTTTGTTGGCTTTTTGTTTTCTTTCTCCCTAACATAAAAGACTGACGGCAGTTTCTCTAAAAAGACAAGATAAAATCTTGTAAGTTACCATTTTTTAAGATGCCACAGCTCCTGAGGAGACAAACTGCTCTCCTAAAGGTGTTACAACTCACTTCTGAAACCTCCAGATTTCCTTAAGATGCCTCCCTTCTCCAGCAGTGATTAATTGCTGCTCCTGTAACCCAGTGGATGGAATGGCCTGATATAAATCCAGACACGTGGAGACCTTTGCTCATCTTTAATCATCTGCTGTCCAGTGCCACAGTGGAATAAATTATTATTGTTATTGTAAAAGCTGCAATTTATCTTTGATCAGGTTTCATGGCTATTTTTTTTTTTTATTATTTTGCCTTCCTTGAGGCTCAGTAGATTTTTTTTTTTAATTGTTTGTTTTTTTAATGTCTACCAATAGAAATTAAATTAAGAGCATTTTAATGTCTACCAATATAAATGAAATGAGGAGTATTTGCAGGGGTCCTGTAGCCACACAGTGACTGCTCATCACAATGATTCCAGTGATTTCTCTTCAAACTGACCCAGAGCAGAATAACTCTGGGTGTGTTTCCTTCTGCTCTTGAATATTTGATTCCCAGGCACACAGCCCTCCTTTCCCTTCCCCGTATCACTTCACTTGATGCATTGGCAAGAGCTGGGGAGAACAAACAGGTATTTTGTCCTCATGAGATATTTGGCAGGTCTTTATTGGCTTTCTCAGCGCCGTTCTCCTGATGTGAGCCAAGGATCAGAAGCTGAGTTTATTTTAGGCAACTTATAAGACAAAATATAAGCTGCTTCAGTTCCCTTTCTTCCTCTGTGTAGGCACAGGCTACACTGTGGGAGCTGCTGGAATTATATCTCTTAACAATACAGCCTTTCATCTTTCTCAGACTGCAGTATATATATATAATCCGACTGGTTGGTTTATTACATTTTTATTGCTGTCAAATTTTTTTCCAAAGATTAGACTGGGAGGAAAAAAAATGCCTTCAGAGCGAGATCTATGAAAGTGTGAAATGGCCTCTGAGGAGGGGCCCTGGGAGCCCCACGGCTTGAGTTATTGCAGGGCAGGCAGTGCAGAGGATGGGAAAATCCCCCCTGGAGCTGTTGATGCCTGGGTGACCTGGCTGGGATGGATTAGTGCCTGCTGGGGGTCACCTTTCCAGGGGCAGGTGCTCCTGGGGTGGGTTGGTCCTGCTGGGAGCAGAATTGGCTGTTCCTGATGAGTCTGTGGGATTTAAAACATCTCTGAAATGCATTCCCAATGAGTCTGTGGGATTTAAAACATCTCTGAGATGCATTCCCAATGAAACAGCCAAAGTGTCTGTGTGTTGCTGGACTGCAGGCTGTGTTTCTTTGTGCTGATGGCTTCTAAATGATTAATTCTAGATATTCTCTCACTTGTTTAAAGGCTTAATTGCCCTCCCCCTTTACTGGCACCTTTCAGTAACTAAAGGGAACTTTAAAAGGTTGAGGATGGGTTTTTTGTGGAGTATGTTTCATTAGGAGAAGGGGCAATTGTTTTAAACTAAAGGAAGGTAGATTTAGACTGGAGATTAAGAAGAAATGTTTTATGCTGAGGCTGGTGAAGCTCTGGCACAGATTTCCAGAGAAGCTGTGGCCTCCTTATCCCTGGAAAGTCTCAAGGTGAGATTGGACAGGGCTCTGAGCAAACTGATGTGGTTGAGGATGTCCCTGCTCAGTGCAGGGGGTTGAAACTGGGTGACCTTTAAAGGATCTTTCCAGCCCAACCTGTTTTATGATTCTGTGATTTCATTTTTAGGTCTGAATAGGAGTTCTGAAGAAATATGAAGGGTTGAGCAGGTGATGGTCTTATGGCTGAAATAAAAGGACCAAATGCTGACTGGTGCAATAGAACTCTCGAAATCAAGAGCTGATGGTTATTTTTCACATTTTCAAAGCTTTCTTGATGGACCTGCTATCTTTATCTCCTTTTTTTTTTTTTTTTTTTTTTTTTTTTTTTTTTGTAATCTGTGCAGACACTCTCCCATTCTGCTTACCAAAGCCCCCTTCCTGCAAAGATTGACTATCTTTTCCCATTTGGAGGAAAGAATGTCTTTTCATAGGCAGTGGGAATGTGGGGAGGAACTGCTGCAGCAGATTTGACAACTTGTTTCTATAAATGGTAAGGGCAAATTCAGCATTTTGAAAAGAAATAGTAATTTTAATGTACATCTTGGTGGAGGCTCGAGCTTCATTTGTGTGGCTGTACGAATGCAAGCAAGAAACCAAGTTATTTCCAAAAAATTCAACAGCCCAGCTTTGATTTTGTGCAGTGTCTGAGACCTGTTTTTCTCTCCATCAGGGAAACTTCTGTTCTTTTTACATCCCTCCATTTTACCACAGAGGGCTTCCTTTGAATCACCCAAGACCTGATTAATTCCTTATTCCCATACAGATGTGAATCCTGGCTGGATCAGCTCATCCTTATATTTTAAGCTGATAATTTGAGCTCCATAGAGGTTATCTCATGGGGCTCTTCCAGAAAACAACCTTGCCACATGAAGAAGTTCCTTTTGCTTCTTGTGATTATTAAAAGATCGGAGGCACCATTTGCAAGAGTATGTCCTGGGTGCTTTTTAGAAGCGTATTTTCAAGGAAAAAAATAAAATGTTTTCCAGCTCTCTTTATTTGATCCGTTATCTGTTACCTTCACTGTGGAAAGTGCCTTGCTGCATTTCAGCGATAACCTTATTGCTGTGTGTCTGGGGCAGTGTTTAGGTTTCTGTAGTGCCTTTCATTGTGGCATCTCCAGCAGCTTTGCAAGTGGGCTGGAAAGTAGGTCAGTGTTATTCTCATTTATAAAGTAGAGGCTGAGTCTTCAGGTTTCTCTGTAACCAATTTTTTTTTTTTTCTTGCAAGTGGTTCTGGCTGTGGAGAAGTTGCTGACTTTTCCTCTTCACTTTGCAGTTCTGAACCTCCCCCTCCTTTCCCAATACAGCTACAAAACCACTTCTGGGATATTGAGAGAGATCTGCCATCATTGCTCATCCCAAACTTCCATGCTGAGCTTTTCTTCCCTCCCATAGAATGGTTTGAGTTGGCAAAAAACCTTAAAGCTCATCTCATTCCAACCCCCTGCCATGGGCAGGGACACCTCCCACTAGACCAGGTTGCTCCATGCCTGGCCTTGAGCAAACCCAGGGACTGAGCAGCCAAAAATTCTCTGGGCAACCCTTCCAGTGCCTCACCACTCTCATTTTTGTTATTTCCAAAATCCCTTCATCTATGTCTCCAGGAACGCTCAGAACTGTGCATAGTGGGAAGATGAATGTGAAAATTTATCTCCAATGCAGTAATTCAGCTTGACCTTTTCTTGTGTTTTAGTTTAGCATTTTACAATTATTTTTATTTTACAATACAATTATTATTAGTTTAGCATTTTGCAATCTTTTTTTTTTTTTTAAGTTTTTAGAGTTTCCCAGGAGGAGCTGATCCAAGAGTGGGAGGCAAAGAACCAGCACTGCAGGAGGGCTTGCAGCAGTCCCTGTTATGCTCTTATGGAATTAATTACCTTTAACAAAGTGTTCCAAAAATTATTTTAAAGGGTTTACCTAGAAGCTGCCTGCTTCCCTCATGTTCACACCTTGAAGTGCTCTTGTCACAGAATCATGGAATTGTTTGGGTTGGAAGAGACCTTCAAGAGCTGGACATTCCAACCTCTCTGCCAAGCCAGGGGCATCCACCAGACCAGATCATCCTTTGATTTGGCTGCTGCTAAATTCAAGTGTTCCCCTATCTCCCTATACATGAAGTAAACCAGTAATTGCCTTTCCTTGGAGATCATGAGTGAAATATTGGACAATGACATTCTTGTGGCAGATACCAGCCCAGAAGGATCAGTGTTCTTGAATTTCTCTTGGATCTCTGCAGTTTCTGTGATCCCTGGTTGCTTTTTAATCCTAATGGATGTGTGTAGGGAGGCTTTGGTTTATTGAAAGATGAGGTCTGTGGTGCACTCTGCACTGGTATCTTGGACAAGCAACTGGAAAACATCATTTTGGTGTATTTGGCATTTGGTTAAGCAAAATACATGCTGTTTTGAGGGGCAATTTTGAGTGGTCCTTGACCAAGCAGACAGAAACATTTCAAAGCAATTTGTCCAGTTTAGGCCAAGTAGAGTAGACTTGGGTCATTATATCCCATTTTAAGTTCCTTTTATGATATTTTGTGAACATTTGATGGCTTTTTATAAGAGCCATCCACAAGATCACCTACTTCTGTGGCTGTACTCTCTTTCTGTTTTTTCCACCTACTAAATGCTACAAACCACCCAGTTACCCTGGAAAGGGAATGGCAAGAGCACTTCTAAGAATCCCATGGTTTTGTGGTAACAGAGATTTTGTTAGATGAAAGGGTTCAGGTGAGTTTAGAATATGGATTGTGCAGTCAGCCCACCCATCTCTCACTGTCTATGAATGTCTGACTCCAAATCTGGCAGCCAGAGAGGATTTACACCTTTGGATACCACCCCTCCTCTCTGATTGACCTTGGTATGTGATCTAGAGGAGCTGTGTGGAAGTTCTTTGGAGTCCTAGATGCCTTTAAAATGCCATGTTTTAGATTGTTTGGCAAAAAAACCCCTCAGGGTCGCAATGTCCTCAGTGAAAGACAAAGTCCTCCATAGGGTACAGGCTGCAAAATGCCGAGTGGAAGGAATTGGAAATGAAGGGGAAAGCCTTGAGTGCTCTCAGTAAATTTTGGTGTAAGCCCCTGTTGCCTGTAAATAACTCTGTGCCACTGCTTGCAGCAGGGTTGGGAAGCTGGGCTCTGGGTGCCTTCCTGAGAAGCAATCTGCTTTATTTTCCAGCCAAAAGATATCAACACCTAATCCAGTTTTGGTCCATTTCTGCTGCTTCTACAAGCAGCGATGAAGTGTTGATTCCCACAGCGTGTACTAAACTGTGGATTCCAAAGGTGTGACATCTACTGATGCATCAAAATGTCCCTGTCAAGCATTAAAATGTGCTTTGTTTGGGTGTGTGCATTAAAATCGATCTTCTCCCCTTCCCCCCCTGCCCCAGCATCAAAAAGCTTCAGAGAGTTACAAAGTTTTAAACCTCTACAACTCTGTTCAGGAATAAAATGGCAAATAACTAAATCTAGACAAGTTTGCTTTTCTGTGCCACAGAACTGTACTTGCTTTTGGAGTGGGGCCTGCCAGCAGTGTAAATTAAGAAGTTTGCAGTAATTCCTAACCTCTTTTGAAAATTAATGCATGGAAATAAAAACCAGAAGCATCAGACTCTTTTGAGGTGGGTACTACCCACAGTCCTCTCCTTCCATGGTGTGGAGTTGGAGTCTTGGATGGGAAAAGTTGTCCAGAGTGGCAGATCTCAGCAACAAGTCTAGAAAGGATATTTTTTGAATGTAATATTATATGTGTGAAGGCCAGCAGTGCTGCACTGAAAAGAATTCAGATCATGCTGTTTCGAAGGGCTGCAAGAGATGTTGCAAACTACAAGTTAGGATTTATTCCTCTGAAAGTAATTATCATCCTTGCAGGCAAGAGAAGGTGCCTGCAGAGAGCTTTGTCCATGGCAAATGTGCTGTTTTAAAGACTCTGCACTCATCTCAAATAACATCATTCCATGCCAAAAAGCTACTGCTCTTAGGTAGTTCAAAAAGTTGATTTTATTTTTTGCCTCTTTTTTTTAATCAATTAGCAGAATAAAAATGTCACTGCTATTTATGGGCTGTAGAAAGTTAATGTTACTTTTTGACAGGATGCTCTTGTAGGAGAACATGGCTAAGGAACACAGCTATTGATGCTGAGCTGCCTGTTGGAAATAGCACAATTCAGCCTTTGATTATTATTTTTCACCATATTACGTAATTTTTTCCCCAAAATTCAATTCCTCTGTCCTTTGCGTGCTGCAGATTGTCACTGGATTTAAATAGCATCCACTTTGTGCTTGGGGAAAGGGGGAGGCTGAGAGTCCCTTTGAGTTGTTCCTTTTTTTTAGAACACGGATGTCTGTCAAGAGAGAGGCGGGTTTGGTGGCTGACTATAATATATTTTAATTATAATATATATATTTTGAAATTCCTAATACAAGAGGCTTGTTCCTCCTGTTAAACACGCGGGGTTTTGGCAGCACAGCCTCCTTGGTGTGACAGAATGCAAATAAACCTCCAGGGTAGGTAGTGAGGCTTTACTGCAAACAGATGCTGCTCTCAGCTCCCCATAATGTTCTCATCCTGCAAAAAATCATGGAATCACAGAACAGTTTGGGTTGGATGGGCTCTTAAACACCATCCAATTCCAACCCCCTGTCATGGGCAGGGACACCTTCCAGTGGACCAGGCTGTTCATAGCTCCATCTAACCTGGCCTTGGACATTTCCAGGGATGGGGCAGCCACAGCTTCTCTGGGAAACCTGGGTCTCACCACCCTCTCATAAAGAAATACGCAATTTCTTCCTAATATCCAATCTAAATCTCACCTCTGTCAGTTTGAAGTGATTCCCCCTTGTCCTGTCCCTCCATCCCTTGTCTGAAATCTCTCTCCAGCTCTCTTGGAGCTGCGTTAGGCACTGGAAGAGTCTCTAAGATCTCTCCAGAGCCTTCCCTTCTCCAGACTGGGCACCCCCAACTCTCCCAGCCTGGCTCCAGAGCAGGAGGGCTCCAGACCATGTAGCATCTCCTGGGACTGAAATTTTACTTGCACTGAAATTGTGATCCTGGGTCTGTGGGTGTTCGTGTGCTTATGGGGAAGATTTTGTTTCTCACTTGAAAATGAGATGATTTCTGCTGAGGAAATCAGGTTGATAATGGATGGGCTTTGGGAGATGCAGCTCTTGGACATTTCACCTGCTACTCCACCACTCCTTTGGCCTTGTCCCTTTATTTTTTTTTTTTTTAATCTACAAGTAGATAAATATAAAAATGGGAAATAACTAAATCAGTTTACTAGAACATAGGCAGCTATGTTCTAGTAACACAGCAGAAAGGATTAAAGTGCATCTAGCTCTTGGCCCCTCTATGGTCTGGAAAATGATTCCTTTTATTCAGAGCAGATACCCTAAATGAGGTGCTTGACTCCATCAAAGGTTGCAACCAGTGGAACCAAGCAAAGAAAACGAGATTTAAACTCCCTGATACTATTCACCTTCTGCTCTTGTAGTCATAGACTAATGTATTTATATTTTTTGTGCTGGGTGGTGAACGTGAGGGGTTATTCTGTGGAATAGTTCCTTGATGGAAGGAGAAAAATGTCTGCAAAAGGAATGTGCTAATGCTGCTTCCATGTGGGATGTTTTTATGGTTATCCCACCCCCAGCAGCACACACACATTCAGAGCCCCAGTGAACAACCAAAACAAATGGTTTTCAGCTTAAAAGTCAAAGCAGCATTTACTAACTCTTCAGGGAATAAGGAATTTGATGTTCTGGTTTGGGGTGTTCCTGTTGCATCAGTATCCTTGTTACCCCAGAGATAAAATCCAAGTGGGATTCAGCTTGAGGAAGAAAAATAGAAGGAGAGTTTTCAGTTTGTGGTTTTTTAGGTGATGTAACTGGTGCCTTGGTGGGAAAATGATCACATCTCCAGGGCACCCATTGCAATTCAAAGTATTTCTGAGGCCAGGGAATGTCTCATTCTTTTTGATGCCCATGAGTAAATGTGGCTCTTGAAGTATTTCACAAATCCTCCTGCGTCAAAGTAGATCTTCCCCCTCTGGGTCATTGCTGATGAGAGATTATCTGTTTAGGTGGTTCTGGATATGTTTTTTGCCTCACTCATCTGCCCTTCAGGCTGCAGCTGATCTGGAATGTGCAAACTGCTCTTCAGCTGGTGTTGGATCTGGTGTTTACAGCCAGGCCTTGTCCTTGACCAGCTGGACA
>VWYP01033064.1:1392-29988 GCA_013400435.1 Pycnonotus jocosus | reverse complement strand
AAAAAAAAAAAATCTGCAAAAAGACATGTTGGCTTGATTGAGATGATCCATTCAAGCTAAACAGAACCAGTGGCTTATTCTAAAAGTTATCAGCACCATAAAGGTAATATCTCCAATGCTAACTAAAGTTCAATAATTTAAACTATATAAAAGTACATAATGTTAATTCTTCTTCCTAAGCTTTTGGTCCTAAATCCTAAGCAGATCTCAAATTAAACTCTTTCTTCCTTTGCAGGATTGTGGCCAACTTGTATAGCAAATTACTCTACTTTTTGTAAAAGACCAAGTACCAACAAGCACTTTGTTTCTGCAAGAAGTGTGTTCAAAGCCTTGTATCTGAGCATCTTTTCTGAGTATGGTCCTTTCTGGCAGACAATCTTACAAAAACCCATAAACTTAACAGAATGTGCCAGCTGTTTGCCAGATTCTGCTTTCCTGTGCTTTGCGCTTCTATGAACTGTGAGGATACAGAAAACCAGATTTGAGAATCTCACATCATATTTATTCTGCAAGGTAAGGAACAACAGTGTGCAGATCAAAACAGAAGAAAGCAGAACGGAAGTTTTCACTCTTTGGCTGAACGAAAGTATCACTGCAACTAGGAAACTGTTGTAACTCATCCCACCTTTTTCATCTTGGAGAATTGAGATTCATGCTTTATATATATTATTTTTTTCTGAAATATTTCTCTTTTTTCTGATAAAATGCTTTAGGCATGATGCTGTCAGCATCACTGGCTAAGATTTAGAATACCTGATCTAATGATTTCATTTTTTTGGTGGAAAAACATAAGGTCCAGTTTTCAAACCTCTGAAAATTTAAGCTATTAAAAAAAAAATCCAAGCCAAAACACAGGAGAGCTACAACTAATTAGTTTTGAGATTCAGTCTTAGTTTTGACTTGATAATCTCCACAGTTCACTCTAAGTAAAGCAAAGAAAATCAGCAGCAGTTCTCCACTTGTCTTAGGGAAGCAATGGCCTGAAACACTTTGTTACAAATTTTCAATTAAACAGTTCTGTTGCAAGGACATTTTGGAAACCAGGTATATTTAGTAAATTTTATGCACTTATACCCATCACCACCATAAAAGTTTGGTTATTTCACTGGATTTATAACTGTTATATGTTGTAAAACATAATTGTGGGTTTTATACCCATATATCCCTTCTCGGGAAATGAAGTTCCAAAAGATCACATGATTCCAGGCTTTAACAGACAGAAAATCATCAGATTTACTTATTGGAAATGCAGGTTTTCCACAGTTTTATGTGTGTAAAAATATAATTCCTCAATTAAAAAAAAATCCTCAATCAAAAAAAGTCAAATATGGAGCTGTTCACAAACAGTTTCAAAAAATGTGCCTTGTAAACCCATACACAAATAGGCAAAGGCATCAATAGTAAACAATATAATGCTTGGAAAACAGAAGAATTTTAAGTATTAGGTACTTCTGCATTGCATTACTATGAAACCTATTGTTTCCTGTTGCTATAATGGAGCAAAAAAAAAAAAGACATAGTGCACTTACACTTAAATACCATTTCAAGCACACTTGAGGCATGCCTATATCAGTGAAGATTTAACTATCAGCTCATCTCTCTTTCAGAATTAAGTTTATTGTTGGCTCTGTAAGGGAAGAATGTATGTTTCCTGAATAGTACAAAATTTACACATCTAAATATACAATCCAAGGCCTTAAGCAAATATGTGTAAGTATTCAAAATGTAGATGCTCACCCAGGTCCTTTTCCACATACAGCAAAGGAGACCTATCAAAACATTTTCGGCAGAACAATGGCAAACACTTGAAAAGCAACAGCAAAATTTAAAAAAAAAAAAATACCCAGCCAAACAAAAAACCCACAAAAAAACCCGACCTCCAGAAAACACATGAACAAAATAACCCCCAAAAGAAACCAAAACAATCCACAAAAAAATTAAAAAGGTAAAAAAAAATATCAACAAAACAAAACAGAACCAATCCTAAATCCAGAAACCACAACTGGTTGGGGGTTTTTTTATTATTTAAATTTTTTTCAAAATTTAAGCACTATTGGTATATTTCAGTATAAAAAGTCAAAACCTAGAAATTATCAAATGAATCATCATGGAACCTGACTTTTGACTCTCAGTACTGGACCAGTGATTCCCTGCCAGGTACTAGAGGTTTGGGCACTAAAAAAGGTCAAATGAAATTTTAACTACTATCCTGCTGGTTTTCTAAAAAAGGAATGGTCTTTTTAAAATGAACAAAATTAAATTACAGCCTAAAATGTTAAGAGAGTGTTACAAAGTATGACAGCATAAGCTTTAAAGATTCATTATTGCAGAAAGACATCAGATCTCTTGTCTTCCTCTCTCCCTAAACTGTGATCACTGTAACTGGGGCTTTAAACAGTCAAACAACTAATTTGGTTTTTATCTTTTAGCTCTTAAATACAATTTATTATGTATTCCCTATCTGTAAGCTTCTGTGTTGTCACTATTGAAAGGAATTTCCCAAGCACCAAATTAGTAGGCAAAGTTGCACATTTTTCCTGTACGTTATTTCAGCTCACTTTTCATCTTTGGCACTGAAAAAGTCAGAATAACTGCTTTGCAGATTTCCAAACACCCAAAATGTCTAACACAGTCCATCCAAGTAGAAATGTCAGCTCTGTGGAATGATTTGCTAGCTCTGGAGACTACAACCCAACCCTTCTGGCTGCCAGATAAATCATAGAGGATCCCAGCTGCAGACAGGTCCTTTTAGTAGTCCTAAGAGCCTACCCCTCCCTATTTTAAAGGGCTGTAAATAGTAAAAACAGAGAAAACTGAACATTTTCATATTGAAAAATACTGCAGCATGAAAGAGATTTTTTAAACATATGATGGAACATCACACAACAAAAGGCCCATCCACTGATAGCAATTTTGAGGCAACAGAAATTACTTAGTAATGACTATTTTTAAATGTGAAGACAAGTCTGCCTTGAAAGGGAATGATGTACCAAAGCTACAAGCAAGTTGTAGCATTAACGAGACAGGCAAAAATCAAATTTATGAGAAGCAATGAATTAAGGCATACATTGCAACATATAGGGTAGAAGCATGAAATTGACTGGCCTAATTTGCATTAAAATGGATGTCTTGGATGGATATGGTAGAGATCATTAGAAACTCAACAGTCAGAAGTCAAAATCATTTTAGTATTTCGTTCAATTTGCATTTCAAGACTTTAGTTGATGCCACACTGTATTAACTAACTGCATCATACCTTAACACGCTACAGCTGCAACACTCAAAAAGTTAAGAGTATTTGCAGCTTCCTTCACATCCCTGATGTAAACTTGTGCTAAATATCTATCCAGGGAGAAGTTTCTACTAATGCTTGCCTCAGTCCAATTCTGAATCAACTTTGTCTTCTTTCCCACCTCTGAGCCCACGCTCCAAGGACTAAACAAAGCAGAGACATGATCGCCCTTAAGGACTTTTGTCAGGTTAAGACAGCAGTCAAGGATTTGGATGTGGTTTGTAACAAAATTTACACCTTAATTTATTAATCTGAGCAGTCTGCCTGGTAATTGAACAGCCAAGGACAGCTCACAACCGAACCCAAGGAAAGCAATTTCTTCATGGTGCTCGACTGAAGTCTCACCAGGTTCCACACTCACTGCATCTGCCAGGTCCCTGCAAGTGCCGTAGAGATTCATCTGGCTGTGCTTTGTAGTGCAGGCTGCAGCTTAAGTAGCAGCTCAGATGCCAAAACAGTTGGACAGCCTTATGTATTTTCAGCAATGTTTATCTTTCGAATCCCACTGCATTAATATTTTAATAATACTATCAAAATCTTTCAGTAAATGATCACCACGTGCACAAGAAATCCCCACAGTAAATCCCATGATGGAAAAGACGCAACACCCACAACATGCTGCCTCATTTCTTTGACTGTAATCACCCATTTCCAAACCCAAAATACATCCAGGTCTTTGGAACAGAAAGCTTACATCCAAAACTGACAAGGTTTTTTGTTCATTTTATTTTCCTTTCATTTTGTTGGGATTTTTGTGGTTATATGTAGATGTATGTGCACATACAAATAAAAAAATACACATTAAAAAGTATTTGGTATTCATGTCTCAAAGTATCCTCATAAAACTTCCCTGACAGGTGATGAACTTTACAATTACAGACACACACATATGCCTATAAATTCAGAAATTTAAGAGGACTCAGCTGCATCTGGACAAGTCTGCAAGGTCAGCATATGCCACAGGAACTCAAAGAATCTGTACTGTGGTTCACCCTCTAGGGTTTTACTGGGAAAGTAAAGTGAAAGCTTTAGATTACTGTTGTAACTACAGAGTAAACTGCTCATAAATCAGAGAGAAGAATCAGAATTGCACTGAAATCTACCTGTTGATGCCAAATAGAACAGTTTCTTAGGCATTTTATTGATTTTTTTTAACTTTATCCTAAAAAAAGTGAACTTTACCACTACTTCCTTAATTTAAAGCAAGTACAGCAGTTACAGAAAGGAAAAGAAGGAATGAGCTGTATACACTCTCTCCCTAAGAGAAGTCTCAGTTGAGAACAAAGATATATTTTTAAAATATTTCTCAAAATCTGGTGTTTTTCTTTTGGGTCTGCCCAGCAATAAGGATAAAAATCCTTGTCAAAAACCCTAGCTGTTAAGAAGACACTTCAAAAATACCTTTTCCTTAGAAATTTGAAGTTTGGGAATAAGAACATCATTACGCAATTTATTTTATGACTGCAGTAGTCTGCAAAATAATGATATTGTTTAGGTAGTTCACAGGAACATTGATCCCCCTGTTCCATCTCAGTTTCTAATGCTCTTAATATTTGAAACCTGCCAGTTATCTTACACAGTCCAAGTGTGTTAAAAAAGAATCTTGAAATTAAAGTAGTAAAAGTTAAAGTAAAAAAGTAGTTTCTTGTAGCACAGCTAAAGGAAAACAGGATTTAACCATTCAATTAAAACAAGTGCTCAGGTTAAAAATAACCATTATTTACTCACAAAAGCACAGAGCAGACCTCATGCAGATGTATTTCAAAAGAATCAGTGTCCTCTAACTTCAGACACATTAGCAGCTGCTGGTATTTACTGAGGCAGAAACTTTAGGCATTCTTTATGTGGGCCAAATAAAACCTGAAGAAAAAACTGAAAATGTGCATGTGTGTGTGTAATCAACACAAGAATAATGGCAGATACCTTTTAATGGGGAGCAACAAAGCTGTCAAACAAAATTTTCAGGGTAAGAGCAGTCCTCGATGAACTTTGAGCCTGCAGCTGCAGCACCTTATTTACACAGAAAAAACCCTGCCCCCACACATCACAAATAATTGTACTTTCCAATGCTGAATTTACTCAGGATGACATTTTAATGAAAACCTATAAAGATATTAACTAACCCTGTGCAGAGAATTATTATTTATTCAGCTGTGGAATGAAAAGACTAAATGAACTTTTGTATCTAAAGTGGGCTGACAACTCATCCTCAGCAGCCAGAAGCAGTTTCATGTCACTTCAAAACCACGTGCCAGCACTATCTACCACTTCTTTGTAGTTGTGTGCAGAGAGAAGCACTTGGGGTTAACAGCTTTTAAAACTTCTAGGATGAAAATTATTTCCCCTCTTTTAATGCTGATCTGTGCAAAGGGAAAAAAAATCACAAAAGCAAACAAACTCTCAGTGCACTCATCTTGGATGTTGAGAGGGGATGTCAGCTATTAAGACTGATAGTCTCTGACAGAAGAATCCTCCAAGCAGCTTTTGGGGAATAGCCATTTTTCATTTATGGATTCAAACTACAGAAACAAAAGAAGTTTTAAGACAAGTTAGCTAAATTCTAATTTTCCAGTGTTCCAAATTCTTCTATTAAAAATGCAATAATTTTTAAACCATTATTTTCAATTGATGTATGTTGGTTTAACATCTTCAAAAGTGCTAATTTGAAGGTAAGTTTTCAGTAAAATGCAAAGGAAAAGATCAGTGTGTGCCTAGTTCTTATCACAAGCATTATTCTGTAGAGAGTCATTTGGACGTGAAATTACTTATCCACTGTGATGCAGCAAGGGTAACTGAACCCCTAAGAAAAGATTAATTTCCCTGGGGTACAATTCAGCATCATATCCTCACTGGCAACAGTGACTTCCTTAGTGTGCGACTGTTACCAATTATTAGAGCCCTTGAACCAGAAGGTTTCAAACCCTACAGTAGGACTAGCACAGATGTGAACTTAGGGCCTTGCCTCCAGAGCAGCTGCCAGCAAGCCAAACGCAATGGCTCTCGCATGCCACGCACCAGCCCCTGCACTCCTGGGGGAACAGCAGCCCCCAGCTGCCCCGGACAAATGAGCTGCTGAAATGATCTGTGCACTTGTCTTGAGAGACTGAAACAAGATGCCACTACAAAGCTGTATATTAAACTGTAACTGAGAAACACTCTGGGATAGGAATCAGATCCAGTAACTATGGATAGTTTCTGAGAGAGGGTCCTGAAGTCACAGACCAAGCTTTATACTATTAATTCATACTCAGCTATGTTGGGAAAGCTCCTGATGAGAAGGAAATGGAAATAGAACTCTTCCATAATAGGTAGTTTTATGCCAAAAGATTGAAGCAAATTACCTCAAGAAGACATGTGCTAACTTGAGGCACTTTTGATGATGTTTAATGCATTACCAGCTGCCAGGAATTCAATTTTCCCCTAATCCAGAATAGAATCTCTGTCAGCATTTCAGAATTCTGAGGAAAGAATGAATTCTACATGAATTGTGTTTAGCAGATAATGATTAAATACAGTACATGTTGCTTTCTAATATGAATGCTAGTTTAATCTTCACTCTCTACAGTTCAGAAGTCAAAGTTTCTAGGCTGTTAATTTATATAAAGTGGCATAAGAACTTAAGACTTGAGAGTGGTGAGGCACTGGCTGACGTTGCCCAGAGATGTCCTTCATAAGCAACTGTTCCCTAGAAAGAACAGGAATCTGGCACATTGAACTTTGTAGTCAAGACTGACAGTGATTGCCATGCCTAAAGTCAGTTATAGCTGCCCAGAAATTTTTACCAGTACTGAACTTAAAAGCATTGGCTAGAAGCACAGAGCATGCTCAGGCAAGGAACTTTTCCTATTTAAATGTAAACATGGATGTTTGGAAAGCTTAGGAATACTCAAATGGACATGGTGACAATCTCAAAACACTTGGAGCCATCATGCCACCCAAGAAAACTAACATATTTTGATTATGCTCAAAAAAACACTTTCTCTTGTTTCATCTGTCAAATCTATTCAACTGAGTGGAACCACGGGGGCTGTATTTTCAGGAGGAAAATACGTTCTTGCAATATGTTTCATGCTTGCTATGGAACTCACCATTAGAAAACTTTATGGCTCTAAAAGCATAAAGCCAAACTAATGACTCAATCAATTAACACAACACTACACCACAAAAACTACAGGGAACGGCTTCTCACCTGAGAGTCTATTACCCTGACACACCTGTCTGCTCCAGTTTAAAGAAAAAAAAAAGTTCCAACTCCTAATTTCTCTAAAAAGCAAGTGTGAGAGACACAGGATGGAATAAGGGAGACACAAGTCAGGAGAGGCCTGACCAGGCACATTTCATTGTAGGTAAACTGCCTTAGCTCATCAAGAGGCTGCCCAAGCAATACTCATGCTGAACTCATACATACTCAAGACCCCCTACAACTGGCACAGAGATTTGCCTTTGTTCAAATTCCCCTTTCCTGTCTCTCAACTTTTTCAAGACACTTCAAAGAAGATCAAAAAGCTTGAAAGAAGTGCAGTTGTTTAGTCTACAGAAGAGAAGATAAATGGGAGACCTGGTCTTGTTCTTCAAAGACAAAGCAAGTTGGTACGAGAATGGGACTAAACTGTTCACCAGGTCTAATACAGACATGAAAAAGAAGGCAAGATTTAAGTTCTGGAAAACTTTCAAGTAAGAGTAATAGACTGAACAGGCTGCCTTTGGAGGCTGTGGAATATCCATCACTGGAAGGTTTTAAAAACAGGCTAGGCAAACATCTGTCAGAAGTGATTAAGTTACAGTAGATGAGAAGATCTTTTGCTCCTCTTCTGCTAAGGTCTTTTTGCTACACCCAGTGTTACAAACTCAGTCACAGTTCTGTCTTTTATATGCCTGTGTTTTGTTTAGCTTTAAAAAACATGCAGTAAAACCTGCCCTTCTGTGATATTTCCACATATTCAGTGGAAATATGTGTGTTTATTTGGGACAACAAAATAGACATCAAAGATTTGTTAAGTGTGAAAGCAGGATAAAGAAACCACCTGCGAAGTAAAATACCAGTGTATTAAATTTACATGCACTCTGAATAAATTGACCTCTAACATCATAATGCAGACAGCACTGCATCTTTTTGTCCTCCAAGAGAAAAAGCTGTTCAACTGATCACTTACTGATCTGTAGTCATTTTAAGATATTCCTTAAAGAATTTTTTTAAAGAAAGCACTTTTCCCCAAGCAGAAAAAAAAAATAAATTAAATATTACAAAATATTAATAGAAAAAAGACAGCAGAAGGCTGCTTTGAGAAGTATCCAAACATTTTTTAAACTATATTAAATTATGAGTAAGGATGGCTCCCATCACATTGGACGAAAAAAAGCCATTGGAGACCTTTTTCCTCCCCCTGCTGTTTCATACTAATGTAACCATGGAAATGAAAAATAAACATTGATTTCCCCTCACCCCCAGCATGACAGGAAATCTATTAGCGGAAATGTTTCTTGGTAAAGGTAAGAGCCATGCAGGTAACTGTTCAGAGGAACACACCCAGGGTTTCTGGGGGTCTCTGCTGCACTGACATCGTGTACCACATACCACTATAGAAGGAAGAGGTGCTGTTTGCTTTGCTGACATCTGATATTCCTACCAGCTGTCCTCTGTGCTGACACCTCACTTTTGTCTATGTTGGCTGGCATTTGACCTTCTTTAGGTTTTAGGTAACACTCCCTTAGAAGACACAAACATGAATTAATAGCTGTGATATAAAGCAATCAGATCATAATCAGGCAAGTTAAAAAATATTATGGTCAATATCAGATTTGTCTTTCTGCACTCCTGACCAATCCTTCTAATGACAACTGTTTTACATTATTTTTATAAGTATTTCCCAAGGATGTACATGGGGACTTGTAAAATGTGTGGCATTTGTAGGCACACAAGAACTCAATTCTTCTTTTCATTCTTGGTCTAGACAGGTCTGGGATAACATTTATCTCCTATTTTGCCTCTCAGCATGTGTTTTTTCTTGTCAGTTCAAGATCCACCCTTCAGTCTGATGTCAAGCTTTTTCAGCATCATGTCATACATGACATCCATAAAATTATTTATTCTACTTTAATGGGGAAAGGGCAGGGAAGCTGAGAAACCAACAGGATTAAGAAACATCCATAGACTGTTTAGCCTTCCTTCAATAAAGAGGCCCTAAGCTAGTTAACCTGCCACTATTAAATTCATACTAAATTAGAGTTACAACAACATCAAAGCTATATCACCGCAGCTTTCTGCATTAAACTTATTTTTCGGATTGTTTTCCCACTCAAGTATGCTTCATTATCAGAAGCATTAAGTCTTCAAGGCTCTAGACAACTCAAGTCCTATTATTCCAATCTGATGGACTATTTTAAGATTTGGACAGATTTTTTTTAGCAAATATCCTTTTTCATTCAATACCATATTCTTCACACAATCCACTGCTTCCAGTCTGGCGAATGAGAAATTGTTTCCCTCTCTCTTTACATTTAAAGGTGTAAAAGAAACAAAGATACCTAGAGCAATGTATGGAAAATATGCATATAGTTACAACAGGAGAGAGACATTCTAGAGCACAAATTTGCTGAAACTAGTTTTACGAATAATTTTTGCCTTCAACATCTTGCACCTTCAGGATTCAGTGCTGCTAAAACATCAAAGCAACTCACAAATATATTGCCTAAAGTTCTCATAAGTCAAAATTACTGCAACAGGAATACATTGTTAACGAGTGAAAGGGTGTAGAGAATATATCATGATGAAGCTGTATTGATAAGCAATTACCCTTGAGGCTACCTAAAAACACTGCCACTCTGCAAAAAAAAAAAAAGTCAAAAAACCTCTAAACTAAACCCCTGACTTTACCAACCATTTGTCAAAGTTGTTTCTTTAGTCATTTCTAAGGCCTTATACCTTTTAGCAAAATCCAGTATTTAAAACTCAGGTTTCAGACTTTGGTTTTCCTTTATTTTATAGAATGTGGACTTCCTTTCCGAGAGGTCTGCCAAAGGGTATACTAAAATTTAAACATAACTGGAGGATAATATAACAAGTGAATGGTAAGGACATACCAAACTGGGAGGCTGTATTTAATCCCTACTGCCTCACATTACTGCAGATTTCATGTAAGTATCCTGAATCCTCAAACTATTTGGGAAAAGCAAAGCCTTTGCTTAAAAGAAAATAAAAATCCCTGAGTTATAGAAACAGAAAGAGTAAGAAACGCAAGCATTATTCAGTTTGCAGTAGTAATGCCTTTATTTTGCCAGCTGCTAAACCCAGCTTAAAACCACTTATTGATGAGCCTCAGGCACAGCACTATCTGATTGAGACAGTACTGACATATATTGATTTAATACGGAGAGATAGCCAATATACACAGTGCCTCAGGAATGTTGCCATATGCTGGGGGGCTGTGGACTGGCACCATAACCATAATCTCGTCCCTGTTGATCCAACGCACGCTTCCCTGCACAGAACACGCGCCATATGTTAAACCTTGTATCTCTACTGAGGATGGATCAAATGCGGGGTTACACTCTGTTCTCCACTCAAGAGTACGCAAGAGTGTAACGAACGCTATACAATTAACCAGAAGCGCGGCAGCATCTACGTTTCCTTTACAAATAGCAATCGTCAGTGGATACTTCGTGCTAATTTCCAGGACAATACAGCATCTTCCTGCACAGCCCACCACCCTACGCCGCTTCCAAAGCCTCATTCCAGTGACTGAATAAAGGACCACAACCGCTTTGGGAGGAACCACTTCACGCGTGGCCGCGTCCTCCACGCAAAGCGCGGGATCTGAATTTGCAACGCCGCCCTACAGCTAGAGCGCACTTCGAGCGCTGCCATAAAATCCCTGCCATGAACTGAACCACGACCGGAACGCCGCTTCCTGCGGCTCGCGGCTCTCATCCTGCCCCTCCGCCCCGGGTTGCTCCCTCACAAGGGCGGCCTCCCTACGACCACCGACACGAGGCACCACCGCTCCACCCGACCCGACCCGACCCGCGCTGCGCTGGCGGCTCGCAGCAAAACAGCGGGGGCGAATTAGCGGGGCCTCGCCCGGTTCCCACCCACCCCAGGGAGCTCGGCCCGGCCCGGCCAGGCCCGCAGGGCAGCCCCAGGGCACCCATGGCTCCGTTCCCCAGCGGCTGGCGAGGAAGCACCGAGGCGAGGAGCGGCGGGGGCACGGAGAGCGCGGAGAGGGCAGAGCCCGGCCGGCCGAGCCCGCGGCGCCGCCGGGACACTCACATGAACCGAGGAGCCGCCGCCGCTGCCGGCCCGGGAAGGAGGACCCGCTCCCGGGGCTGCTCCAGCAGCGCCTGACGCTTGCAAGCAGGCGCCCGGGAAAGCCTCGCTCCCCGCAGCAAGCGCCGGGCTTAGGCGGCCGATGTGTTGTAGCCGGAGCACTGGCAGAGCACGCACACACACGAGGGGAAGGATGTTAAACTCTTTTGCTCTTTTTTTTGTTTGTTTGTTTATGTTGGGGGTTTTATTTTGTTTTTTAAGAACCCGAAAAAAAGGAAGCGCAGGCACTGTGCAGGTCGCCCCTGTGGCCCTACATGGCGCGGCTGGCGGGGATGAGTGACGCCACTGGGGGCGGGGTGGGGCCGGGCGTGGAGGGGGCGGCGGCTGTCGCGCAGGTACCACCGCGCCGTTTGCCTTTCCTGTCTCCTTCCCGTCCATCCTTATCGCCATCCCCTTCTCCCATCCCTGCTCCTCTTCCCCATCCCTATTCCAATCGCTGTTCCCATCCCTCTCCTCTTCCCCATCCCTATTCTCCCTTCCTCATCTCCTTACTTGTCCACCATCCCCTTTCCCATCTCCTTACTCCTTCCCCATACCCTTGCCCATTCCCATCCCCTTCCGCTATGCCCTCCCCTTTCCCCAGGGGGTCTCCGGGCAGTGAGTCCGTAGCAGCACAGGGGTGGTCAGGGTCCCCAGCATTTCTATGAGTCATTTAGATGCCAGAGCCGGGTAAAAGTGATTTCTCTTGTGCCAGGTTTAGTTCCTGAACAGTACCGGATAAAACAAATGGTGATAAACCCCATTTTAGGTCTTTATTAGGATGCTGATGTAGCAGAATTCAACTTTCTTTCAATACTTATTCTATATTTTAATAAACTTTATGAAATCACTCGGTTTCAGGGGTTTTTTGTGAAGTAGCGACACCAGTTAGAATTGTATATCATATTTCAGTTATTTTATCAAATTAATAATTACTATAGTTGTAGCAGGAGTATTTTAAGACTTAAGAACAAAGTTATTTTGTGAAAGAATTTCTTCCTATGAAATGGCTCACTTTGTTTAACATACCATAATTTATTGAAAAAGTGTAAGTATAGGACATATAGGCTATCTGCTCTCCTGAAATTGCTCTCAATTGCTTTAAAAATAATTTATTATCAGTATAATTAAGTTTTAATTCAAAAAAACTGTCTTCATTAGGCATATTTTCATATTTACACCTGAGTACTCAGGAGGCATTTAACCACGTATCCATTTCAAGTTACTAATGGGGCAACTTGCCATTATTTCTGCATATGGACACTTCAGGAATTTATAGATGTGTTTCACTGGATGGACCCATTCATGTTGGTCTCTGTGTACGTGCAATGCTTGCTTCTGAGAATCAGATTTATTACATTCTGACTTTTTTTTTTTTTTCCATAAGGGCAAAGTTCTAAGTGTCCCTTAATCACACTGGCACTGCTGCAGTGAAGTTGTAAATGATGGTTCTAAAAAAGGGCTGACTTCTGAATAAAAAATATTTGTTCTCTGAGAGCCGTAGGTATTCGGAGGAGCAAATAAATTGCTCAAGAGATAGAGTTCCACTTTGTATTTCATTTCTCATTTTTGGGCATCAAATGTACTTAGTGCATGATTTTCAAAATAGTGCTCAAAAAACTTTGTAAAACAAACCCCCTTTCATTTAAGCTGTAATATGTGTCCCTTTCTAAATGTGGTGGAAGGCTGAAGTTTGGGGTTACTTGTTTTATTTTTCAACTCAGTCTCTGGTATTTATGTAAATTGAGAATTAATGAGAAATCAGCTTGACTGTGAGGATAGCAATTGGCAGAACTGGCTGATTTCTGTCATCAGAGAAAACTTTTTCCCTTGCTTTTATGGATTCCCTGTAATTACCTCAGCAGTAAGAGAGGGTGTTTTATTGCATACCTTTTAAAATTCTTCACTGATTCCTTTAGGTGGGTGACAGGAAAGGTTGTTTGCTTATCTCATGCCTTGTTTTTTCCCATCTGGTTTCCAGCCAAAGGAGGCAAGTGATAAGTGTGCAGTTGCTTACTTGAACACATTGCAGGCGCTGTAATTGCTCCATGTAAACCAACTAATCTGGAGTGCAAGGAGAGTTTAATCACTTAAAATGTTTATTGAATGGATGATATTTAACAATTCTTTTTATGAAACTTCCTAAGTGTCAGCTGAATGCAGGTACAATGTATTAGAGAAGTATTATCTAACGGTATTTTTCTACAGTAAAAATGAGAATGTTTTAGCTTAGTAAATATGTTGTACACTACATATTTACCTTCTTAGAGACATAATGCATCTTGCTGCCAGGCATAATCATACTCTCCCTCCACTCAGATCATAATAATGGTTTTCTTTTATTTTGAAGCCAGCATTAGAGGACCATTGTGCCAAGCAAGATTATAATTGAATCTGTAAACTAAGCTATTCTTTCTGAATGTTTAATATATATTTTCTTTCTGATGTTGAGTAGTTTATTTGGCAGACTTGATGTTTTTCCAGGAATGGGGTTCTTATAAATGCGCAGTTAAAGGTTTCCAATTGGAACCTGCTGCATGCCAGTAAATCTTTGTGCTTGCACTCTGTCCAGCTGATGGCTTTCCAGTGGAAAATTCTGACTGTAATGTGCGTTGTTCACATCCTAAAATAAATCAGCTGCAAAAAAGTATGAAATATTCATGAGATATTAAAGTATTGTGTTTTTACAAATAAGGCTTTTAATACAAATGTTAATATAAATATTCCAATGCTCAAAGCTGTTTCAGATTTTTCTTCCTTTTTTAAGTTTGATTCCTTAACATTATACATTCATATTCAATATGATTATATTTATTAGAATGTTAAAGTACATACCTCATGTCTGTGTTTCTTTGGGGAAAAAAACCACAAATGAGATCAGTCTTTTTTATTTCCTTTGTGTCATAAGTTGGATTGTATTAGTTGAAACAGAAGGAATCTTTCATAATATCCATTTGTATAGACTTAGTAAATATGTTTAGTACATAAGGATCTTTGTGCAACCTGTATGGAGTTGCTCTCAGTTGAGATTCACAAATAAATTTAGTATTTTTTTAGTGATAATTTTGTGCTTTGAACAAGATTCTTCCCACAGAGAAAGAATAATTTTAAGACACCAAATTGTTAAGTCTTCTGTTTCTCCTGTGTGACTTCCTGAGGGAAAAAAAAAATCTTAATTGCATTATTTAGAAAACAACTATTAACCTGAGTCTATATCTTTTGCTGATATATTTTTACTCTATGTTCTCTGTTTAAGGAACACAGATTGCTGCGGTTGTGTGAAAAAGATGTTTCCTTTAAAAGATACTGTGATGGGTGCCTCCACCTTCTTTGCTTCAGCTCTGCCACATGATGTCTGTGGAAGTAATGGCCTCCCTCTAACACCTAACTCCATAAAAATTCTGGGGAGATTTCAAATCCTTAAAACAATCACCCATCCCAGACTTTGTCAGTACGTTGACATTACCAGAGGTAAACACGGTGAGTATCTCTTTAATAAGCAAATTTTTGGTATGATTACTGTTGTGGGTCTGGAGGGTCTTTTGGTGACAATATATTTTAAGGTGACTGAGCAGAATGTACTGCCTTCATAACACCAGAAAGTGGCCAGTTTTCACCCTCAAAATTCCCGAAACCTTTGCTATGACTGGCGGTATCGGCTCTTTCGTTTCTTCTCTGTAGACTCAAAGCAGAGATTAGTTCTCTGTCCTGTCCTATTGTGTTACACTAACAGATAAAGCTTAGAACTTCCTTCTTTTTATACCTCACTAAGCTTCCTGAACTCAATGGCTCTGCCATGTCTTTGTGTGGAATATGGAAATTCCTGTATTTTTTGATAGTAAACTCCTACACCCTTGTTCTAATCTTGTGAATATTTTTCGTGTGATGGTTAGGTTTCTTGTACTTGATTTGCAGCTGGTGTTGTCATCTTGTGTCCTGGTTGCAAGCTTCCTGTATTATTATCTTTTGATTTCTTTGAGATTCCTCCTGTTAGTGGTTACTTTATTCTAGTAGGGGTTTGGATGTTTTTTTCAGTACCTGTTACCACAGTTATTGTTAGCTCAAATAAAACTTCAGTTGTTTCTTTCTGCTCTAGATACTCTGTTGCAAGCTCAGCAGGACTACAGCACTTAATTTCCACAAAAAGGCTGCAACACCTGTGACAATTTAAGTCGTTGCCACCTTTAACTTTTAAATCAACAGTGTTCTCATACAAAAGTGCATTGTATGTATTTGATTAGCTACAGGGTCTCATAAAGTAGGGCAAGTAATTTTTTTTCCCTTTAGAATGCTGTATGATGGAATGTTTCAGATTTTTACCAAGATATTGCCAACTCCAGATAATGAAGTATTCAGTACATCATGGAGTTCTTTATGTGTTTTCCTTTGGCCTCAAACATGGAATTTTTCACTTGCGCAGTCAGGAGGTCTAGAAAAAAAATTTCATTTGTATTTACTAGTACTACTTGAAACAAAACCTGGGATTTTCTTACAATATTCTTTGGGATTAAAGGTTAGGAAGTATTAACTAACATAACATTTAATAAATAAAAAATAAATACTAAAGCATGGCCTTTTTGATTACAAAGAGTAAATGACATATGTGTGTGTATAAAAATGAAGAAAAAATACCTTTTTGAAGTAACTTGAAGGATAGTGAATAAAATGTCTAACCATGAAGTCAAGAGAGTGTTCTGTTTTAACAATGGTTAGAATGGCAGCTAATAATTTTGATATAACATGGGAAACTTGGTGGTAAATTTTATCATTTTGATAATGGCAGATCTTTTCATGTGTCAGTTCTATGCCTAATGGTTTAATGTTTGTGGAGTTCTGTTTGCAAATGATACTTTCTACTCTTGCAGAGAACTGTGAGACCACACTAGGAAAACAATGCAAAAATAAGTTAGATGTATAAATTCTTCCACAAAAGATTGTCAAAGGGGGAATATAAAAATAAAAGAAAAATATTCAAATGGATTTTTTTTGTAAAATTATACTTTTTAAAAATCTGTGCTAGCATTGTAGAAGGCAATCTCAAAATTTTTTCTTCCAAAGCAAGCTTAAATGGTCTTTTGAATTGAAAAAGGAGAAGCAGAGTTGAAGAACAGGCATTCCAGCTATAATGTGATGACTTGTGTTCCTCAGTTTTCCATCTTTATCTTACTGTAACAGTCAGGTTACAAAAACATTTGTAATAGTTTCGTTTCATTTGATTCCGAATGTGAATATTGACTACTAGTCAATGGAAGTAGCAAGGCTGCTTTGGGAGTTCCCTCACATGCCCCTGTAACATCTTACATATTTGTGTTTTCCTACTGCATGGTTGTTGTCTTCAGTGTAACAATAGTTTTGGGTTTCCCTCCATATTCAGAGCCAGCCCATCCATCTTCAGAACATGTGGGATCCCTACAGCTCCATGTTGGACAAGAGGTGCTGGCAGTGTGCTCATTGGCCTGGCAGACCTGAAGCTCCTGTGCTGTCCCTGAGTCCCTTTTCTCAAAGCTGGGCTTGCTTTGAGTCTCTTCCATCAACCCAGCCTCGTATTTCTGCAAATTTATGTATACTTATCTTTGAGACCACTGTTCTTCAGTCGAATCTGACTGATGTTGGCTGAGGGCTTCAATATTTGTTACTGATTACTGGATTGCATGGATGGTTGGATTGACAGTGCTTTGCATGAGGAAACTGGGAAGATAATTTTCTGTATCTCACAAACAAAAAATAGTGGTCTTATCCATAAGTTGTACATCTTGTAACATTTAATTATGTGCAATTTTCTGTACACTGTATATCAAAATACTTTAACATCTGCCAAATAGGTAAAATGAGAAGTCTGTACTCTCAGAGTTTCACTTACAGTTTTTTTTATTTTTTTGTTTTGTTTTGTTTTTAATTAGAGAGACTGGTTGTGGCAGCTGAACACTGTGAAAAGAGTCTAGAAGATCTGCTACGAGAAAGAAAGCCTGTCAGGTGAGGTGGCAAGCTAACTCAAATCCACTCATCATTGTTTCACGTATCATCTGTGGCAAAATCCTGGACCATCTTTTAACTTTACTGGCTTATCTAAATTATAATCTGTTAAAGTTTAACCTAAAGACATTGTTCAGCAGATAAAAATATGCATCCAAAGAGAGAGTGCTCATTTCTGTGAAATTTTGTTATGGAGAACTTGCTTACAATTGGAATACTTTGTAACCCATAAAATACTGTAGATTTGGGTTTTCCTTTTAAAAATTAAATCAGACCTATGACAGGATATGAAACTTTCTGAGAATTAATGTGAAGGTTAAGTCTGCTAGGTGATGAAATACAGCTTTCACTAGAACTGATAGAATTTTTTGTGTGTTTTTTATATGTAGAAATCTGTTAATTTATCATCCAGAAAGTGGAAAAGATGTCAGATAATATGCCCTGTGTTTGTGTTAGTATTTTTGTGAAGTTGAACTTGTATGACAGCGTGTGTTGCAGAGGGATGTAGCTTGAGGAATGTTAGGGAAATACAGCTTCCACTTTTTTTAAAGATAAAGAGGTATTAAGTGTAAAGGGTTTTCATGTGTGATATATGTTACAGTTCTTCACACAATTTTGCATCAGGTTCCTAATGTGCAAAGTTCCAGAAACAGTCAAAGCATCAGAAGCTCTTTTGATTCCTTTTTAATTCAGTTCTCACGCTGTTCTTTGAGCATGTGTGTCTTGGTGTCAGATGAGAAGCAGCCCAGACTGCCTCCTTCCTTCTAGACTGTTTTGAAAAAATCTTGCATGTAGCTATTTTAATTTGCTTTGAATGTCTTGATGCAGTATACTTACATACATTCTTTGACAAAACTTCCTCAGATAGGAGATGTGGTCTATATGCACATCCATTATGTCCTTTTAAATTAGCATGTCTTTTGTGGCCTCCAGAAGGATCTTTTAGATCCTTTTAGATAGGTTGGTAAGATATGCAACTTTGGTTTTTGGTGTGCTGAAAGAAGTTACTTGGTTTGTGATGTTACCTCAGCTCTTTGGGCTGTAGCTCTGTTAAAAGTAGTTGCACAAAGCCTGGCTTTATTTTTTTTCCTCTTGTCTTCAGAGAGTTTTTGTTGTCATAAATTTTTCTACTCTATGATCTTTCTTTTTATGAGCCAGTTGGGATTTCTTCTGGAAGTTGTAACACATAAAGGATAAAGGCTAAAATACAGCCTATGTGTATATCCATAGTTTTTAGAGATGTTAGTGATTCATCTACTGTAAATTACAGCTTTTGCAGTAGTAGCTAAAGGATAAATTATGTTCACTTCAAATGAAGTTTCTTGCAAAACTGATATTTTCCTTTTGCTTTTATTTTTTTTAATGAAAACAGAATTTTTTATTCCTATGGAGACCCAGAAACTTCCAGAAATAAATTGGGTAGACCAGTTCCCAGTTCTTGGTTATGTGATCTGTCTATATCAATAACCTTTGGAGGAAAAAAATTGGCTTTTTTATGAATTCTGATTGCATTGGTCAGTGATAGCATAGCTGGCTACACATCCGGAGCTGATGTGTGTGCTATTGCAATTATTTTTTAACTGTTTATGGAATGTGAGAAACTGCTCTTCTGGTTTCTAGATTAGTTTTCCTTATGCTTGGCCAGTAACCTAAGTCCTTTGCACCTGTACCACAAGCTGATGTAAAATCAGCAGGAAATCTTCTATTATGTTAGTGTATCAATTCAAGACATTACATTATGGACAGTCTATCTTTCTATACATTTTGGAAAACAGGCCATACAGCTGTTTGGTAGTTATTTGCAGTTAATCTTTGCTGAAGTCATGCATCAGGTGTAGCATAAATTCCTTAATATATGAATTATATTTTAAAAAAAGAAATGTAGCAATATTCTTTCTTCAGTTAACTTCAGACTTTTACTAGGTTTTGTAATTCTAATAGATCCTTTGCATGTAGGGGCCAAATACGGGAAATTAGAGCTTCAAGTGTTTACCTGCTGTGTTCTGTCACAGAAAGTCATTTTACTGAGCATACCACCAAACATTTGCTAGAAATTAAAGTTGTGACATATTCAAGAATTCATTCTTTCATTACCTAACAATACTGTGTCAGCAGTCCCCAAGAATTGCAGAGATCGTTTGTCATTGTCCTCAAAGTTAATATGTTCCACTTCATTTTCAAAGATTCATGCAAGTAAGTGTTTAGTAATTTATGGCCAGATTATTTTCTGCTTTGAGTGTTGCATATTTGGGATCTTGGAATAAGCACCTTATCCTGTAAGAACTCTTATCAGGTAAATTTCAAGAACTCTCAAAGGGAGGAAATGAGAATTTTCACAATTCTTACACAGGTAAGCAGGTACTGAAAGGGAATTTATTACAGCTCTCTAGTGTTTTGTTGTTTTGGCTTTTTCAGAGGATAGCCATATGGACATAGTAACTGCAGTTAATGCTTCTAAAAGTGACATTAATCCCAATTTTCTTTACTGTACTTCCATTGGGCATCACAATAACAGCAGGGGGGCTCTTTTGGAGCTGTGTGCCACAGGAAATTCAGGCTGGAGCCATGGATAAGAGAGTATGATAAGAGTAGGATAAGAATTTTAGTCATTGATATCCCATTTTTCACCAGACTGCTGTCCACTGACTTCTCTGAGAGAGATTGTAGTCTGGGTCATTGTTTCCTGTTTGCATATTCTCAATTTAATGTTGTGTTTGTTGCCGTGCTCACTGAAAGAATGCGCTTAATTTCAGTTTATAACAGTCACACCAGTGCAAAATCAACTCTCTGAAGTATGTTCAGGAGTCAGTTAGATGTTTAAAAGGCTGGGAATTTATGTACAGTTGCACAAAAATAGTAAATACCTGATTTAAGCTCACAATGGTTTATTGCTGTTCAGAGATTTGAAAATGTCTCAGTCTAGCTGGCTTCCTCTGTCTTCCTCCACATACAAGGATTTTTTTCCTATGAATGAATTGAAAATAAGTCACAAAAAATTATGGTGGGTAGATGTTTTATACTTTAACAGTCTCACTAAAGTGGCAATCAAAATTTTAGTTTTTTCCAAGTTGCTAGTTGTTAGTGTTGCTACCAAAGACCAGAATGTAGGATGTACTTTTATCTTTAAGGTTCTCCATCTTTTAAACACATTTCCATCTATTCCTTTGAGATACCTTTTCCAGACAGTGTTAAAGGAGTTATTTTCTCTGCTCCTGTGCTGTTATAAAAGGAGTTGTGAGCATTTCCTTTTCTGTCATGCTTCAAGTGTGTTTCTTCTTTGAAGAAGTTGGTCTGCACTTGTATTCATAACAATAAAAATGCCAGCAAATACTGACATTCAGCAGACTTTTGGCACCTACAGTACAGTTTCTGGATTGGTCTTCAATTTGTGGCTTGGACGGTCTAAGTCCATTCCTTTCTTCAATAAAATATAGTTGTCATATGTTTTGAAAGTCATGGTATTGAAAAATTACTAGTGAACCATCAGATACAAGGTATAGTTTGTTATACATGGAACATTTGATGGGAAGCAGACTGTGTCTGCAGCTGTTTACTAGTTTGGAGAAAACATGATCTGGTGGATTCGGATGAGTACATTTTATTTGGCTACATTAAACAGTTGTCTGTTCACTGATTGGACCAGACTTCTTCATGCCATCATTGCTGTTAGTGTGCTTTTGGCAAACTTGAAGTGAGACTGTGGTACAGAAGTTATTAGATGGGGAGGAAAACAATTTCTGAGTAGCCAAGCATTCTTCAAAAATATTTGTAAAACAGGTGCAAGTCATCAAAAGGCCAAAGGTTTTACATGATTTGACTTGAAGAGCTGCATATGAGCAGAGCTTCATGGGCTGAGTGTATTCTGCTTTGAATCAAGTCTGTGTTGGAATTTCACATGAGAAATCCATATATCACAGTAAGACAGAATTTGGCTAGGATAAATTATGTAATAGTAAAATGAAGTAGCATTAATAAACAAACTTGAAGGGGTTGTTTTTTTTTTTCTCTAAGCATGTGTGAAGTACTGTAGTTTGGGCATTTAGTGTCTACAGACTTTTTCTTTACTTTCTTGATAATGCTTTACTTGCAAAGGTACAATGAAAGATTATCTGTTAGTCTGAACTTGTTTATATATTGTCCAATTATGCTTTTCTTCATACAGAAGTACTGATTTATTTCTGTAAGTAATTTTTAGCCCAACTGCAAATCTTCCTGTAGCATTCCTTTTAGCATAGGTTGTCTCCTGTGATTGCCTTTACTCTCACAAGAAAACAATTGTTTGGAATGGAAAAGGGGTACAGCTTGCATGAGGCATTAGAGGTGAACACTGTTGCTCAAGATGTTTGAGTGATCTTTCTAGGTATGGAACCAAATTCTGTGCTTGCATAGTTGGTTGCACTGTTTAATGGCAGCACAAAGACATTTCAGAACACTTACGTGTTTCTTCCTTATATGTGAAACATAACAGTGAGTGCATGCTTGTTTCTTATCTTCTCTTCCAGGAAAAACAAAAAGAAAGAGAATGATCCAGCTCTTTGAGATTGATAGTATCTGCTTCTTGCTATTAGAATGTGGATATGATAGCTGTATATAATTGTCCTGGTTTCAGCTAGGGTAGAGTTAATTTCCTTTCAGTAGCTGTTAGAGTGCCATGTTTTGTATTCAGAATGAGAATGGTGTTGGTAACACACCGATGTTTTGGATTTTTTGCTTAATCACGTTTATCCTGAGTCTAGGACATTTTCCCTTGGCTCATGCTCTGCCAGAGACGAGGTACACAAAAGGAACAGGGAGGGAGCAGAGCCAAACTGACCAGTGGGATAGTGTCAATTATGACACTAATCTTATCTCAACCTACAAGTTTTGCTTGGATTCTTCTTCCCAATCCACTGTGGTGGGAGGTAGAGAGGGAGGTTGAATGAGTGGCTGCATGGTGCCTAATTTCCAGCTGGGCTTAGACCATGACAATATAAAGTCTGTGATTGGGGAAAAAATATATGATTATTTCAGCCTTTTGTTGGACTGTGCTTTTCCTGTAGTTCCTTGTAGACACTTCATACAGATTTCCGTGCTAAAAGAAGTATTAAAGATCTCGAATGGAAGATGAGTTATGCTGAGTTAATTGAGAACAAAAGTACTGGAGAGTTTTGAGTCTACATTTTCTAGTGAAAGAGGATGTTGAGTTTCAAACAGACAAAACACCATCCTCAGCAGGAGGGTGCCTTCATCCTGCAAAGATATTTCTGCGAGGAATTGTGTAAGGATCATGTTAAAATTCCATTCTGCATTAATGAGCAAATTACTACTAATGAGCTAATGGCTGAAAACCCAAATGTCAAATTTGTACTGTGCAAATCTTAGGGGATTTAAAGCACATTATTAATCCTAATGTTGATTTATGATAGTTGTGTTTAGCATAAAAATTGCTGTAGACTGTGAGAACAAGATGTGGTTAGTATATGCTTATTCTAACAAAATGCAGTATTTGACACTTCATCTGCTTCTAGAAAGGGAAAAAAAAGAAAAATGAGCACTTGTTAGACTTGCCTTATAGTGCATCCTTCTAGAAAGGGATTTTATTTTCTTAAGTGCAAGTTCTTGCTTTTGGACTACTGAGCAATATCTTCAGGGGAGCATTTGTCACTAATTAGGGCTTAGACAGCTGGTTTATTTAGGTGCATTGATATGCTTGCAAACATCTCTAACATCATTGTGGTTTGAGGTTTGTTTCTTCTGTGCATATGGATGTTGTCTTCTTGGGTGTATAACTAAATAGGTACCAGGGCATTGGACATTGTTGTGATGGGAGTGTTTAGAAGGCTGGAAGATCAAGCTAGTTTTAAAGCTTCTTTCATTCATTCATTAGCAGTATACATCTTGCGAAAGGTTAGCTCATGCATATTGTTACTCATCACTCTGTACACAGAACTGACACTTGCTGTAAATTGGCTGTGGGTATCCAATACCACAGACCTGGTGCTGTACAGTCAACAGTGGCAGCTGTGGCCCTTGGTGGTTCTTAGAAGTCAAGGTGGTAAAGCTTGAGAGCTCTTCACGTGAAGCATGAACTGGTCTTTCTTCTACTGTTACCTAATGTCTGATATTTTTATGTAATCAGCACTATCCAGCCCCTGCAAAGTGTGATTTCCCGTACTTCTAGTAGTCCTTATTTTATGTTTTGCCACTCATCCTTCCTATGTATTTGGGAGTATGTCCTGCCTATTTAGGGTTGGTTCTGCTTCTCTTGCCCTTTAGTGTTGCAAATTTTGGTGTGTGGATTTCTCCTACGTGCAACTGCAGCCCTCTCTATTTCCCCCTTTGATCACATTTCTCTTGTCACTTCCAAGAAAATGTAGTATTAATTGTATGGTGATTGATAAATTCCTAATTTATAGTCACAGGCATCTGCTTTGTCTACACATAAGTTTATGGTTACCTCTCCAGATAGGTGTTTCCTGCCTGTTGTGAGGATGTGTACTGGTTTATAGATCAAAGTGATGTACTTCCTAGCAGCTTTTGCAAGATTAGTTGTTAGCTATGAAATTCCTAGCAGCGCCACTGCTTATTGGCCTAGTTGTAAAGTCCCTTTGATCACTTGAATTTGCAGGCTGTTCTTCTCTTGAAACTTCCCATTCTATTTCACTTTTTAGCAGTGTCTGTACCATTGATATAGGGATCCAGATTTTTTGAGCTAAACACCAAAACATATCTAGGCAGGCTTTTCACCTGAGATATTTAGATGATTTTTTTTTTAAAAAAAAATGTTATTGCCAAGTTATTTGTTAAATTAACACTATTGCAACATCTAATTTACATGGAGTGGCTGGCTTTAGAAGATCTGTGCAGTGTTGCAAGATTTGTTTGTAGCTTTAAAAGTTCTGTTGAAAATTTTTAAAATGGGGGAGAAGAGATTTAATTAGGAAAATGGCTTGTTAGTAATGCTTAAGCCTCTCATAGAAATGCCACTAGAATTTAATTTTTGAAAAAAATCCTGTCTGACTGCAAGGACAGCATTATTTATTGATAGCTAGTCATGATTTCTAGAGCTGTCAGTTCAGTTTATACTGCCACACAGCTGCAACAATGTTAACTGCATAGTAATTACCCTTCATTTTTGGCTTTTCTTTTGAAATTTTTCATTGATCAGGTTTTTCTGATCCGTCTAGGGCACCAGTAAGAATGAGGGAATTTATCTCCTTGTATGATGAGGTTTGGAACCTATCGCTTCTCTTGCCATGTGGAGGAGAAAGTCAGTATGGCTGACATTAACTAAAACTATTCTCATGCCATAGATATAGGTCTTCCTTAAAAATAAAGTAAAATGTGCAGTTGTATATTATAACCTCAAATGGGAGAAAGCACTCCTATGACCTTAAAATGCCAGGTCAATACCTTGCCCTCAGTTGCAGCAGGGAGAGTTGATGGAGTATCAATCACTCCACAATGTATGGCCTTTCAGAGGTGCATGCATTTGTTCAGATGAGTCCAAAAGAAAGCAAAAGATTTTTGGATATCTGAGTTCAATTGATCTTAATTCTAGTACTTTTTATGAGATCACTGCTTTTGGAGAAGAAGAGGAGAATGTGAGGTGTTGTTTCCTTCAATGCAATTTTGGCATGGTGATACATGGTACATGTATGAAATGCTATTGAAGCTACTTCTTTATTGTATATTTTGAGGTCATTGTCTTGCTTGTTTCCCCTATTAGGTCTTGTTCTTTTCTTGTCACCTGTGGATCTAGTTCTGTTATGTTACTCAGAGTGTATAGTCAGTGGTGAGAATGCTGAGTCTCTGATCAGGTTTTAAATCAGAGCTACTTTACCTAATTTTTGTATCTAGTGATTGAAATAATTTATTTCATTGCATTTTTGGTCCAGTGTAAAGTATCATTATTGCATGTTTTACATATCAGCCAGCTGAAGCTAAGATGCAAAAAAAACCCCAAACCTTTTTAGAAGTTAATCAGGGGCAAGATCATAAACTGAGAATGTGGATTGTCTTTCCCATTCTGTGCATTAAACAAGATGGCATTAGAAGTTTCATTAAAATAGCATTTTATAAGGTGTACTTACTTTTCAAAACTACTTTTTTCATTTGCTCTCCCATTTTTTGGGATGAATGCTGGATGTCCAAAAGGAATTATGGTGCAATTAAGTTTGAAAATTTTTTGATTTATGACTTAAATCATTCAAAGTGATAATGATCTGAAAAATCATCTGTCTGATAAAAAGTGTTGTATTCAATCTGGTCTCTATATAAAGTTTTTCTTTATCTGTGCCTTCATCTATTTTTGATGGACTTTTATAATACATTACAAATTGAGATCTTCATAGAAGTGTAACATTAGCTCTGTTGCTTTTAAAGTCATGCTTGCAGCTTAGAACTTTAAAAAAGAAATGAAAGGACTTTCTGAGTTTCCTCAGGTGAGTGACGAACTTGTTGAAGATATCCGGTGTGAAATAACCTTGTGCAGGAATTAGAGACTTCTGAGGACTCTGTCTATAAAATACTTTTTTTGTGTGTGTGTCTTATTCTCTGTTAGTTGCATTCCTTTCCAGTTCATTTCATTCTGGTAATGTGAATGCATTTCCAAGTAAATTGGCAGTGTTTACAATCTTAGTCCCCAGTGCCATTTTTTAATCAAACACATAATAAAGTGCTAAATAAACCATTCCCACCTGCATCAAACTCTTTATGTTCTGTATAGGGTATTTTGTAATTTATTTACCCAGGAAGACCCAATTTATCTGCACATCTGGTTTTCAACCCAGTTCTGCTTTTTATCCAGTTTTCCAGCTGGTTGATGGAGGAATAAGGAGGTCAGATGGCTTTCTTGAGGTCAGCATAGCGATTGTCTCAGCTGGGATTATACCCAAACTTTATCCTTTGCTGAACTACTTGGCCACACCACTTCTAACCAGTCTATCCACATTGTTGGCAGTAATGGAACTAACTGCAAATGTCATTTTCTTTGTTTTATAGTTTTGCTTGTATTGAAATATTGTCACTTTTATGAGTTCAGAAACATTACATCTGTTCACAACCTGGTTCCCTTTCACTTTGAACAGACACAATTTTTTGTGATGAATCTCCTTCCTGGATTCCAAATGTGTATTAGTTTCACAAGTTTAGGGATGGTGATTGATGACGTTGCTGGTTTGTGTTGCTCTGGTGTGCTTCCTCAGGGCAGACCCTGTCTGACACTCTGATTTGGAAGAGGAACCCATGTTTTTGCTCCTGTGTATCCATGCTATAAGCTTCTTAACACTCCTGCTTGTTGAAGTTCTCGTCCTTTAGAGTTTACTTTTTACAGGAATATTACAACATTAGAACAAGATGCACAGATTTAATAAAGGACTTATTTAAGTATACATTGCTGTGTATGTACCCATGAACTGTAAGTCTGAGGAAAGAGAAATTCAGAGACATGGTATCATCAGCATAATCTTACCCTGCTTGATCTTGCTCTGCCTTCCTATGAGAAGTTAAAATTATTCTGGTTCTAGTTTTTATCGATTTCCTCTTTCCTTAAATTGCCACTGCACTGAAGAAACATGACTTAGTACTAACCCACATATACATCTCTAGTACCTACAAAATTACAGGACTCTGTGCAGTTAAGTAGATGACAGGGAGGCTTGCTTTCTGACACCAGTCCTGTTTTGTTTTCGGATTCTAGTAGGGCCTCTGTTCACTTAGCTTGAAACACTCTTATTCCAAATAGTCTATTAAGTATTGAATGCACTGTCAGTGCTTTCCAGGCACAGCTTTCTTCCTTCTAAAAACTGGTTAGGGAGCTCTGTGTTGACTGATACAAAAGTGTAAAAGGAATTTAAATTTACAACTGGCCATAACCGGTTAAAAATACCACAAATGTATTTGTAACAGCCAGAACTATTTCTCCTTCCCCAAGATTTTGCTCCTGCCTTCACTTTGCTTCCAGTCTGTTGTTTTTGCTCCCGTCCTGCTGTACAGATACATAAATGTGATGGGTTACACCAGTGCACCTATGAGTGGTAGCAGGACTGATGCCCACATTCTTCACCCAAAATTACTTCTTGCAAAACCAGCACAATCACTATGTCTTGATTACCTACACTGTAATAGCTGCCTCTGCATCAAAAGGGGAGATGACATCGTCTAGAAGGTAGGACTGGACACAGTAAGAAGACAGGAAGATCTTTTGAGATACCCAATTACTCTTTCATATTAAACTGTTTTATTGTAGCACTGAAAAAAAGGTGGAGAAGTTGTATATCCAGTTAATGCCATGGATGTACTTCTCTTAAAGATGAGGGAGTGATTTTGTGTGTGGATTGGCATTGATTTTCTTTTAAACTGGAGGGAAAGAAACTTGTGTGAACCTGTAACTTCCATGATATTGACATGAATGCTGAAAGTTCATCTCTTCATTGTTTCTTTTCTCATGTTGGAATTTTTTTGATCAGACAGTTTAATAAGTCAAGCCTCCTGACCCCACTCATGTCTGATTTCCAATTCTGTGATCTGCAGTACTCTTGTTTTCTTTAGTATTCATGCATCTTTAGTGTCATGCATTAAGTAGTTTTTATTTTCCCTTCAGCATTCTGTGGTGTATATAGCAACTACCATGCTGCTGGCTGTGAAATGCATTTTTCCACAAATGCTCTTCCTGCTCCAGAGTAGAGCAATGATAAAATAGCAGGGAGATTTTAGCAACAGAATCCTTGATGGCTGTGGAATGCCACAGGAACTAGTAGGTGGTATTATCAAACATGATGCTTAGGAAGCAAACTTTTGTTTCACTCAGAAGAAACCTTGGATTAGAGGAAGTTGGAAGGCAGGAAAATATTGAAGAGAATTTCACATGTGCTTGGTCTGTGTTCCCTTTCTCCTAGGCATCTGCCTGCCTTTTTCTTTTTTGGAAAAAGAATAGTGGTCTGAAATAATTTTTGGTCTGAGCTAATATGACTATTTTTAGGATTTGGAAGACCAGTAATTTTGTCTAAAATGGAAACAATTAGTTGCAAGAAATTGTTTGTTCCTAGAG
>VWYP01033061.1:0-44631 GCA_013400435.1 Pycnonotus jocosus | reverse complement strand
CCACACTATGAACTTTCCCAAATATATTATATCAAGCCCTCCATATCATCTTCAGCATCTCTATTCTCTGTTAGCATACATGACCAAGAAGGTACTTGTCCAGTAAAATTAATTTCATGGAGTTGTGTCTTTTCTCCTTCTCAGATCACAGCTCCATTTGTGAAGTTGTGCAATGCTTCACTTAAATCAATACACAACATGATGGAATGATGTTGCATAAAAAGGTACATGCAAGAACACCATTTTGTGATGCAAAAATACAGTTTGATTTATGATACAGCATAGCAAGTGTTTCTGAACTTCTCCCAGATCATTTCAGAGCAAGGAAAAGGTGTGTCCAAATTTTCAATTCACTTGAACCAATATACATAAGTCCTTCTCATATACTCATTCTCATATTATTATGGTATATATGAGCTTCTGTTTAATATTAAAAATCAAGATGATTTTCCATTCTGCTGTAGTATGTTACTGCCAAGAATGAATCACCTTAATCACATGGAACATTAAGTGGCTAGTCCTTGCTTTTTGAGCTGAACAAATTAAGTTTTCTGCAATCCTGACTTGCCATGGCCCCCATTTAACACAACTTGTTATCTTTCTAGTTTCAGGTAGTTATAATAAACAAATGCAGAGTTTCTGAGATGACCCAACATTTGTGTAAATCTGCAGCTTTGAATCTGAGTTCAGTGAAGTCATCCGAGAGACAAAGTGCCATAAAAATATTCCTTGACTAGAAACAGTGCTTTCTCTGACATTTTTAACCTGGGTCTAAAATACAGCTATCCCTCTAAAATTCCTTGAGTTATGGCTTCAAAGCTAGCTCAGATGCATTGCTCTACAGAAACAAACCAAACCAACCACAACAACAACATCAACAACAAAAAAACAACAAAAACAAAACCAAAACCAAAACAAAACAAAAAAACCCCACAACCCAAAAAGAACAATTCAGAGAGAGAGAAAGGAAACATACTCAAGAACTAATAAAATTTCAACTGTTTTCAGCTGCATTTTTCTGAAAATAGTCAGAAAACAGCTTTTCTGCCTGCATTATTCAATCTTTCTGGCAGTCACATAGCTTACAGTACTTCCTTAGAAGCTACTTTATTCTCTACTTTAAAATCCGTATTTGAGTATTTAGTTTTTTCCTCAGTAACAAACTTCTCTTATATCTAAGTGCTTTTCACTCCCAGGCAAACTGAAATCTGCTTTTGCTTTCAATTTTTAAACAGCTATGTAACAGCAATACAAAGGACACAAAAGTATGTGGACATGTCTTCAGTTTACCTTTATAATGCAGAATTGTTTGTATCTCTCCAAATTAATTGTATCTCTCCATTTTCAAATAATTTACTTTCTTAGGCCCAGATCTCATATTTATATGCATTTAACCTTAAGCATATAATTAATTATAATTAATGTCGCCCTGCAGGAATTCAGGTAATCTGATAACGTTGCTTTCACTAGCTCTTCACTATGTCACATTTTCAGAAAACAAGTTCTCAAATGGAGAAACAAGTTCAAAATTATAATTTTAAGGATTTTATTTACATCTAGGACAGCAGGGTGCCATTCTTTTCTGAGTCTACTGAGCGGTCTTCTAAACACTACTGGGAATGAAAAGGTATATACTGGGATATGTGAAAAAAGCCTAGACTTAACAAGTGGTTGCAATATGGACCCTGCATGTTACTTGGCTTATCTGTAAAGAATGAAAAAGGAGATTAGATTCAAAAATAGGAAAGCCTTTCCATGAGCAGTTTAGGATTTGGAAAAGCATCTCCAGCATGAGTATTTGACTGTACCAGAGAACATGTTTGGCTAGGCTTCAGCATCAATGCATATCAGTTTGCAGGGCTCACATGCACACACTCTGATGCCTCCATTTCAAGGGCATGTGAGATAGATAATCTAATACCCAGTTTTGGGGCTGTGTGCAGTGGGCAGTGGTATCTCTACCCTGCTGTCTAAGGTTTCCTGTAGGTGACCAAGGCAATCTTTCCAGGGATAACTACAATTGCAGCAGTGTGGGGTTCTGTTCAGTCTGTCCCACAAACAAACCCTTGTGCAGCTGGGTTCTGCAGTGCTGCATGCTGCTAAAGCTATATTACTGTTCATACCTGAACGGCCCCATTTAACAACACCTTGCAGGTGTCTGCTTGAGTGAAGGTCATACTTCTTCTACATGTGCATGGAAGTAGAAAGCCAAGACTCACACTCAACCTCCTATTCCTCTATAACACTAAAGAATGTTCTAGTTTGTTATGATTGAATATTATTAGTTATTCTGTTTTAATGTTCTCTAATGTTCCCCATGTAGATCTGACCAGTCCCATAAACCAGCGGTCCTGAGGAAAGATCCTATTTTACATTTCTTATTGGATCAATTTCTGGTTTGAAAATACTGATTTTCTCATTACTTGAAAATGTAAGTATTAAAAGGTGTTCCATTGGTAGCAGAACAAAGAAGCAGGCTTCTTAATGTCCTTTGTTCTCAACCTTCAGACAACACCTTCACAAAGGCACAAAATAGAACATGCAGCTGCTAATATAAATAGAACATCCAGCTGCCAGCTGGTTAATGTGCTGGCAAACACAACATCTAACACCTGAGTTGTCTGTGTTATTTCTTTCAGTGACAGCTTTTGCTTATAAAAAGTCGGTAGTTTTCATTAGATCTGTAGGAAGAAAGTTTCTAAAAAAATATTTTAAGTGTAAAATCTGTAATACCAACTCAGAATGAAGAAAACATACTACTATAGACACTGCAATATCCATTCTCTGTGTTAGTTATGCCTGTGTTCCAGCTGCTTGGTTGCTCAAGCACCAGTTACCTATTGTCTGCTTGTGGGCTGTAAACACTTCATGGAATACAGGACACCCAACCACTGTTTACCACATATTAGCACACAAAGAGGTTTCAAGCCTTGCTGTCCTTAGAATCTCTTCTTCACATAAACAGAGAAACCTGAAGATTTTTTTGTTATTTCCAGACATTCTGCTTCCTATTCATTAGAGTGAGAGAAACACAGCACATTACATTTGATAGTCAAGGGGGTTTTAAGTAACTGAGTAATAACAGACTATCTCACAGCCATATGCCAAGGAAGTTCCCTATGAAGAACTACAGTGACAGCTTTCTGAGAGTCAGACCATTACATAAATGAGGGATACACAGATCTGTTCTCCTGGCTACTTATGTTCCTGCCCATCTCTTGCAGTGGCAAGGTGCCTGCTTATGGACAGACATGTCCATTTCAATAAAGCAAAAATAACAATTGTCAAGAACAAAAAAGCTTCCAGGTGATGTAAAACTTCCAGCACTCATACTTCCACAAGGAAACCCTCCTCAGCAGCAATATGCAGCAATAGCATACACTCCTCTCACACCACTCCCAGTGAAATGTGTGCCAAACTGTTGGTAGGAAGAAAGGACACCATGAGTTCACAATTGCCAGAATGACAGATTGAATACAGCAGGAGGAACCTGAGAAGTACACTAAGACAACATGTGGTGTTCAAACACGCTACAAAGAAGCACAACTGGCATCCGTGGCTGGTAAAAGCATTCACAGCTGAAGTGTGTCAGTTGTAATTAAGACACTCAAATTTGTATACTCTACCTCCATATTAAAACAAAAAAAAATATTTTTTTGACTGGTATACTGATATTTCTTAGGCAGGTCTTTTGGACATTCTGCATTTATTATTTTGGAATCTTCATATCCATATGTTCAAATTAAAATGAAGTCATTTATGACAAGCCCAAATTCAGCATGGTATTTGAAAGTCAAGATGAGTTAATTCCTGTTTGCATATGATTGTGAGAACATTTAGCAGGAAGAGGGAAACCCATTGTTTTCAAAGGACATAGAAAAGTTGGCATTCAGTAAGCAACTTCATGAATATACAAAATGAATATTCAGGGTATTCCTTTTAGATGAGTGAACTCTAAGGTTAACAGGAGAAAAAGCTGGTTAATACTTGTTTATCCTGTCTCCTGACTCTAGTGAGCAGATCTGTTGAGAAACAAGAGCCTTCCCTGTAGTTGCTTCCTGACATAGAGCAGTTTTTAAGTTCTAAGTAAATCAAATTTTAAATAAAATTGTATCTGGTTACCAGTCTAAAGGCAAACTTCCAGAGTAGCTGCATGTATTCTGGATTTTAACTAGTTGAGATGTTAAACACTAGGAAATTACACGTTGAATTTGGAAATCTGCATTTATGCCAGGCACCTAAATGACAAGTTTGAACCTGGCCAGGTAGCAGCAGAGTCTTCTATTTAGAAGTGTGAGTGAAACAGTAAGTATATATTGGTAAGCGAAGCCAGAACTACACAGTGATAAATAGACAATAAGCACAGTGAAATAGTGACATCTATGTTTGAAAACTGTTTTCAAATGGATATCAGGGTGCTCTGAAAGGCTTCCACCTTCATGCTCATATTGTGTCATATGTACAGGTGTATTGCAGTGCAGAACCGCAACTTGGCTGCTCTGGGATCAGATCCATAGAGGAATATAGGCTTCACAATCCTGAGTGTACTACAGTGATCCCACGTTGCCTTGGCTTTGAGGTCTATCTCTCTCCATCCTGCAGGAGAGAGTTCAGTATTTCAGAACAAGCATGAGAAAAAAACCCCAGCATTTTGAGCAAGTGCTACCTATAAGGGTCAATAGAAAGCCTGCTACCAAAGTTTTACTCTGCCCTTTCCATAGTTTGGCATTGCATTTACCCCAGCAAGAAGGCAAGGCTGCAAGGAGGAACAGGTATGTGAGGCATCCAGTGCCTCAGCTGGCTCAGCCTGGTCTGCATTCAATGTGCATTTCTGCCACTGCAGCTGGGTATATATTCTCAGTGGACTCTGAACACAAAATTCTCCTGTGGAATGGACACCTGTGATCAACAGCTGTTCTAGACTAAGTTAAAGCCAATAGCTCTCAAGAAGTGAAAACTTGCATCCCATTTTCATGGTGAAAAAAGCCATGGGGGTTTTCTTGTGCACCAGACAAGAATTGCAAACCTATTTGTGCTGCAGTACAAATGAGTACCACAGTGTATAATTTATCATTTATAATTCATCACTCGTAATTGCTCAGAGTAAATGGGACAAATATTGTAGATTAATACTGACATTTTTCATATTGCAGCCTGAAAGGATCTTCTACCCTGCAATTTACCCTGCAATTTTTTAATTAAAGAGGATGTGTGCAATCACATAATGTAAGAAAAGCTCTGATTATCTTAGCCTATGTCAAGCCAACACATTTTCCAGTGAAACTACAATGTTGAGGGTTATTGAGCAGCATCAGTGTAAAATAACATTAATTCTGCATATTTGCACCAGCAGATACTATTATTTCTCAACTATGAGCACAGTCTTACTAACTGACTTTCATTCTCTAAGTCACACTGTGCTGTGGTTTCAAAAGAAAAATTTCCTGGAATTTTATATCCTACTCAGAAAGGATATATTAAAATACACTGAACCACAGAAAACATCAATAGTTATCAAATACTACAGAGGTGCATGGCAGAAGAAGTGGATGAGGAAAGAAGGCAGAAAAGCACATGGATTGAAATGATTCCCTGTTCTGTGGTCAGTTTGCAGCAAGCCAAGGCAATTTTTCCAGCCTTCCAGGTGCCCTTTTTCTTGAGGACTCGATGAAAGCAAGTCATAAGGCACACATTTTGCCACATCATCTTCACCTAGCTTGCACCTAGCTGCCTCCCTTCAAAGGATCCCTCAAGATGTGTCACTGGTTATCCCATGTTTTTAGGAAGCCTCAGGTCTACCACTTAAGCAGAAGAGAACTGCACTATATTCCTAACTGCTTTTCTGGTTAAGGGATAAGTAGGGCCCACTGCTACCATTAGGTAAAACAACACAGCTCACTGACTAGAAAAGCTAGTGTATCAGGCAAACATAGATATATGTCAAAATACTCTGCATTTAAAAGGGCACCACTTTTTGTTACTCCAAATTAGGTAATTCCTCAGCACATTGGGACTAGGAACGTCTAGCAGGGACACAGAAATGTCAGAAGACTTCAGAAAAGGCCAGATGAAAGATGTCAGTTGTTAGGTTTTTCAAAGGAGGCCATTTTTAAACATTCCTCTCACCAGAAACTTTGTATGTGTCAGCACATCTCTCTCTTTCCAATTCCCCTGCTTTCCAGTGACCCAGAGACACAGGGATTGTCAAGATACGTCATTTGTATACAGACCACATCACTTACAGTAATGAAATGCCAGTACCCTTTTCAGAGTGAGAAATGCTGGCAACCTAGTCAGTGCACAGGGAATTGTTACAACTTCTTAAACATACACAGAACCAAAAGCCAGAATAGTGATGTATCACTTTGCAACAAAGCCATGGGCTCCATTCTTACAAAGGCAGAGGAGTTGCAACTACGGAACATATTTACAAAGAAAATGTATTGGTAATCTGAGCACCTAGGTGACAGCTCCTGATCAGCTGGACAAAAATAAACAAGTCCTTTTCTGTACAACAACTGTTCTTACATCTCTTTCACTCCTTTACACTAGAAATTAAACAAGGAACAAGGAGAGAGCCTGCAACCTGTCCAAGGGACTCTGCAAAGAGAATACACCGTGAAGAAAAGCAAGGATACTGTCTGTAGCTTTTCTCACTGTTATTCTGTCCATTTCCACAGGACTAAAAGAACCTTATTCCAAGAAACTGAAAAAATTATTCAAACTAAACCTAGAAGCCATATTCTAAAGTGCCCAGCATCAAATTAAGTGAATATGCTACTTCTAGCTAATGTGCAAAGTGCCATAATAAGACTGAACTTCTAGTGGAAAGAAAAAAAAAACTCACAAACCACCCAAAAAAACCCTACCAGCACTACCACTGCTACATGGTGGTAATGTAGACAAACAAATAGTCAGCATTTTTACTCCATGCCCACCTTGACTGAGCTTCTCAACAACAAATAAACAATTCAAAGCCAATTCTTACCAATGATGGTAAGAATGAGGGGGTGTATGCTTAGATTAACTAATGTTTTGAAAATAAAAGCTATTTCTAGACTATTTGAATGTATCAGGAATTAGAGTTAACTTTTCTGAAACAAGTGTAGTGTATATACCATATACAGTGCAAGACAATGCCAATACACATACAAAAACATCTTGCTTTGAAAAGAATCAGTTCATCAACTCAAAACCAAAAACTGTTTGACTTAACAAAAGAGAAATTCCCACAATCAGAATCTGGGGCAGGCTCATCCACCATCCCCACAGAGCAGCTAAGCAGCCCATATCTGCTGAGCAGAACTGCGGGCACAAAGCCAAAGACTAATGGATAATTTTCCCATGTGACAGCTATAGCTGGTTTATAGCTGCACAGGTAATTTGGCGTAATAGTCACCAGCTCAACCAGCCCAGTTTGTTAGAAGAGATAAACAAATCCCCAAGTATGGAAGTGATTGGCTGAATTCAAGCTCAAACAAGGGAACCACAGCCAATCCTTATGAATCATGGATACATGACCACATGTCATTGGTCAAGTGAGCTGGGTGGTACTAAGATCACAACCAATCAGATTTGTAAGCATGGGAAACTTGAAGTCACTATATAAGGAGCTGCCCTTCAATAAATGTTGGGTGTTGCTGCATGATCTTGGTGTGTGCTTGTTGCATTCCTGTCTTTGTCATCAGAGTGACATTCCTGCACCAGTTTCAAGTTAATTTTAATTCAAGAGTAAATAGATATATGCTGCTGGGCAGATCTCTGCACCAAGCAACTCCCATACTGATTTTCTGTGGCTTTTTCAATAACTGTGAGAATTACTTGTCTAATAATGGAAACATGTTATTCTAAAAGTATATGTAAGGGAGTAGTCTGTTATTTGCCACTGATGCCCTGATTTACACATTAGTAAATGAGTCCTCTCTTGGGGATGCTGAGGTGCATTAAAATCTGCTTTACTAACTGCTTTACCTGAGCCTGAGTACTTATTTCTACCAAATACTCAGTCCTAGAACTACCACGAAATAAAGAGTCAGTTGTTGGATTCATATCACAGGGGGAAAAGATACTTGCTCAAAACATTTTTTATGTCCAGGATAACCTAGCCTATATTCTTTTTAGTAGTGATAAAAATCGCAGAATAGGTAGGAAAAGCCCTTCACTCTGGCAAACCAGCTTCAAATGCAATGCACCAGATGAAGAGACCTGTGATACAGAGAGGCTACAAAAAATCCTGAACAGAAAAAAATATTCCACGTTTAATAAAATTCTTAGTATGCCAGTATTTTGTGGGTTTTATAATTTAACATACTTAACAAGTGAGGCTACCAACAGAAGCTGAGAGGAACTTGCAAATGGCCTGCATAAATCAGCTGAATAGGGAAATATAGTGGCAAACAAAGTCAGTAACTACAAATAAAATGTAAAGGAGAAAAAAAATACACTAGGAGTCCCAAAATGTTTCCCAGTGATACTACAACTTTTGAAGGAAACTGACATGTCCTGTGAGGAGCTTTATTCAATGAACAAGTGTTGCTAGGAAATGGAAGGGAATGAGCCATTGAGACAACAATTTAATAAGATTAGGCCATTCTTTGGCTCTTCAGAATATCTGAAAACTGCTAATTGACATTAACACTCTGAAATATATGCCAGCTTCATGCTTCTGGAGGCTTGTCAGCATCTGACAAGCTCACCATCTACAGATGACTTTACACTGACTTATTGACAGCTTCATACTCCTTCCCTAATTCAGCTGGTACTGACAAAAGACAAAAGGTACGCTGTCGACAGATCGTTGCTACGCTCCTATAAACCCAGCAACTCGAAGGAACTTGGCATTACTGTCGTGGCCGTATTGCTCGCCATTCTTGGCATTACACTGACCTCTGGTGGGTTGCAGGAAAACAAGACACTGAAAAATAAAGTGGATAAAAAGCTAAGGAAGTCATATCCTGCAACTTCGGTGGGAGTTCAGCGAGGGCACCCAGAAAGCCTGACTTTGAAAGTGCCTCAAGACAACCTGATAGGAACAATGCCTCACTAATGCCTCACTGCTCACAAATCACTTTAGAGCTATATTTTACACACGATCCTCTCTCCAAATACTCTACTGTGTTGTGTTAGAATTTCCTGTAACACCACTAAAACATTGTGTACACAGCAGCCCCTTAATCTTTATGAAGATAAGGAAGAAAAGAATAGGTGGCTCTGCAAGCTTTCTCTGCAACATACATCTTAAACTGGAGTGCATGTTTAACCTTTCTTGACTTTTCTCAGGCTATATTTAATTATTTTTGTTTATTTTATTATCTTCTATTGAACTTCTAGTGTGCCTGAAGGCAATTCTTTTGTTTTTAGGAGTCTCACCGTTTCAGTGACCGGTTTTGTGGCATGCTGCCACAAATACCAGCACTAACAAAACTCATGGAGCAGTTAATTGCTGTTGGGAACAGAAATGAGGCCATAAGCCAAAACGGGCAGGAGTTGGTTTTCTTGCTGATTAAAGCACAACAGGGAATTTTAACCTTACAAGTTATTGTTGGAATTCACTCAGGAAAACTCAGGACACACCCAGACAGAGTAGAACAAAATAAGATGTTTCTTGCAGATTCAGATTTTGATTGCTTAACTGCGTTCACAGGAAATCAATTACTAATGAAAAGGATGAGGAGCCAGAACTGTGCTTACTGCACTTATAGAGTAAGACTGAATATTCATTCTCCCTTGCATATAGGTAAATCTATAAAAACAGACTTAGTTTGACATTATATTTCCTGTCAGTTGCCAGCTGATGAATTCTGCTTTAGAAATAAGAAGTAAGTGTGAATGAAGAGATCATTTCTGATATGCAGTACTTTTTAGAACTAAAGTTAATGTCATTTAATGCCTAAATAGGCTCTTTCAGTACTAACTTATCAGAAGTATTCTCACGTCTGACAAAATTAATCACTGATAAGAAAAGGCCTTTTGTGCATGCTCAGGAAGGGCTCAAGAATATTTTAACAGAAAGGAAAAATCTCAGCTTATGTAGCTGTTAATAGCAGACACTTCAATGCTGGATTTGAAGGAGCTCAGTGGAGCTTGAAAACACAGATGCTGTCCACAAGTACTCAGAGACAACAGGTACTTTGCTGCTGGAAGTCTGCAGTGTCACTTGTAAGCTGGTTTAATAGATTGAAAAGAAAATTGTGGAAAAGAAGGAATACACTGGTGAGTGTAGGCATTATCACTGCTCCCTCCCATTCTTTCTCCATTTGGCAGGATTACACATAGTGCACACAGCATGTTCAGCCAGCCAAATGATGACTTTTCAGAAAACCTTCAAAAACTTAATATTTTTCAGCCCTTTCACAATTTGTCTTAAAAAATATTGCCAAGTGACACTGAAGTAAATCCAGTGATTAAATAATTGATCACATGTTTAGGAAACAAAAGAGAGAGTAGTATCTCATCATTAAATCCAAAGACAAAAAGGCTTAGTGTCTTTTGCCTTTCAGTAGGTAGGTTCAACTTTTCTTTCTTAACCACTGTAGGGTCAAAGTTGTCCTCTTGTGCCCTGTGGCTAAGTTGACAAACTGGAATATACCAACCATTGCATACTACTGGACAGTGGTTTAGCTTGGATTGCCTGTAAGAGGCCACAAAGCTACAACAGGGCTTTGTATCAGAGCAACTAATTCACAGCTGCTAACCATGCAAGATGTACAATAAATAATCTGAACGACAGGGCCAACTGCTGGGACAGAACTGTCCTGACGTGGTAAAGTAGGACTCACACTTCAACCTTCTGTTAAACCTCCCACATATTTCAATGTGGTATCTGTTTCCACCTCGAGGTTGTTTTCATCTACTAGATAACTAAGAATTATTGTCAATTATGCCTTCAATTTAGCATGTCCTGGTTTTGTGGGAACATTTGTAGCAAATAAAATTTTCGCAGATTCAGAGATTAGGAATTCAGATTCACTGTGATCATCTAGAAGAGAGGTCACATTAAGTCATTCCAATTTGAATTATGTTGCCACTTTCCAGAAAATTCTAACCTCGACCGGACTAAATGAATCAGTTTGAAAAACTGTGCAGTTGTGCAGTATCATCTCCTGTCCTTTGTAAATTGTGCCACTGATTTTTTTTAGTGTACTGAACAAAGTTGTTCAGTAAGAAAAGAAACACAGGATGTGTGACCAATCTCCCTAACCTGTGTTTATGATCTGAAAAGCTTTGATTGCTGTTTTCTTGTGGTATATGATTGCTTCAGGAAGATTACAGATCACATCAAACTGAAAGGCTTGAGGGGAGGGATTCTCTTCAGGGAGACCTTGACAGGCTTGAGAGGTGGGTTCATAAGACTTGGTGTTGTTCAGCCTGGAGAAGAGAAGGCTACAGGCAGACCTTAAATCAGCCTTTCAATACTTAAAGGGGGCTTATAAGAAAGATATAGACAGGCTTTTTACTAGGGCCTGTAGTGACAGAACAATGATCGATGGTCTGAAACTAAAAGAGGAGAGATTTAGATGGGACATAAGAAATTCTTTACTCTGAGGATGGTGAGACCCTGAGTCAGATTGCCCAGAGAAGCTGTGGATGCCCCCATTACTAGAAGTCTTCTAAGCCAGGTTGGTGGGGAGGCTTTGTGCAACCTGCTCTAGTGAAAGATGTCCTTGCCAATGGCAGGGAGCTTGGACTAGCAGGTCCCTTCCAACCCAGACCACTCTGTGACTGTAACAATTTCTGGGTCATTTGAAATGACCACATTTTTCAAACAGTCAATTAGTATTCTATAGATGGAATATTTTCTCATTTAGCTATTCTAGTTCTCCTGTATCCTGTATCCTCAGGCACAAATAGTAAATGTCACAGACATTTAAAGCTTTTTCTTCACTATACTGCTCACTTAGATTGTTATGGTACACTGTAGGTTGGAGAGAGAATTACAAGACTGACCCATGATCATGAGATGAACAGCCTGGTTTATTGTTCAGAGTCCCCATTTATATGGGGGTTCAAAACTCCCAGGTTTGCACAACTGATTGGTTGGGGTTTAAGCACTGCCCAGCTCTCTGGGCAGTGGCGTGTCTGCATTAAGGGTTGCACGGGATTGGCTGAGGTTCCCAGCTTGGGTTCAAATCTATCCTATCATTGCTCACCCAGGGACTTGGTTTCTAGGCTGGTCGAGTTTGGGGATCTGTTATGGGCAGATTTATCTTTGCAGCTACAGATCAGCTGCAGCTGTGACATTAGATAATCAAAACCTAGTTACATTTGACTTAAAGTTCTGTCCAGGCAGCTGTCCCTGAACTACAAATCAACACTTGATTGTATTAGCAACACAGAGTAACAGATCGTCACTGATTTAATAGCTTGACTGTCAGCAACAATCTCATCAGTGTCCCTCCAAGACCACTACTTGAGAATTAAGTATCACTTCACTCAAAGTGCTGACCTTTATGCATATGTAAGTTTGGCTTGAGGCAATGCCTAAGACAATTTTCCTCATGGAAAACAAATTCCAAATGATAAGCCAAACTTATTGCAGATGAATCTGCTTAAAGTTAACGTTGATGTTATTTTAGTTTGTGCTATAAACAAGAGCACTAAAATACCCTATTTTAGGCATGTCTAAGCATAATGACATAAACCCTGATTTCTATAAAGCAAACTAATGCTGCGCTCTTGTAGGTATGTAGACTTTCCCAGAAGCTCTAAGTGGTGACATCTGCTTGTCCCTTAACTTTTTATTTGTCTTTATTCCTCCTGTCTTGGTTGCAACGAATCATGCCTCGTTGCCTGGGCATTAGGCGACCTTTTCATGATGTCCTGTAATTTATCTAAGGCATCACCCTCCAGGCTGTTCTGCAGAAGTGACTTGGCAATTCTGCCTTCTGGACACTGTGTAAGCGTTTCTTCTGATATTCCCAGGTAAGGAGTCGTCAAAAGAAGCAAGCATACCACAGCAGCCCCATGAAGCAGAGCAAGGCAGGTAGGAGAGCTGTACAGGTTTCCCTATAGCTGGCACCAGCCTCATCCTGCTCTTCCCTAGACACGCTGCCAGTTTATCCTCCCGGTGTACCTGCCTGCTCTAGTTCCCTCTTCTCACAGGATTTCAAATGTGTGAATGCCACCACTTGCACGGTGAGGAAATGTGGAAACTGTGCACTCAGAGCTGAGCTTCTGCCAGCGTTCAAGCCTTAAATATAGAGGACTATCACAACTTGCAGTGTGAACAGAGGCTGCTTTCTCTTTCCACATGCTCCCAACAGTGCAAACAGCAGGATGCTGCTGGGATGAATGTGGCCCATTTTGGCTCTCTGAACACACAGAACCAGTTTTAGAAAAGAAACATTACTTATTCTGTGTTATGTACACATTGCAATATAATTCGTGCAGAAAAATTTAAAAATACAGCATTCTTGTAACCAGTGACGATGAAAAAGCAACTTACAGCAGTTAATAAAAGAAAAGAGAGATACCAAACATAAAACTGTCTCCAAAGATGTTTATTCCAAAGGATCTTCTCGTCTGGCAAAAATCACAGCAATATGCCTCCAATATGCAANCGAATATGCTGAAAGATAACATCATGTCCTGCACCCTGCAAAGCCCAGAAAAGTATAAAAAGAAACCCCAAAAAGGCAGCATTTGTGAACGACCGGGTTTTGGAGAGATTTCACAAGTGGTTTACCCAGTGTTGATCGCCTGGCTCGGCACTGTTTTGGCTTATGGCTTTTGCAATTTTATTTTGATTATGAAATAAATTCCTCTTAATTATTAAATTGGCTAATTCATTTATAACATTCTGTAAGGAAGCAAAGTGGATGTTTCCACAAATCAAGCACACCAAAGGGTAATAGGTCACAGCTTTTACACAGCGAAATATTTTCGGCCCACCTACTGCATGTTTATTTCTGTGATGTAACCTTGCACAATTTTTGAAACCCAGCTCTCTTATTAAGCACCTTCTACTGTGTAAGTTATCTGACAGCACTGGTTATGTTTACAAAAGGGATGGGGATTTCAGCCTGGAGACAGAAAATTCAACCTAAAGGCATTGCGACCACGAGCGAGCAGTACACTAGATGGATGTTTACGTGCAGTCACCTCACCGTGATCTGCCCCCGGAAAAACAAAAGGAATCCCGGGAAACTGCCCGCCGCAGCCTCTCCGACGCGAGGGCACAGCTAACTCAAGGAGGCCCCAGGAAATCCCGGGGAAAACCGGGACCTTCCAGAAGGAACAGGAAACACCACCAACTTCCCCCGCCACAGCCCCCACGCGCATTGGCAGGCGCGGCACTGCGCATGCGCAGAGAGGGGGATGCGACACCTGGTCTCCATCTCTGAGACGTCTCCATCGCCGCGTTGATACAGTGGGGGAGAGCCAAAGCTGATCTGCACCCCGGCGCCTTTCCCGGGCACCGTCGCGTGCTCAGGAGTCCTTCTGCGTGGATGGCTAAATCTGTAGCCTCGCATCTGCGGCAGACTCAGTACGCCGCCGCTACGCTGCAGGAGGAGGAGGTGGAGCACGGCGTTCCGCCTCCCTTTCGGGAGAGATGGTTCACTCCACGGGTGGGACGCCGGGAGTAGCGGCGGGGCTGGGGCGGAAGAGGGGGTTGCATGTGGTCGGAATCAGGCACTTGCCTCCTTTAGATTCCTTGTACTGCTCGTGTGTCTCTGTCGCTCTTCCAAATGTGTCTTCTCCCTTTTTTCCCCCAAATGATAGCAATGGAAGTTGGTCAGTGGCCGGACCATGCACGAACATGCCCAAAAGATGTCCCAAGGTCATGGTAATCTTGGCTTTTCTTATTAAATGTTTGCTCTGTAGAAAATATTACTTGTGATTTGTCAACTGATTAGTTGCTCATTTTCATAAGGTGTGAATTTAATTTTGCAGAGGTAAAGAGTTCCCATACTTAAGTTTGGCCTTTGTGTTGCCCATTCATTCCTGTCCAGAATGGATGTGGTGTCAAAAAAGGCAAACAGGAATTCTTGCTCAAACTGATTTAGAGAGCTGGTTATGTACCTTCTCCTCTCTGTTTCTGCAAGGACAAAAAACCCCCAAACAACCTGTAGAAATAGTATGGTTGAGCAATTGCGTAGTAATTTAATTCTTAATGTCTTTTAAAAAGTGGAGAATCTGACAGTTACTAGAAGAGGAAAAGATAAAGTTATAATGACCACTTTTAGCATTGTTTAGCTGTCCTCATGATCTTTACATCTGCAAGAAATTACTACATAACTTTCCAGTTTCCAGCTCTGCCCTCTAGTTTTTCTATTGTAAAAAGGATGTTTACAGCTTAATACTCAGGTGTAGAAAATACTTAAGTCTTCTTAAAGGGGAAAAAAAATGTGTTGTTCTTGTAGATTAGTGAATCTGTTATTCAGTATTGAATAATATGTTGTCTGTTCTTTCACTGGGCATTCCTTGATGCCATTTTGAAAGTGTAAAATATACTTTGATATTGTCAGATTCCTGCCAGAATGCTTAATGCTAGGAATGCTTCCTACAGGTTTCTAGTGTTTTGCTGGAAGTTCAGGATCAACCCGTGTGGTGAAAGCCTCTGAGCGTGAGAAGGACATGTGGGAAGGAACCATCGAGTGCTGATTGCACAGCTGTGAGTAACAGTAATTCCTCGTGCAACTGTCCTGTAGCCTGCTCTTAAAATGAAGGAGGGTTTCTGCTGAGAAGGATATTTGGCACAATGAGTTCAGAGCAGAAATTAGAACTGAAACAGTGAGATCAGTCTGATGGCTGTATTCTTATCAACAAGAGCAAAATGGAACCTGTAAAATAGAAGTTTGGTGTGGGTGGCATGTTAAATCAGTATGTGGCTGCCAGTGTGTCCAAGACAAGGACATGCTTTCTCATGTTTCCATTTACGGGTGTAATATTGTGGAGCAGTTCAGATCACAGGGAGTGAAAATGTTAAGAAGACTGGCAAAACATGAAAGCTTGGAATCTCATATGCCAGACACTGCTTCACTCTAAAGTCTTGGAAAAGCCAACAAAATTCATTAGTACAAACAAGGTATTAATAAAAATAACATGCACTATCAAAACCTTCTTTGTTGCTGAGACTGTAATTTGTGTAACGTATATACCGAAGAGTATGACAAGTAATCCAAGTTTCTGAAGCCAGGAACTTCGAGGTCAATACTGGAAATCTGGTGTAAGAATGATCCAGTACTACATCACTGTAGTTTTTATTTCGGTTGTTTTGATTTTTTTTTTTCAGGAGAAAATATAACTAATCTTCGGTGAAGTGATGAAACTCCTTCAGGTTGGCCATGATGCTCTTGAAAATAGTAACATCAGGAAGTTTCATCTATAAAATGTGAAAATCTGCTTGAGCAACACAGATGCACTGCATTTTTTACTGCTGCCGGTAGGAAATGAGCCTGTGAAATCCACCTTCTGCAGCCCAGGCACTGGCGACTTTTGCAGGGCTGTTGAGTAAGGTGGGCACTCATTGTATGAACCTGTTGGACACCAGGAAGAGAAATGTTTGTGTAATCCATTATTAGTAATGTGTCCAGTAACAGGGTTGCTGCTTGTTTTCCAACATAAAATTATTAAATCATGTATTACTGGCTCACTTTACCCAAAGAGTTTTCTAATGCACAGTTGTATGCATGAGTTAGTATTACAGAAATTTTTGTCGATTCCCACTATGCAGAAAGTGTTATTACTGCCACGAGCTTGTTGTTACCATCTGAATTCTTGCTTAGGTGGGCAAAAGGCCTCTCTTGCAGATAGGCTTCTTAAAAATTAGATTTGCAAATTTTACCTTTTTGCCCAAGGGATGAGGGGAAGATCATCTTTGTAATTTTGTCTTAGAGGATGTTACTGGAAAGAGCTGTGTGCTACTTGTATCCGGTCTCACTCTGTGTGTTTCATTTTTTTTTCCGTTATGAAGAATTGTTAGTACCAACCTGAAAGCAATGCCTGCCTATGCAAATACTCCCTGAGAAACAAAAAACTGTTTAAAAGATGGACTATTAAGCCTCTGTGTAGTAAGACAGACTGCATTTAACTGCATTGTGGCAGTGTCTAGTAATGTTTATATAGACAAAAAAAAAAAAAAAAAAGATTTCTGTTCTCAGAATTTATGTCTTTCCCAAGCTTTAGTAACAACTGCTTCTGTTTCCGAGTTCAGACTTCCTCTGCGTTATTGTTGGGATACCAATGCACTCTATGGATGAAAAAAAGCCTAGGAGTGGTTGGGATGTGATGACTTAAACCATGGTCTCCAGTAGTATTTGGAGACAGAGTTAGTTGGCTGAGGTTTGTTTTGTGGTGAGCAAAGTAGAAAATTAAAAAGTAGAAATTCAGCAAACCTGGGTTTAAAAATAGCAGGAAAGGTGTTTATCCAACTTGGAGAATGGCTAGCTTGATTTATTATCACCTTGACCAGCTACATCATGTGGTACTTCAGCATAACTTGGAGTGAAATACTCTTGAGATAATTGGGACTGCTGCTTATTTTTCTAGGAAGACTTAACATGATTTGTCACAAGAAAAAAATGCTTAAATTGTGTATCTTGCAATGTCTGATTTTTCAGTATTGAATGTAAGCATGTTACTAATTCTAAGTGTAAGGTTGTTTTTTGTTTGTCAAGAGGTTTAGACAGAGTAATTTTTAGTGATCCACCATGTAATTATGGCGTGTACTTGAAAGTTTAGAGTTCTTATTAGTCATTACATTCCCTGAAGATACCATCTGTTCAGGAGTTCCGCTCATGGGCCTTTGTTCTTGAAGTGCAAGACCGACAAGAGTAGCTTTAAAACTTTAAAAAAAATATAAAGAGCAGTAGCTAGTGCCAGGATTTGATGATTGGTATCTAAAATGTCAATTACCTTTCAACTAAAAGAAATGTAGAACCCCAGGCTTTAATGTGTAATACAGGTGTTATAGTGGGTTAGAAAAAGGGCAAAGTCAGATAAGGGAAGCAAGAGGCGAGTGCAGGGAACACAGATTACTTAAATAATAATGATGGTAAATGTGAAGTACGATGTTAAACATTAGGACTGCCTTTTGTTTTATATGACTGGCTAACTGAATTGCACCCTTGAAAAAAACATCAGACTATAAGAATCTGCTCAGCAATAAAAACTGAAGAGAAAGGATAAGCAATTTGTATTCTGGAACAACCTGCTACATAAGCCTTACCTTGCAGGAACTGGGTGGGACACCATGTGCTTCTGGGAAGTAGAAAAGTAAATCTTTTGGAGCTGTTTGGTTTTTTCTTTGCTTCTGCTTTATTAAACTCCTTTATCTTGACCCACAAGGGTTTTTTCCATCTAATTCCCTCCCCCATCCTGTTAAGGAGGGGAGTGATCAAGCAGCTTGGTGAGCACCTGGTGTCCAGCTACAGTCAACACACCACAGCTCTTACTCAGGAGAACAAATACGGGAATAAAACCAAACACATTAAGGAGAGAGTGTCTGCCACACTGGCACTGTATCTGTGTGTTAAACAGCTTACATAGTCTGCTGTTGCTCTCTGGTGATTTTTAGGTGAGAAAGAAAACTGGTATAGATGTGCACTGGAAATGCAAAGCTTACACTGACAGCTTCCTGCTACAAGATAAAATACTTAATCTGGAGAAGCTGTATCCTCAAGTGGATTTTAATTGTTACTACACCTGTTTTTACCAGATGGTGGTGTCAAATGGATCCGTGTTTCTGAAGGTTTTGGTCCTTTGTGTAATGTAAATAAGACACACAGGCAACCCATGCAATGCCCTAAAAATTCAAGTTTTACTTGACTTTTAAATAACCTGGACACAAGTATTGACACAGCCATCTATCAAACTCATTTTAAAATAAAGCACACAGTTGCTTCATGAATACCTAATGTACATGGGAAAATGTATCACATTGTATGTTCATGTATGTTGTCTTCAAACACCTTTCTAGGGAATTTTGAATTAAACAAATCTTCCCAAAAGAAAACATGCTATCTCTTCAGTTCAATATCCACCTGTATAAAGGGAATGAATTTGGCAACTTAAATGGTAATGACTTTTCAACAAACATCATCAGTATCATATGCTTGATTAGAATACAAGTTGCAGAGTGAGTGATACTGCTAAGAGATCCAGTGTAGAAAACAGCAGGTCAAGGCTAGTTTCTAATGAAAGAAACCAGGCAGCTAAGCAAGAGAACCAGTACAGGATATACAACAATGCTTTTGTGCTGTCGTTAGCGAGCCCTCTTTATTGTATAAAATACATATTTTGCAAAAAATTGTACAACTATGTTGTAATTGTTGCTAATTAGTGAGAGTTCTATAATTTACCAATGCTTAGCATTTATGGAAGTCTCAGAAGAGGTAGAGGCACAAAGTTAAAATTATTTGCCTGAGATCAATTCAGGAGAATTAAGATGAGAATGCATCAAATACCAATCCTTTGTCCAAGTGAGTATGGCATTCAACCCCAGGGTAAACTTCTGACACTGTTACGCATCTCATGTCTTTTGCCTGACTCATCAGGATGTACAAGTATTTTGGATTGACATCTAGACTCCAGATCTGAAAATGCAACTGCCTCTAGGCAGTGAATGCCTCAGGAGAGCTGGGAGAGGGGGGCAACAGTGGAGAGGGCAAGGGGTAGCTCAGAGCTGTAAGAGGCTGGTCACTTAGATATGTAGAGCTGGTTAAGGTCTAGAAGGTATAGCTGTGACACAGTGTTTTCAGTGATTGTACACACTTGCGTGTATCTCTCACAAAAATAAAAAGATCATAAGAAAAGGTGCTTTTCCTTGAGGAAAAGAAGCTTGAAGGAACAGGAGGACCACCTACATTAAAGAAATTTGCTTTTCTGTACTACTAGCTGAGAGGGATGTCATGGTTCCAAGTTTTGCCGTGTTTTGGCACAACAAAACATTTGGAAAATGTGGAATAGGGGCATTATATCATTAGTCTTTTGTGGACACAAAACTGGATTGTAGTGGCCCAGGCTAGCATCGGACTTGCTAAAAAACCTGCTTCCTAAATAGTCTTATCAAGAAGAAGACCACTAATTCAAATCTAGGGCTTGCTCCATGAATTTCTCATTTAAATGCAAAAAAGTTGGCTTGATTACAAAACAATTCTCCAGTGACTTGAGAATTGAAAACTCTCACTATTAGACTTGACAGAAGCCGATTTTCTGATGTAAATAAAATACCATGCACTTGGCTGATGGTATTCAGCAATAGCACACAAAAGGCCACAGGAAGATGAAAGCATACATGAAAACATAAGGTTGGATATAAACCTTCTTGATCAATTTTGAAAGATTGGCAAAATAGATACACTATGTATAATTCTCAAATAATAACACACATCCTCCTGCAATAGTAGGTATGTGCTACTTACCTGTGCTTGAGTAAGGATAACAAACTAATGGTAATGATTTAGAAAGCAGCAAACTACAAGCAAGTGTGTAATACACCAAGTTAGATCACCTCAGAGGAACAAGGAGCAGCTTTCATTGCAGACACTAACCAGTTCTTGTATAGTTTGTCATTTTTCAATTGTCTTCCAAAAGATGCTCTCCATTAGGCATTTTGCCATAGTGATTTTTTTTTTCTTAGGGTTTGGTCGGGATTTTTTGTTGTGGTTTGGATTTTTTTTTCTTTTTCTTTTTTTACAGTGTTATTTATGACAGTACTAAACAAGGTCATAAACAGATCCTAAAGGATCACTTTAAACTGGAGCAATGACAATGAAACCACTTAACAAACTTACAAAACTGAGCAAATACTTCAAGCCAAGCCCAACAATGTCCTAGAATTAAATCCATAGTAAATTCAAAAAATTCTGAAGAACCTCCATGAAAACTGAATTTTTACTACAGAGGGGTCCTTACTCTTTCCTTCCCTTAGATTTTTTCACTGAGACTCTAGAAGCAGAGCTGTCCCAAGTAAATCACCAAAGAAAAGTATTTGTTAAGTGAATCTGCCTTCCCTGGTAGGATGCAGCACTTCCCAACTCCATACTGGGACAGGAATATACAAACTGTATGGCTGCTGCCCTGGCTAGTAACATCTACTTGACCACCTCAGATCATGAAACAATGAAGAATCAAAAAATGAAGTGGAAAATAAAACACATTCTACAACATTTCGCTTACCAGTTTAGTCAGTTAAAATGTGTGTAAGTAATCCCATGCCTCTTGTAAAGTGTAACTTAGATACCTTACGCTAACTCCAGTTCTCAAGCAGTGCTGCTTTTCTGACAGGGCTGCAATTCCCTGGTGTTGCTTGGACTGGAAAACACAGGGTCACTGCAGATCTCTGGGCTGTGGGGTTTGAGTGTAGAGAGGACAGACGTAGAAAGGCACGTGAGCTGCTACAGCTGTTTACCATGCTATTTGACAAATTCAATACTTAGTTCAATGATTACACTTAGCAGAAATGACTTCCACAACACAGACTTTGCCAACCTCCCTAGCAAGTCAGCAACACCTGAAGGCTCATCCATGTGCTGACTTGACAAATGAGAGGCCGAGAAGTGACTTTGAGATATTTGTAAGAAGTGATAGGACAAGAGGAGAGCCAGGCATCACTTCAGATATATATTAGATGATAACCCAATCAATGTACAGCATCATTAAAACTTAGTATTCCTACCATGATGATAGAAAAAAAAAATATAGTTATCATACCCAAAATACTTTATTTGTAATTTTAACATAGTAGAAATGGCTCAGAGGAAAGTGTCAGATTATTTTATGTGAGATATTAAGACAGATTTTGCTAATCTAGTGCTATCTTAAATACTACTCCACAAGTTTGATTTAACCAGCACTGAACTGCCTTGCTAAGCTGTCTTAACACAGTGAGTCAATTTATATTTCCCTGTTTCCAGTGTGCTTTACTACAAGTTGGTAAATGTATTTCTGTGGTATGGGATGTTCATTTAAATAGTGCCTCTACACCAAAGGACATTCAAAATTTAGAACACTTAAAGCTACCTAAAGCAAAGTAAGTCTGTATCACCTCTGGAACCCACTGCTACAGCATGTTTAGGAGTTACAGAGTCTATTGTTTCTGAGCTAAGATGGGTTGAGTCAGAATTTGTATGGACAATAGGTGCATTTGTTACTAGGCTAAAATAACCCTTGTAAGAGCTATCTGTCCTTATGTCTCAGGACATAAGTTGATCCCCATATAAATTGTGAAGATAATTTCCCCATATCACACTGTATTGCACAATTAACCAAAAATGTGACTATTTTACTTATCTTGAAGCATCTGGTCCTGATCATGTCAGTTAACAGTCACGTCTTCGAACAAGACTATTCAGTTACAGAGCAGACCATGAAGCCTGTTTTGTTGCAGCAATTTTTTTGTCGTTGTTCATTTTTTGGAAATGTAGCTGCTGATCTTTCAGTTTTGCAAAGACTTTTGGTTTTGGTTGTCCTTCAGGCAGCTTGTCCTCAATCAGTCACACCACTGCAATGGTGTTGGTGATAAAACCATTGCTTGGTCTTCCCAGCAAGCAGGCTGCACTGTCAGGTGTCCTGAAGGAAAGACCACCACATCAACTTCTGTTCCTTCCCTTGTACACATAAACAAATTCTGACTTTCCAAAGATCAAAATTCATTCACCATCTTCAATTCATCCGTCAAGTCTCCACCTTGAAGCGTGACACCTGTACAGTTTTTACTACCTTAGTGCCAGGTTTTCCATCAACATTATTAGTGGATAGCAGAGATGGTTCTTCTACTAGGCTGTCTTTAGATCCATTCTGCCTCTGAAGAGAATAAATTAAGCATGTTGTTGAAAAGATACAGCAGAATTTAAACACTGTATTTTGCTAACTGTTTGCTAATAAAGCATTAGAGCCTCACTTGTACCTCCAATATAAAGGAAAACTGCAAAGGATGTACAATCACTAACCTGTTGAATCAGCTGGATGCTGAGGCCTTTCCCATCTGAAGATCGTGTAACAGGCAGTGGAGGGACCAGATCAGTTTTGACACTGGAATTATAATATCATAAAATGGATATTGCTTTAATTAAGTAAACTAACTGCAAAGGAAGAACAGTGAAACTGACCCAGACTGCTCTATTGATCTGAAAGGCAGAGACACCTTCCACTATTCTATGTTTCTCAGAGCTCCAGCCAACCTGGCCTTGAACACTTCTAGGGATGGGACAGCCACAACTTCTCTGGGCAACCTCTGCCAGGGCCTGGCCACTCTCATTGCAAAGACAGGTATCACCTGAAGTCATGGGTGTGCTACACCTCCTTCACGGTGATGTCCAGCTAAAACTAGCCTTCCAGGTGTGGACTGCTTTTCTTATTTTTATGGCCTTGATGCAACTGAAAATGGGGCGGTTGCTTTTCCATTCATAAGTACTCTTCAGTCATCTAGGAAAGACTGATCCACCTATTTACAAAGGGGGCTGTACTAGAATTCCAATGAAACAAAATACAGAGCTAACATAGATAACAACACTATCAAGGATGAAATTATCTGGAAAGCAACTCATGAATTCTCATCCCGTAAGCAACTTTATGACTTACCACTAATGACCAATACATATTCATTTCAGCCTTTTCAGTTTTTCCTCTTTCCCAAAGGATCAAGAAAGCCAGTGTGGCTGAGAACAGACCATAAATGGTTTTGGAGTTGTTCCATTCACGTTTACCTCTCAAGACATACTATTAAGGGGGTAGTCTGAACCCTGTGCCACCAACAAGCCACATTTATGCTGCTTCTTACCACCATGATCTCTAAATGACTTTTGGGCTGCACTAGGCTAGTTCAGTGCTAATAACCATGTTCACATACTTCACTTCAGACAGGATAGATCTCTCCCCATCAGAGCACTGGGACCGTCGGTACTGCCGGTAGCTGCGAGGGGAGTGTGAGTGCCGGATGCGGATGGGGTCACCTTGAGTCCTAAGAGAGACACAGAATTCACAACAGGGGGTTGGTAAACCACATCTTTGGCACAAAACATAAATTCAGCTGCAGACTGAGATGTCTTCCCACTTCTTACTAAAGTGTAACAGATGGCTTCTTGCACTGGCTGAATTTAAAGGGCTGATGCTTCTTTTTAGAAGTCTGTACTTGGAATTCAATGCTTTAAGAGAGCAGAGGTCACAAACTGGCATGCACATATTTGAAAATGAAACTTTAATAAAGAATGCATTAATTTATATGTCCTTAACATCAGCCTTTTCTGCCTAGTGGTGTTTGGAAGCACATTCTAATGCAACTCAGGATCCCATTTGTGCCACATTCAGCTGCCTGCACTGATAAGTGGAATCCCAGATGGGCAATTATCGCAGTGCTGGTTCTTAAAGAAATAGCTATCCCCTGGCACTGCCCATGACAAGCCAGGGAAGGGATTGCAGAGGTCAAAGAGTGCCTTGGATGATCAGAATATTTAAAACAATGAAAAAGTTTAAGAAAAAATGGATTCTCTTGTTTACATTCACTTCTTGCTGGTTCTGTAGTTTATAATATAAGAAAGATTCATAGGGAAGACATAGATTCATAGGGAGACATACAGAACATACAGATAAGTTCATGAGTGTGTGGGAGAGATTAGGATGATTTTTTTTCTTATTTTGAAAAGGAAAAATATTCGATTTTAAGTATCCCCACCCAACCCATCCTAGGGGAGTATTTGGAATAGCTATGAGCTTGTAGATTATGTGTAAACCCATTGCTATTTCCATAGGACAGAGTTCACAGTAAAGTAAGAAAAGTGGGCTTTTATATTCCCCAGAAAAAATTCTGACATAAACTCACTCTACTTTAGTGTATGGAATTTCTTTCAATTGCTCCTCGGATAGGCCAGATGGATCCACAAGCTCCTTCCTATAAAGGATTAGGAAAAGTAAAAAATGTAACAGTAACTGTGAAGTGCAAAAATTTTTATTATATTGGGCTAAAAAGATTTACTAGAAAATGCTGTTATCAGCCCTGAAGCTATCTTGACATCGAAACAAGGCACCTATTTTGAAGTAAGTATAACTTCACCTTGATTGCTTCAACTGCATGTTGCATCCTGTTCCACCTTCCTCTCTCCTACCTGTAAATCGGATCTTGTTGCTTCACAATATCATGAACATTATGCATGCTTTGGAATTGCTAAATATTTTCCTAAGGGGTAATGGGGTGTCATGCTAAAAGTGTAGATATTGACATTTTGGAAGCTACACAGGAATAAATCTCTAAAATGATGTATTGTTCTTTAATTATTTATTTACATACAATGGTAATCTTTATTCAGTGCACTCAGTGAACTGCAGTATCTTCTACACACAGCAGATTATTAACATATACATAATTTACTGAAACTAAATCAGTGTAGTGCCACAGTGGAGGGGATTTGAGTAACTACATTAAAGGCAAACCAAGCATCTCTCTTACCCTACAAAGGCTATACTTACTGAATATGTTTCCACAGTTCTTCTTTAGCTTGTACATCTGGGCTTCTCCTATAAATATCAACAAAGACAACAAAGGCTCAGCTGTGAAAACCACCATCTAACATGTTGCTGTTCAAATAACTTTTAACAGCGCAGACCCTGCACAGGAATCACGATAAATGTAATCCACGAGTGACTTAAATTTTAAGGTTTGTTATCCCAGAAAATGCATCAAGCTTCACTGTTTTATTTCAACTGAAAAGTAATTTCTTGAATGACAGGCTTTCCATCTCAATTCCAGTTCCACCAGCCTTCAGTAAGCTTGTACATAAAATATAAGCAGCAGAATTCCCCAAGCCAAATCACTGCTCAGTCGCTGGCAACACTTTTCCCTCCAAGGACAGCACATTTTGGAATAACACTTCTGAAGAAGCCCTCAGAAATGTCCTGTGGCCCACACAGCCCTTGGTGAGCAAAAGGAGGGACAGGCCGCAGATCAATAATCCCAGCCATTCCCAGTGGACAACAGTAAAGACCTGTGGCTCCACTGCGATCACAGTGCAGCCTCTCCCTTTCTGGTCATCTTCCAAAAGGGTTTCTGCTCAATTTATTTATTTTTGGTGTCTGGTACAAAAAAGAACCTGCCGACAAACTAATCAAACTAGCAACTATGTCCACCTATGCAGCTAAATATTTTAGCAAGTATTTAATTCACGTGCAAAATGGTAATCTCCCTATTGCAGGCATAGAGATGTAGCAAAGCAAGCCTGAGGGGCATGTCTCATGTTTTCCACTGAATCACAGAATAGATGTTTCTAACTGGAACTTTTATTTTTACTTTCACTTTTCAATTGCAAGGTTAGTGCAAACCCACCACTATTGTTTAAGCTGCACCTAGAATTCATCCAAACCCATTCAGAGTAATAGATTAAGTAAAGATTTTAGACTACATTTGCATGAAAAGATAGGTAACTCTTTTCATTGTCATTATATAAGCTCAGTGTCAATAGTTAGACTGTTCCACACCATCTAAGATGTGAGAGATGCAACTTTCAGATACATACAGCACACAAACAAATACACCCAAAGTTTCTCAAATGCTAAGTCTTACACCATCAGGTCATACAGCCTGATCTTTTTTTTCTGTTAGACAAAAAGCCTATCATATTCAAAGATGCTTTAGGAGGGATATAATCCAAATTTAAATGCAGATCAAAGAGGACAGCAGAGATCTCTGTTCTTGCACCTCTAAATGAGCTCTTCCCTGCCCAGAGACAGAGATGTATCAGAAATAACTCCAAACTGCTCTCTACCATTAACAGTTTAACTGTTTTCTTATTTCACCATTACCATGTTTGGCTTATTTCCAGACTTCAGCATAGGAATAAAGTTCAGAGACATCTATATTGCAGTAAACACTATACAGCTGATGTAAAGGCAGAATATCTTGGGATGGTAATGTTTGGAGGTACTTTATAGATTTTATAGGAGCAGAAGTACTAGGAGATACTATTTGACTTGTCTATAAACACTTGAGAAAGACCAAAGGGTGAAAAACAAGCTAGCATTTGTGTTAACCCTAGTAAGGCTAAAATTAATTAATCCATAACCAACTCAGGTTCCAAGGCTTTCCAGGCAGGATGATTCCCATCCTTGACAAACTGCTGTCCCTTCCATCTCCTCAGGTTCTCATGATGTACAACAGCTACAGCATGAGTAGTTTACAGTCCATATATTCTCTCTGTTTAGAGCTTTTTAAAGCTGGATGTGTTTCTGTTTATTATAATGTAATTAGTTTTCTCTGATTTTTACTTACATCGGTGTCTCCTGATTTTTGTGACCAGCTCCAGGTATTTTGCTCTGTAATCTGACATTTTCCCTCTTTCCATCTCTGCAATTACACTAACAATAAAGACTTTTCGGTACAATACCAGTTTAGCAGTATGGCATCCCATGGGGGAGGGAGTGGGGCAGAAATAGAAGAAAAAAAAAAGGCTAAATACAATACTCCTAATACTCCTTCTCCTTTCTTGCATTTTCTTCTCAATACATTTCTCCACATTGCTTTTAACTCCCTGATGCAGTAAATGCAGTGCCATTTAACAGCCTTTTTCACCCCTTAGTTTTGAACTGCTTTCTGCCTCCATGAAGCTTCCTGCTCACAAAATAGCAGCTGCAAACCCTGTGTTCACCCTGGGGCTGGAAAGATAGGCATCCTCTTCTGAGGCTGAATAATCAGACAGTGGGGATGTGAAAGCTCCCTGGAAAATGCCAGCTTCTCCAAGGATGCTTTGTCATGCTTACAAGCCCTAGTATGCCCGAGGAAGCAAAGCCCGAGGGTCGCTCCCTAACCCAGGACCTGCACAAAGCAGGGTATTGTGCACACCACTGACCCATTTGATCAGCTAATGGCTTTTACTTATTCATTGAAATACAGCAGTTCAGGACCTGGACTTAAGTCTCAAGTATCACAAAGCATCATGTGAAGCCTCACCGACAGTAAGAAATACTAATTTGTGGGGCAGCATGGAAAGAGAGTGGTTAAATAAGAGGACATCTTAATTTCTCCACTTCCTAGGAACTGTACCTCCTGCTTTCTGTGACCAGCTCCAGGTATTTTGCTCTGTGATCTCTGCCATTTTCCCTAATAATAAAGACTTTGCTGTACAATACCAATTTAGTAGAATGGCATCCCATAAAAAAAAAAAAAAAGAAAAAAAGAAAAGAAAAGAAAAGAAAAAAGGGCTAAATACAATGATTCCTCAGAGCAAAAGAGCAAACTTCTCTTAGACTTCATGTCCTGCAGTTAGTTATTTTCCATCTGTTTAAGAAGTGTTACCATACTGGGATAACCTTATAGCGTTTATTCAGGTTAGCTGCCCACCAAAGAATATAAAGAAATACAATGCAGATGAAGTAACTTAATTAAGGCATTTTCTTTCCAAAGGCCTGTTCCAACTTCCTTTGAAAGCAAAATGTCAGAAAGCTTACAAAAAGAAAAGGTGAAATGTAAGGTGAAATGTAAGATGAAATGTAGGTACTGCATATACTGCATAGGAAATTCATGTTTGTATGCTTAAGAGCCCACAACAAAGCAAGTCTATTAAATCTTTAAAGGCAGATCACAATCCCCCTTTTACCTTGTTTTCATCTTTTACTGTCAATTTTTTAGAACTCACAGTTTTGATATATAGGACTCAGATTGTGCTATCTCAGTATCTGGATCAATATACCTTCTGTAGAATTTGCATGCTAACAGTTTCTCTAATGCACAAGAAACATAATGGGAATGCCCAGTAAGTGATGAATCTCATGGGGTTTTTTAGTTTATTTTTTATTTTGTTTGCACAACCTGGAACAGCTCTATACATTAATAAGGTCTACATTATTTTTTTGTGCCTGCATCTGTACCCTTATTAATATTTCAGTTTGAGTCACAAATGGTAAATTTAAATAGCTGTGGAATTTTATGGCCATTCTGCTAAATTAGAAAAAGGCCTTTGGCTATACAGATGTTTTACATGAACACTCAAAAATAAACCCTGTGGAACTGGAATTGGGAGCTCTCTGCATTTGCTCATTCCTTAAGGAAAAAGAAAGGTCAAATTGCTGTCAAATACTTTTATTCCCAAGATCAAAGAGACACCATCTTGCCACCACGAATGATTAATCTTACTCACTATCAAACAAATGAAATGCACTGTGCCAGGCACAGTAACAAACAGTTCAGCCACTACTTCACATATCCAAAGGGAAGCTGTAGTTACAAATGCAATAATGGACTTACTGTGAAAGAATTACCCGTTCTACTAAATTTAAGGTTTTGTATCAATTTTTAGTGTTGAAATAACCATTTGACAACATTTAAAACCAAAACAACCATAACCTGTGGAATTATGTTCCCTTTTCTTCTGACCTGTATTCAGTCAAATAAACAAACAGCTGAGCCAAACTAAATTAAATACATTCTTTTATAATGTACTACATGTTAACAGTTACATGTATTTTACTAATTTTTTTTTCAAAAATTAGTTTGAGCTTCTTTCATTGTGGGTTTGTTTTTGTGGGTTTTTTTAACTGGAAAAGTGTGGTAAAAAGGAGAAACACATGAATAACTAAAAGAAGAGCAAAAGGAAATGAGAAGCCTTCCAAAATCTTCAGGACTTCCTCATTTCTTTGCTTCCTCTAGGACCTCTGGTTTATAAGTTAGATGCTTAACATCTATGTTTTTTGGTGTTGGGTTTTTTTTTAACTAAAAGTAGTTTAACTCAGAATGTCACTGTGATAAAAAATCAAAGCCATTTCATAAGTTAATTTAACCATAAGAGGGAACCCATGGTGTCCAAACAATCAGATTTACCTGCCATGTGGGTAAAAAAAGAAACGTTGGCTACAAATTTAATCTAACCATTATTAACTGAACAGATTTCCTAGTTTACAGCACTTTCTGTATATAATAAAACAAATGGAAATCAAATTTGATCAACTGTATTTTCTGGATTCCATGCAAATGAGCTTTAATATTCCTGATTTTTAGAAATATGTCATTATAAAATTACACCTAATAATGTATTACTTTTGTGCAGCTGAAAGTTAACAAGTCTATATAAAGCTTGTTGAAGTAGAAAATCCAATATTTTGACCTTTAAAGGTAAATTCTATTCCTCATAAAGAAATGAAACTCTGCAATATAAAACTGGAGACAGCAACGAGTTCTAGCAACATGGGCCACTTAGAACAGAACTCAAGTGGATTTTTAATGCTGGAAACTTCAATGCTGACTGTGGTTTCATTGATACCAAACAGTCTGTCTATGCCAAAACCCAGGCCATTTTAGAAGAAAAATGTAAATTAAAGGAAACCACTATTTTCATTAGCTTGAGAAAATTAATTTCAAAAGCTAATAACTGTTACCATGTCAGAACAGGCTGTAAGCAGCAACAGCAGTGCCTTGGCAGTATGGCTCCATCATGGAAATTCTGACACTGGGATGCAATATACCACCGACTGCTGCTTGTCAGGGAATTTGACATGGAAAAATGAGCAGCTGCTTTCATCTGGAACACCACTGCAGATATTATATTATTAAACAGGTGTGCATGTATTTCATAAAAATGTTTGCAGCTATCAAGTAAAATATCAATACTTCCACAGGCTTGCTGCCTAGAAAAGAGTACTGTACTCATTACAGAACTAATGTTCAATGAGCCACAGAAGCATCCAGGACTTCTTCCCAGGTGTTGGACAGAGTTTCTCAGCAGCTTTGTTACAAAGCCCTCTCTGCATTATTTGTGCCCTAAAATTGAAATCACTGAACAAAGGCAACTTGTCCACAAAGACAAATCTGCTAATTTGGGAGTATACCATGTAAAAAGCTATACTCCTCAGCAACGAGGGCCACCACCACTTTGGAGATACTCCTCCTGCTCTTTAACATGATTCAACAGCCTTAATTTACACATCAAAGGGTACAAGCATTACATACGATCGAGATCTGTGCCTGGATCGCCGGTAGTTTGGATCTGTCTGGGTTTTCCCCTTCTGCCGCCGCAGCACAGCTTCCCACTGAGGAGCCGAGTCAACCATATCATTCTCCTGACGTAATCTGCCAAAGAGGTACCAAGAGTTTAGGGCTCTCAGGGCAGGAGATGCTCTGAGAAGCAATGGGGTATTTCCCTCCCCCTCAAAAATGCAGCTCCTGCAATGCTCTACTTAAACTTTCATCTTGCTAAATTTTAACTAATGCTCCTAAACTACATTAAAGTATAAGAACAATATAAAAGAAAACTCGCTGATTTGTTATTTTAAACAGTATGAGCCAAAAATGTAACAATCCATGCCTTTAAGGACAGACCCACAACTTGAACTCTTCTTCCCAGCCCAAGCCAAACATCTAGAATTTTTTCCCTGTTTACATATTCCATGATACCTCATTTACACCAAATAGGAGACCCACATCATGATACAAGGTTCTACTATTAAAACTTTCACAAGTACTTTACTGCAGTATGCACCTTTCCTGGGATCTAGGGAAAAATCCCCTTGATAAGTCCCCACTCAGAAGAATCATCCTTTCATCCTAACCTGCAACAAAGCCCAGGATGCAGATCTCCATGGCACTCCTTCTGGACTATCCCCTGAGCCTCTGGTCCCTCTCATGGCTTGTGTGGATCTAAATGACATGCTATGCCTTTTATTTCTCCTTTTTTAAATTTGGTTTCTTTAAAATCCATTAATTCATTAATGGAATACATTACAGGTTGAGACAAATATAAAAATCCTGTGAACTCAGCACATTTGTTAACAGGCTGCAGTAATTCCACAATGCCACAGCCTTCCAGGTAGTGTTTGACCAAAGGTCCACAGATGCTTCCCACAGTTCTGAGGTTCACATGTGACTGCGGAGATGAAGAGCTAAGGTGACGGAGCAAATGGATATGCTTGTTACAGCAGCGAATTTAAAATACGGGAGGGATTTCAAATCATCCCTGGAAAATATCACCCAAGTATGGATTGTCTGATTGGATGTTATGACTGGCATACTGGAGAAACCAGAGGGGAAGACTGACAGGTAAAACAAACAAAGAAGCCAACAGAGATAAAGGGATTACACTGGAGATGCAGGCAATGCAAAGTACGTTGTTGCTGCTCTTCACTTCAGTGTTTTGAATTGTATCAGGCTAAACTAGCTACACAGGCTTTTGCTTTTCCTTTAATCAGATCTTCTCACACATGCATAATGAATTTTGAACTCAATTCCCAACTACTGTAAACAGCCACAACTCTACCAAATGGTATAAAGCATCTGGAGAAGACTGCAACCTCAGGTTTTGATTTCTGAGCAAATTTTTTTAAATCTGTAATCTGCTGACAGGTATTAACTTCCATCACACAGCAACAAGTAATGACTTGTGATTTTCATCCCAAATAATCCAATTTGTGCAAACAGCAATCATCCCATATGGTATAGACACCACCAACTGCCTCCCACACACATCAGTCACTTGCACAAAAATACTGAAAATCCAAATATATGAAGTTAGCATTGCAGTTATCAAAACAAACAGTGTCAGCATACTTGAAGTACTGTTGCACCATAGCAGAACTCTGCTAGATGGGAGACATAAAGAAATAAAACATACATTTTGCAGCTTCAAAAAAAAAAAAGGTAGTATGATCACATTTGAACAAGGTTAAATATGATCAAGGTACCGCAGCAATCTCTACATGAAATACAATGCAAATACAAATGCAATGTTCAAATTCTAATAATTTGGGGGCAAATTTTTTAGCTTTTTGGTGACTAAAATAAAATAAAATAAAATCTGAAAGAAGTATAGCTTAAATCCTAAATTTCTATTTAAAGGTACATTTGAATAAAAACTGTTGCCCTTGTACTTGAAAGCCCATTACAGTTGTCCTTTCATTCTTTTCACTGAGCACTGGCACAGGTTGCCTAGAGGTGGTGGCATCTCCATCCTTGGAGATACTGAAAAGCTGCACAGGAATGGTCTGGACACCGGGCTCTTGGTGGCCCTGCCGGAGCAGTGGTTGGACCAGGTGACCCCAGAGGTCCCTGCCAGCATCAACCATTCAGTCACTCTCTGATTCTAATCAGATGCATCTTCTAGGTGTAGTCAGGAAGGAAACTATGCTTCAGTACACAGTGTCTGCTCCTTTGATTTATTTTTATCTACACAATACATTTTGACCACAGGATTGAAAACCCAAATGCATTTTTTCTGTGAAATATGCTCACCCCAGCTTCTTCTTCACTTTCATATGAACATCTGCTTAGGAGAAAACATTCATATAATGGAATGAAACTTCAAAGACTGAGATCAGGTAATAAGATTTTCCCTAAGATTTTCCTAGTGTTCTACCTTCAGACACTCTCATCTACATTTCTGGTTTCTCTGATAATTTGTTTTCTTCTGGAGAATAGTTCACAGTGATCTCTTGGCATGTGAACAATATATTCTACTCTACTATGACCAGAAGCAGATTTTTATAGTTAATGTGAATAATAAAATATTTTATTCCAATAAAATAAAACAACTTTGTTTCTTCTTGTGTCAGGGACTTGATTATTGTACTGGGAAATAAATTGTATCAGTCTACACAACACCAGAAGCTTGAGTAACAGTAGTTGCAAGCCTCATCATAATGTTCTATTTAACCCTGCTAGGGCTAGCTCATCTCTGAAAACAGGAAACCTACTCAGTGCCTCTGACTTTTCAGCTTGTTATGTTTCTGCTGTGGCTGCTAATAAAATGCAGAAATTCGTTATGACTGGTTGTATTCCTGCACCTGCTCACAAGGAACAAGTCTTAGACTTCCAGCTCATTTAGTACTTGTTTAATACACTGATAATGATTTTTTATCTGGTCAGATTTCAACTGATCACCTAAGAACAAGAGACACTGAAAAATTAACATTTTTGCTGTATCTTACGTTTCTGAAAATGTGAAAAACTTAGAAACAACCCCAAAATATTGATTTATTTTTATTTTTATTTTTAATTTTTTTGATTTCTTTTTCTTTTTCTTTTAAATTTTTTTTTCCATGACATAAGGAAAGGTTGGGAAAGGCCCTTTCATTCTTAAAAAAATCATAAGCAGTGCCTAATACTTCTTACAATTCAGTCTTTATACTGCCAGGAGTTCTTAAAAACATTATTGTTTTCAGTCTCTAATTTCTTTCACTTGCTTGTGGAGCTCCTTGCACAAGGAGTTTCACAGGAGGAAAAAAACAGGCATGAGTGTTCTGGAAGAAAGGGATACAAAATACCATTTACTGCTGATCACTGAAACTACACTCAACACGTCATTTAAACTTCAGCTGGAAAACAAACCTTCCATGCACACTAGGTTATTGTTAGCCAACTACCTTACAAGACTGTGGTCTAATTTAGTAAGTTTCAAGGAAATCTTATGTCTCAGATGTGCTTTATGCCATCTCATGTATGAGTGTCACAATGATTTTTTAACATTTCTTTAACTACTGCAAGTTATGCTGAGAATGTAATTATACTGCGTACTCCTGCAGCACTATCTAGCATGCAATTATTTCTAAGAGTTTCCAGAGATCTGGAAATCATTTATCACTAAATATAAGACATGAAGAAATGATGGCAACTCATGCAGACAGTAACTTAGAAACTGCCATTAAACAGTTCCTCTTTTGTCTAGTTACATTTCTCTTGCCCTGTGTTCATGCAATATGAGAAAATTCTATGTGTTTTAAGAAGTATATTTTCAGAAATACCTCTACAATGTTGTTATCTCCAACAACATAAAATATACAGCTTTGAAGGAAAATCAGTAGTTATGCCATCTTTTTCATATCAGCAACAAGAAAAACAGAATATATAATACAGGACTTGTTAGCATCACTTGATATGAACTATTGCTGCCCTATTAAAACTTGATGCTGTACACACTTTGGTTTTGGGCCCACACCTGACATTTTGGAAAACAAAATTTTTATACAATTAAATACACGAATTTAAAAACAACACTGAGATTCATATCCACTAAAAATATTTTTACTTCTCAACAGTTTATTTTCTGCTTGAAAAATCTGCTCTTGAATTTGTGAAGAAAAGTATATGCTGAGAATATAATTATCACGATATTATCCACTTTATTTGCACTTATATTGCAAGTCTTTTGTAAGTGTGCCTTGTACTTGATCTTGTGGCACATTACTGAGCTGTTCCCAAGCAAAAGGAGGGCAGGCATTCATTGCATACAATTATTATGATGTATTCTGGCAATTACAACTCTTCTTATTCAGGAAAGAGTCTTCAGCTGCCTCAGGAGGACTCTATACACATGGAACATGTTAGACTCCTTCTTACTAGGTTTATCTAAGAAAAGTCCATCTCCATTTATCTGTGTTTCATGTCTCCCTGTCTCAAATATTTAATATATTGTCACCTGTTTCTCTTCTTCCGATGCTCTCTGTTGGAATTTTCGGATTCACTGCCACTGCTGGTGTTACAGCGGGACCGTGACCTGGAGAAGAGAAAAGCAACATCTCAGGAATGGATTTATCTACTAACACCAAAATTATTGCAGTGCTAAATGAGGAAAAAATAACACTGCAAAGACATTACTCGGAAAATCAGAATTTAAAGACTCTGGAGTTCTTGTCTACACCTGCATGTCATATTATCATTTTTCTCTCATTAATTAACTGGGAAGAACTGCTTCAAAAGTACTGCACCCAGAGTGTAATATCAGGTGAGTGCTATTTTCATTTTGAATAATTTCGCTGTTCTATTTAAAAAAAAAATTGTTTTATTTTACCATTCAGCATTCTTTTTGTATATGCCACATCAATGTGTTTCTTGGAGGTGTGAAATGTTTCATCTCTAATCTGTATAGCTCTTTCCTTCTTGCACATTGTGGTGCACTCAACAGAAATAATACAGAATTCTGGGTTTGCAGGCAAAACAAAATGCCCACAGATCTATATTTTATATTCACCTCAACTTCCATCCATAAATCCTCAGTGTATGGGTTTGTTCTCCTCTCTCTCCTAAATTAGAAAATCATTCACTCAGGTATCTCCCACTCAAACAAAAATGTGTTAGAAGAATAGGACAGCTAAAGTCTAGGAAAATCAGCTCAACCCAGCTTGTCTGAACGGCATGTTAGGCAGCATGGAAGAAACACCAGAAGCGCTAGGATTCTGATGCTCTTTATGGAAAAAAGAAGGCTGCACTACCTACAGGCAAACTCCTCTCTACTACCTGAGACCCTTAAATCTGTGATTGCATTTTGGAGCAGACAGACCAACTGTGAGGGCTCTGGTCCTAGAAACCAGCACACTGCCACTGTACCACTGGCTAGGTTCTAATGACTGGCACTCTCATCAGAATCTGATTTGGACCATTCATTCTTTAGTGTGAGGATGGTCATGGGATGGTTGGATTTGATGAACTGAAAAAGATCCTTCCCAACCTGAACAGTCCTGTGATTCCATGAATGACCCCAAAGACAGAAGTGTTTCTCTGCTATACTGACAGCCCAGCTGATTAATGAGGACTCATACTAACAGGAGCTGGTCTATAAGAATATATATAGGCTCTTTGGAGTTGGAACTGGTGATGGTTTTGCTGCACTGGAAAACAGAATTTTTCCTCTGAGGTCACTGGCCATGAAATAGGAGCTATAAGGGGATAATTCCTAATGGTGCTGGTTGAGATGCGTATTTTCATATGCCTCCTGGCACTTCTTTTGCTCTTTGACAGCTGACATTTGTGAGAGGACAGATTTGTTAAACTACACCTCAGACAAGCCAAGAAGAGAAAGCAGCTCCTTAGGTATAAGTAACAGGTAAGGGGAAGCATTTCATGACAAGGTAGGAAGTTGCTGACTAGCACCTGCTCACTGCATGTTTTAATGGTTTAGGAAGAAGAGCCGAAACAGGATGAGAGAAGATTGTTCCCAGGGAACAGCACAGATGCAGCAATGGAGCTGTTCTATCTGGTCAGGCACACACCACTCTGCTTTCTAGAGGACTACAACTAAATAACCAGGACACTGTTACAGATGTCATTTTGACACACCTGAGAGCCCCTTGAAACTCTCCATAATATCAGTGAATTAGGGTTGCCTTCATCAAATTGCTGAGCCTTTAAATGCCTCGGTCCCTAGAGTCTGCTCTTGCCTCACTCCTAAATTAGGAAATCCTTAGCTCAAATAGCTCCCACTCAAACAAACAAGTTTTAGAGTAATATGACAGAGAAAGTCTAGGAAAATCAGTTCAACCCAGCTTGCCTGAAGGGAATAAATTTGGCAACGTGAAATTTCCCACAGAGAAGAAGTCTCTCTCTGTTGGAAAAGATATCAAGGTTTTTTTTTTTTTAAATTTCAGGGCATTATTCCACTAGGCAAGGCATGATGAATTTAACATCTCAACAGATTGGGAGTAGCACAGAAGATACACAAAAGATAACGACCGTCAATGACTATTAACAACCATCAACTCTAAACATTAACCCTGGCATGGTCAGAGACGCCTGATCTGGGAAAGGAGAGAGAAGAATGAGGACCAAATTAGCCTCAGTGGTGAACAAATTCATATCCAATAGAAAACCAAATACTAAGAACTACTTCATTTGGAACCAATGAACATTGAACCAATGAATCTCTATGGATTTCAACCGTATAAAGTTAGTGAAAAATCTGGTAAAATGTATGTGTCATGGAATTATTTCATCTGCACACCCAGGCTATGTGTGGATGAAATTATTTCTGTTGCACATCCTGGTCAGAACAACATCCTGGCCAGAATAAAGTAATGCCTTGATTCTCTAACACTGAAAATGTTGTTGAAGGGTTGTTGTTTTTCCTCCAGTTTCAGTTACATCCCCATCCCCAAACTTCACGTTCATAATTTAAAGCCAGGTTATCCATGTTGCCAGCTAAAAATACACTTTTCTGGGTGAAGCTCAAAGTGAGGATAAAAAATATGTGTGTTACTATAGAAAATTGTAACCCCAAAAGAAGAAGGAAGATTATAAGATGTTGTCAAACAGAGTCACTCAAGCACAACAGAAGAGTTAAGCGCAATAAATGCTCTACAACTGCAGCGGACCTTACACAGCCAAAAGTACACCTTTCTCCACCCCAGTCTTATCAGATGTTTAGTAAATATACCACTAACATCAACATCAATAAATCATTATTTCCTTTCACACTGTTCTTTCACACTTCCAGACCATTAGCATGGCTTCTTTGTTCTACATCTTTCAGTATGACAAGAAGTTTCTTACTGTGATTTAAGTAATTTATCTCATAAGGTACAAAACCAGCCAAAATCACAGCATGGCAGGCAAAGTACAAGATAAAACATCCAGTTTGATCAAGCTCAAGATACACCTTTCTCTACCTTTTCAGGAATGGAAATCTGATCCACCTTTGGGATATTGTACTTCAAATTACCTTGTGTTCCCTGCCAGGAAAGCACTTGTGGGGACACAGAAGGGCTTCTGAGCTGTCAGCTGAGTGGCAGCTATTCATGCTTTTTGTCAGAATATTATCTTTCACTGAATATTAAATATCATCTTTTACTGAACTGAATAAAATACCAAATATGGGTGGAAAAAAAGATAGTTTCCTAAATCAGGTGCAAGAACAAATGAGATCATCCCAATCTCTGACAATTTTAAGGTACCTTTTGTCCTTTATTCCCCTGCTTTCCTTGTCATGCAATATATTTGATATTGTGCCAGTGGAATACCTATATACCCTGGCATAAGAAGCAGGAAAGAATCATAGTCAGTTTTACAAGAGACACAACAAGGACTGCCTAGGAGAGGGCTTGGAAGGCTGAGGAAAGCTCACATTCTGGCACAGTCTTTTTCTGATTAAAATGAGAGAATAGCCAAATTGTGAGGAAGTGGAGAAGGCCTTTTGCAATGTACAATAACAAACCTGTGGGAAGAGGCCCCTTCTGAGCACTGAGGCTTTCCACCTAAGATGCGTAACTAAATCTCAGTTCTGTGTGCTGGACATCTATCACAGGACTACCACTGGCAGCTTGTAATGCTAACATCCTTCCAAAAATTTTTCTGTTATCTCACAGTAAGTACAAAGTATGCGAGCACTTTCTCTGGCTTCCTGTGATTGTTCCGCAATGTTTGTATCCCTGCCAGAGCTCCTTTCCTGTGCTGCAGCAGTGATTCAGACCCTGGGAGTGCCTTCTCTGCTTCCCAGGCTCCAGGAGCCTCTGACATTGAAATACACTCCATTGTCTCCTTATTCCATCAGTGCAAGCAGGAGCACAAGAGCGAGGAGAAGCACTAAACAGAATCATGACAAGCAGATCTGGCAAAAATCTGTGGAAAGCTGAAGTTGTTGAAGGACACACCCAAATTCACACCTGCATTATATTTTAAATGTGACAACTAGTAAAGTCTGAAATGGGTGATGGGGGCAGGAAAGAGAAGCTTAAGAAAAAATCAACAAAAAAAAGCAAGACAGTAAGAGGATCATCAGGATTTACATATGCTTTTGCCCTTACCTCTGACAGGACAATTCATCTCGGATGATAGCACACTTGCTTGCAAAACAGATTAATTGAAAGTGGGTAAGGAGGCTGGAGAAGTAAAAAACAAATCTGCAGATCCAAAATCCAAATGCTACAACTTCTGGAACTGACTTTCAAGTTGTAGACAAGCCCTTATGAAATTTCACAAGCTGCTTCTAACATGGGGTAGCAATAATGGGCTGCAAGACTCTGCTGTGATGAGGCTGCGCCACAGAGCATTTTGGCAAAAGGTAAGAAATAAAAAATTAAATAAAAAATAAATGTCATAACACAACAAACCTTTTACGCATTTAGCAGGATGAGGGAGAAGGAAGGAAAGAAGGAGATGCAGCAAACCAAAACATGACCAGTATCATTTCATAGCTGCTATAGATCATATATTTACCTTCTCCTTTGCTTTAAATCTGAATCTTCACCACTGTTTTGATTTTTCCTGTAACATTAAGGAAGTTTTAATGAAATTTCATAGAGTTACTTAATACAAATACACACAACTACCCATGAAAAAAACCCATAGTGCTTTAGTTTTTTGATAGATTTTTTTTTCCAGTATGATGTCAGGTAGAGCAAATAGGGCATGTGTTTATTTTAAACCTTTCAGGACACCTTTACAGTAAGTTTTGAAGGCGTGATTCCATTCAAGTTCTCATTGCAAACCCCTGACTTGCAAAATTAAGCGTGCTGGCCTTTTGAGTTTCCTACTGTTTCCAACATAGCAGAGCCTGGTGGTTTCCTCTTAACACCAGTAAAGAGTGCATAAACAGCACAGCTATTGCTATTAACAGCAAAGGAAAAAGGAAGTGCATGAATAAAACCAAGACTCAGGAAGGCATAATTAAGTTAAAATCTATCCACTATTGTCAGTCAATCTTCACAGTCTCACATACGAGATAAGACTTTTCAAAACATTTTGTTCATATGGTAGCTGAAGAGAAAACTTGGTATTGGCATGACTATCTGTCCACTGACTAGATTAGCCCAATGCAAATCCCAGATGATAAAAACAATTTCCTGCTGCACAGTGCACAAACACTTTTCTTGATATGAGAGAGTTTTGCATTGCACACCTCTAATCTTCTGTTTTTACAAAGACAAACAAGTCCTTGTGACAACTAAGCTACCAAGGTATCAGAAAACCTGTGCTGGTTTTGTCTGCAGTAGTGCTCATTTTCTTCACAGCGGCAGGCATGGGGCTGTGTTTTGGGGTTGTGCTGAACATAGGGTTGATAATACAGACACGCTTTTGCTATTGCTGAGTAGGGATTGCACAGAGCCAAGGTCACACTTGGGAGGAGACCAGGGGTACATGAGATGCTGGGAGGGGACACAGTCAGGACAGGTGACCCTAACTGACCAAAGGGATATTCCAGATGTTGTGACATCAGGCTCAGTGTATAAAGTGGGGGGAAGAGGAAGGAGGGGATGTTTGGATTGAAGGTGTTTGTCCTCCCAAGTCACAATTAGTGAGATCGGGCCCTGCTCTGCTGGAAATAGCTTCCATGGGACGCAGGGAATTCATTCCTTGATTTGCTTTGCTTGGATGCACAGCTTTTGCTTTCCCTATTAAACTGTTTCTCAACTGACAAAGTTTCTACCTCCTACCCTTCTGATCTCTCCCTGATCCTGCTGGTGGGGGAGTGAGTGAGGGGCTGCCTGGGGCTTAGCTGAGGTTAAAACATGAAAAACCCATTCAGGAAACACAGTGCTGTTAACACCTACAAGGACTCTATGCAATAAACCAAATAGACATAATTCCATTGCCCAAGAGTAATACTGATTTATTTGTGGTCACTAAGCGTGCACTACGGGTGAGTTTCTTCTCTCCTGTCCCAGACAGCTAATGGCAGATAAAAGGTCTGAAAAAGTTCAGAAACCTGCCAAGGATAAAAGCTCCACATCAAATTAGACTTCCTCATCAATGCATCTGCGTTGTTAGAGACCCCTTTGCAAGATCTGGCTTTGAAGGCCAAATAGGTACTCATTTCAGAGCTGTCAGAAAGAGATGTAACTCTCATGTAGTTGGCTCCTAACGCAGTTAGGAAGACTGCAATGAATAAGGCACAGTAACTGTGTTTGTTTATACTTCACAACAGATCACAGCACCAGGCAGGGTGCCCCAATAAAAGCAGCTTCTCAGAAGGACAAATTATCCCAGGTAACACAGAGTCTCTCAATACTCTATTCCTTCAGAACTGTCCCTGTAATTTGTTTTTTGGACATGCTCAAGGACACATAGCACAGAATCTCCATCCACACATTCTGTTTTACTCTTCTAAATCATTCAATTCAGCTTGTACTAATTGAAAGTGTCACACAGTTGTGTTTTTGCTGGCATCCTCTCTAATGCAAAGTGGTTCACATGTGAGACTGTTGAAGACAGCTTTATGTCTCATTTGTGTAATCATCGGGGCAGTTAAAGTAAAGAAATGTACTTACAACACTGCTTTGGAAGCTCACTGTCAAGCAAGCAAATCCATCAGTGCTTTCATTCACCAGGCAAAAAGAGCTCCAGTAACCAAAGGAATCTTGCACAAGCCAATCATGAAACTTTTCACATTTTTATCATAATTTTCCCACAACAGCACACAAACAAACAACCGAAACAAAACTTTCTTTTTAAAAACAGCTGTGGTATGCTTGCTCAGGTGGTTTTTTTGACTAGCAACTGGCCCCTGAATACCTCCTTTTCCCAGGACCCAGCTGTGCTTCCACAAGCTGAACACTGAGCATGCAGGATCTCAAGTTTCTACACAGGGAAGCTGACAGTAATTAATCCCGAGGCTCTTACCTCCTCCAAACTGGCTGCCCAGACTCATTCTCACTGCCACCGGATGGGTTCCTTTGGCAAGAGTAAGGAAACTTTGGTGATTTATTGCAGTCACTGGCAGAATTATACAGTCCACTAAGGTTAAAAAAGGAAGAGCAAAGAGTCAGCTTTAAAATTTCCAGGGCAGTTTGGCCAGCTGAGATTCAGCTTACAAAAATGTGAAGATTAATGTACGCACACACACACGCACAGTGAGTATTCAGCTATACATGTTTTTCTGGGTGTTAGTGAGTGTTCTATGTAAATGCAGATAGTACTGCTTTCCAGCAACAATTTTTTCACACTAAACCTTGAAATGTAGGAGAGAGACCTCTTAGCATTGCCAAGTCAACAACTCCAAGCTTACAAAATACAGATTTTAGTTTATTAATATTCTTTTGCCATAATAAATTTCTGTGTTTTAGTATAGCATATCCAACCCAGAGCTAGGCACTCTTCATGTTTTCCATGGATGTAGCTACAAAAACTTCCCATGTTCTGTCATGAAATACATCATCATCCAAGCTGATAATTGGGAAGATGAAACAATTCTATCTCCATTTCTCTTCTGTTCATCCACACAAACCTCTGCCAATGGTGTGGAGGTGTTCCAAGCTCCAGCTTTCTTTCTGCTTTCCTAAAAACCTCTGACCTTCAAATTGAATACATTCTTCTTCATCTGCTTCTGCAGACAGCTGATTACAGCACTGCTCTGCACAGGTGAAAAGTTCCCACAGGTCATCTGAATGAGAATTATCATTAAGAGCTGTGAAAGCCTCTGTGCAACATCCAGCCTAATGTGTCTAAAACTGCATAGTGCTTTAGAATTAATAGACTTGCAAAAACTCAATTTTACCATTGTTTGGCTCCTGCAAGATCAAACCTCCTGCTGCCTTGAGAGCAATTGAAACACTGGAGACATAAAGTTACAAGATGACTTCACTTTTCTAAAAATAACCAAAGAAAGGTCTATCCTAGCAAGAGACTATTTGCTTGTTGCTTTGTTCTTACTCTCAAAACTACTGTTGTTTACAGGAGTAGGAGGGGTAAATCATCAGAGTGCCTGAAATAACATATCAGGTATCCATCTGAATTGTCGTAGAAAAGCAGGACCATTCTGGATTACACTTCACATGCTGTCTGGTTCAGCAGCCTGTTTCCAACAGCAGCTGTGAACAACCAACTACAGGAAGCAAAACCCTGAAGACAGCTCCCCAGCGCTTCCTGAGTCCCACACCATTCCCAGTCCAGGGGACTTACTGAGCCAGCTGCTGCACCTCTGTCTCCAGAAGCCCTTCAGGATTTTTGTTCCATGATTCATCCAGCTTCCCCCAGGAATTCACCTCCTTATAAAGGAAGACCACAGGTCTCCCACTCATGGTGAGTCCCTACTGACTGCCTTTATTAACACTTTTAAATCAACTTCAATAGCTTCACCTGAAGATTGCTTTCTCTTTCCAGTATGACTTGTGATTTTCTAGATGTCATCCCCTGAAACTGCCTCTTTTACAGTCTGGAGGAAGATTCCTGTCTGCCTCTGCCCTTGTTTCTTGTACAGATTTACTGCAGAGCCTTTCACAGTTTTGATCACCTTCGCTGCCCCTCTCAAAGCCTATTAGTTTTCCGGAGGTAAGGACATCAGAGCTGCTTCCAAAATTCATGCAGCACATATGTCATCCACCAATTTGTATAATGGCATTAAGCTGTTCTCTTGCTTTACTAATAACTGGTAATTGTTTTTTCTGACTGCTACACACATGATATTTTCTTTGTTATCCATCATAATTCCACAGCACTTCATATTAATCAGAAATCTAAGGTTATCTTTTTTGTCCTCATGTACATCTTGTAACATTTTTTGACTCAACAGAATCTACTGATCAGTCACACTTCAGGAGTCTTTCTGCCACTCTTCACAGACAAATTTATCACTATCCTAAACAATATCATATCATCACCAAACTTTATTACTCCTTTTCCAAGTTCTTTGACAAATATACTAAATATCAGAGGTCTATGAACAGATCTCTGTAGAAAGCCACTGCTGACATGCATTCACTGGCTACCTCCTCCTACACACTTTCCTAATTTTTAACTGTTTATTTATCCATGAAAGAACCTATCTGCTTACATGCAATACAAATATATTATGAATCAAATAACACATTAATATATTATATTAATAACCTTCAACCTTCTGCTGTGGTATGATATTTACCATTGCACAATACCTAAGACATCCAGTCTTGCCTTACCTCTGTGGGCCATTTTCCTCCCATGGAGCACTTGTTTTACTTCTTTGTGTTTGTGGACTGTTTTCATTTTTCATCTTTTTAAAACTAAGTAAGAGTACAGATATATACATATGTATATATTTA
>VWYP01032982.1:0-33838 GCA_013400435.1 Pycnonotus jocosus | reverse complement strand
GTGCTGATGGAGAGGTGCGATGGATGCCTGTGCTCTGACAGCCTGAGCGGTGCCTTGGCTCAGGCATTGCCCACGAGCCGTCCAGGCTGATCCCAGTGAGAGCCATGTGAGGCCACATCTCCTTAGGGAGAGGAGGCTCCTGGGCCATGTCTTGTCAGGACATAACAGCAGCAGCCCAATCTGGGACCAGACAAACCTGAAGCTGTCACAGCCACACAGGTGCACAAGCACCAGGGCAGTGTTTGGCTGCAAGTCTCTCACTGCTCTCTAAGTACCTGTGGTCACCTCGAGCCACTGAGCTCTGCCCCTCTCGTGCTGCCGGGCCCTGACCTCCCTGGCAGCAGGGACGGCTCTCCAGGTCACTCCTGTGTCTGATCTCTACAGTGAGATAAGGAGCATTTTACTTTCAGCCTAAAGGTATATTGTGTGCTAGTGACATTTTTGTATATACATCTATTTATTTATTACAATATCCACTTATTTATTATCAGCATGTTAAATAGGACAGCATTTGATAGTGGTCTGAATTACTAGATCATCATTTAGGTCATTGTCAGATCACTCATTAATTACCCTTAAGTAATCCCTTAATCATCATTTGATTACCATTTGATTTCTGTTCAGTCATCAATTACTTAGAATTTGATCATCATTAACAGAATCTTGTTAGTTAAAACCTCAGCAGTGGCTGTTCTTAGTTTTCCTGGGACAGAAAGCTCTCCCAGCTGGCTGCACACCACGGGGTATGGCACCTTCAGGCTTCTGTGGAACAGCAGAATCTTGTGTGCTCTCCACACCATTAAGTCTGGGATTGTTTCACTTTTCCTCTCCTTCCTGCAGGTTTTATGCTCTGGGTGGAGCATGGCTCCTGTGGCTGGGTCACAGTAACCTTGTGGGGAAAATACTGTTTTGTTGTCATCGGTGGTGCTTTAATAACCTGGCTGCAGAAATACTTGTGGACTGGCCATCCCTGCAGTTGACGTTGCATGGGGATTCTTTGCCTGAGGGACACCTTAAAGCAAGGCTGGTGTCTCCCATAGTGCCTGTGCTCACTTTGGGTGTCCTGCTCAGATGTCGTGCCCAGAAGAACTGGATGCCCTGGCAGATGTGGATCTGCTTGACTTTCTCCTGAAGGATGATTCTCCCTGCCCTGAAATCCCAGGGGAGCAGAATGGTCTGCTGGAAGACTGGGGCCTACCAATGCCTGAGGTGAGTTCTTTGTGTGGGATTGCTGCTGAGCTGAGGTTTATGAGGTTTGTCTCCCTGCTGAGTAAAAGCTGTTCCTCTGCAGCTCCTGGACAAGGAGATGGATGACTTCATCAGCTCACTGCTGAGCCCTTTAGAAGATGAACCAGACAGGCTCAGTTATTTGCCTGCCAACAATGACAGCAGCATTTCTGAGGATCAGCATCTGTCCCATTCCCTTGGTAGCAATTTTACTAGCCGAGACATTGTGCAGGCAGATCATAACTACTCCCTTCACCAGGACTGGCCTGCACTAGAAAGTGTGAGATCTGACATGGCAGAAGGAGATGTTACCATTGAGCTAGGTGAGTAATGTGAAAGGACTCTTTCTGCCCTGACTACAGGCAGAAAAGAGAAAAGCAGTCCCATATTGGTTTGTTTTGGTGGGTGTCAGGCAATAATGGAGAGAGCCAAGAGCAGAGGCTTTCTGCTGCTATAAAATTGCTGTTTCATGCTACTCAAAGCTGGCTGGTCAGGTGCTGCCTCACTGAGACCCAGCATTTGACTCATCTTTCCTTATCCAGGGGCATGGGTGGGTTTGGAAAGCACAAGCAAGGCACTGGAACAGAGCACCAGTTCTCTTATTACTGTTGCTATGGAAGATGAACCCCAGCTTCTGCCTGGAGCCATCGTACAGGTACTGACTTCCATGCCTGTGGACCCCAGTCTTTGCTTCTGCTCACATCTCTCCTTCTCTTCTGACTTGGCTTGTTTGAGGGATATCTCTGAGGGAAACATGACACTGCTGTGGGAGAGCTGATTTCAGTTGTGTTGCTGCATGCTCTCTCTGGCCCTGGGGGACTCCCTGTATTTTGCATTCTCAGTAGACTTACTTTTGCTCTTTTCTAGTCTGACTTCCCAGAGCTGGTTCTGACGGAGGAGGAGAAGCAGCTCCTGGAGAAAGAAGGTGTTACATTACCAACCTGTCTGCCACTGACCAAAGTGAGTCCTCAGTAGAACCAAACAGACTTAGACCACTCAAATGTGTCAGGTAGTGCAGGGGTTTGAAACTACAGAACAGTGCCTTGATGAGAGGCACTTGTTGTCTAGAGGCTATGTTCAGGGCAGTGTTCATCTGGATTTGGTGTCCTCTTCCTCCTTTTGAGTCCAGGACATCATCCCTGTGCAGAGCAGCTTCTGGCTGCTGTCAGTCTCCCTGCTCATGGTTTGCAGGAGGCAGTTAACTGCAAGTGCCTCCAGCTATTTTTTCCTGCTTGCCTAGTGGCTTGTGAGCTGTGTGCTTTTCATTTCCCTTAGGCGTGCCTTACTTTTACCACGTCATGGAAGCTGCTGGCTGCATCAGCAGGCCAGGGTTTGCCTTGCACTTCATGCAGTGGTGTGGGAAGCACTGAGGACACAAGCACTCGGGCTGGGCACTGAGATGTGTGCGTGGTCTGAGAGACACCCTGGAATTGCTCTTAATGAGATGATCCTTGCAGGCTGAAGAGCGAGTTCTGAGGAAAGTGCGTCGTAAGATTCGGAACAAGCAGGCAGCTCAGGATAGTCGTCGTCGTCGGAAAATCTATGTGGATGGCCTGGAAAACAGGTATGGTCACACAGCAGTGTCATCCAGTGCTGAGGGGACCCATATTTTCATTTAGGGACTTTTGGCAGAATGATGATGGCACTAAATTGTAGTTTCAATAAGAACTTCATTTTCCTATCATATTACAATTAGATAACAGAGGATTTGTAATTAGAATGGCACAGTTTTTCTATAAGCAGAGTCAATGTAGTACAGTCTATAAGCAGTATAATACAGGAGGTTTCTAATCATCTGCTTTCTAATACATCTTAACTCACAATTTCTAGTCACATAGGCCCACTGCAGATTGGATCAGATCTTAATAAATGGTTCTCTGGATTAATATGGATTCAAAAATGATACAAAGGATACAAGTCTCTCCCTCAGTCATGGGAGGAAGCAGGCTATGGTAGATGTGTCCCTGAGCAGAGGGATCCTGAACTGTCCAGCAGAGATTCTACTCCCAAGCTGCACCTTAGGACTTTCTTATTGGTTGATTTTGTGGACAGTGCACTCTGTGCTGATCTGCTTCCTTGCTCTGTGATAGGGCTGTCAGCAACACAGAGCTGGCTGTGTGCCTGTGACCTTGAAGGCACTTAAGGGAAGGGCCTGGTGCCCAGGGACTTTCAGGCTGGCATGGAGAAGAAGAAGAAATCTGGTTGGTTTGGTACTTGGTGCACAGAACCTTGAGGGCCTGATAACAAGGGGAAGGGAATGAATACGTGACCTGGTGGGTAACAGAATGGTTGCTCCCCTCCTGCATGGCCTCAGTTGTGCTGACCACATTGCCAGGTCCAGGAACAGGGTGTGACTGTCACAAGCTGCTGTGCTGTTTGGCTGCTGGGCTCATGCCACCCTGGGCAGAAAGTGAGGCTGGCCCTGTGGGGCAGCAGCTCTCTGCAGAGGGTTCAGAACATCAGGGTAAAGCCTGCCTGGTGCTCTTGTGCTTGGAGATGTCCCAGAGCTTGTTCTGTTCAAGCCAGATAACCAGCCTGCCAGGTCGAATGTGTTTTCCAGGTCAGGCTAGTTAGTAATACAGCCTGCTGTCACAGATCTGGAGTGCTGGTGTGCCACTAGGAGTGAGCATCCCTTAGAGGTAGTCAACTGCTTCTCTGCAGGACTGGCAGGGCTTCATCCCTCCCCATATCTGGTATGAGGTGGTGCTCTCTGGGCTTTGCTGCAGTTGATACCAGGTGGACCCCAGGACCATTTTGTCTGCCCCAGCCACCCAGAGGTGGTGACTAATGTGAAGTCTCCACTGTTGACTGAAAAAAATCTGTTTTTCCTCCATGCTTCTCGTCCTTCCTGGGAAGGGTGGCAGCCTGTACAGCTGAAAACCACGAACTGGAGAAGAAGGTGCAGCAGTTGCAGAAGCAGAACATGTGAGTTTGTCTTGTTGGGTTTGGCAGGAGATGTGGTGGGGAAGGCTGTTCCTCTTCTCAGGACTGTGGCTTGTTCCCTGGCTGCAGAAGGTAGAGGGAAGTGTGCAGCTGTAGGTCCAGGTGCTGTGCTAACCTGCATTTCCTGCTCTCCTGCAGGTCACTGCTCAGGCAGTTGCAGAAACTGCAGGCCTTGGTGAGACAGTCTGCCCCCAAAACTACCAGAAGAAAAACCTGTACCATGGTAAGTGGCTTCAGCCCCAGTGTCTGTGGAAGAGTCTGCTCTCTTCACAAATTTGGGAGAGAGGCATTTATGCATTTAGTGATGCCCCTCCATTTCCTTTGCTGAGATCTCTGCTGATCTTTCTGTTTCCAGATCGTGGTTCTGTCCTTCTGCCTTGTTCTGTCCCCCAGCATCCGCTTACCTGGAAGTGCAGAGCAACAGCAGGAGCTCAAGGGTGAGTGCCCAGGCTGGGGCTGAGGTACCCAGGTTGCAGGTGAGGTACGCAGGCTGGGGCTGAGGTGTGGCTCCAGGTGAATTGCTGTCCTTCAAAGTACAGCACCTTCCCCAGAGACAGCCTGAACTCTGGGGCAGTTCCAACTCAGCGTCCCCTTCCCTGGGGTGACCATGAGGTTTGGCTTGCTGTCTTGCCCCGGCTCTGCACTCTTCCTCAGCCCTGTTGCAGAGGCCCGCCTGGAAGCAGGGCCCTATGCCAAGGGCGGTGTAAGGACAGGAGAGTTCCGGTCCCACTTGGAGCACAAGCTGTGCTTGTGCCTGACAGCTGTGCAGCATCCTTTCCCCGCCTCCCCTGGGAAGAGGAAGTCCTGGTTAAACAGTTTGTCCTCTCTCCTGGGCTCTGTGGTGACTCCATGCTCAGCACAGTAGAGTGGGAAGCTGGAAATCTGGAAATGACAGGGTTGGCTCTACCTCTCTTACAGTGCTGTCACGGCAGATCCGTGAGTTTCCAAACCAAGGAGCACCTGATGTGAAGCATAACGCTGAGTTGGAGGGCTTCAGCCCAGAGCCTGGAGACTCCTTGCTGTCGGGCAACCTCAGTCAGTCATGGGAAGAGGGGCAGAGTCCAGTTAACTCTGGTTCCAGATCTTTCAACAGCAGCTCATCCTCTGACCCTCCGGCAGCAGCAGGCTCCGAGCCGGACCCGTCCCAGAGTGACCCTTTGCCAGCAGCGGTGCTGGTGCCGTGGAAATCCAAGGGTCAGGAGTGGGGGGAACACCCTGACAGAGTTCTCATCCAGCAGCACCATGCCAACGAGATGTGACCAATCTTGCCTCCTGCTCCTTGGGATGGTACTGGGCATCCTGTGGGGCAGGGATAGAGCTGCACTAACAAATTATCTATCCAAGCAGTTTCTTCTGAATACTCTCCTGATTGCCAGCAACTCAAAGGGTTTATCAGGAAGGAATCATTCTGACATTTTTTATCAGACTCCATCTGAGATGGGACAGGAAATTCTGAGAACTTCACTATGGCTGCTGATGTGGCTTGCCGCCCAGAGTGCACCCAGTGGCTTGTGGGGATGGGCTGTGGCAGGCAGGGTAGAGGCAGTTTGACTGAGGTGCCAGTACTTGGTCTGACTGGATGCAGTTGGTTGTGAAGGCCACTGCCCTGCTTCTTCACTGCCCAGCTGGAGATGAACAGGTACTTCTTAGACTGTGTTGTGGCCCCAAACATGTGTCCCATGTCACTGCCCCTTAAATCTGCAATGCTGCATGATTTCTTGGTGTGAGGGAGCAAGTTGACCTTCAGTGCTCTCACAGGATTAGTCCTGCCTGCTGCTGTAACAGACCCAGCATATCGCCTGTTCCTGCTGGCTTTTGAGCCATGGCCACAGCTCCCAGCCTGGCTAGAGAAGGTAATGGAGTCCTTCCTGAGCCATGTGTGCTGTTTGCCTGCTGTTAGGACTGAGCCTTTCATCTCCTGTAGGCTTCTCGGCTTCAGGGAGCAGGCATGCCTTGAGCCAGACTGCTGAGGCAGCATGTTCAGAGACCAAACAGAGCTGCTTGCTCTTTGAAGGCTTTCTTGGCCACAGGACTGTTTCAAAGCCTTGTCCTTGTGTGCCCAAGCCTTGCTGTGCTGGCTGGTGATGCAGTCAACGGTTCTGGGCTGAACAGAAACCCTTTGAGCTGGTGAGCAGTGTCTTTGCCAGAGTGCAGCTACTGGTACCTGTAGAGATTTCCTTGTCCTACTGCAGGACATTCCATAGAGTTATATAGAATGGTTTGGGTTGGAAGGGGCTTCTGAGGGTCATCTTGGCCAGTTCCCCCTGCAATGAGCAGGGATAGCTTCAGTCTGGATCAGAACAATAATTAATAGCTTCCTCATTAATAGAGTCTAAATAAATATTAATGGTGTGTGACTGTATCGTCTCTGTTTGTTTTGGCAAACTGCTGGTCTTCTGGGTGAAAGCTGGGGGCTGCACCTGGGGCTTGGAGCCTTGTAGGTCAAATCTAAGGGAGGCTCGGGGGCAATCCTCAGATTGATGCAGGGGAAGTCCCTATGGTTGTGGCTGTGCAGAGAGACTTGTTGAGGCACAGTGTGGGTTTGCAGGGCTGCTGCTCTGCTCTCACCCCACTCCAAGGGTGCAAAGCACTCTTGGACAAAAGTATGTGTGGTGAGCACCCAGCAAACACAAGTCCCCAGCACTGCGGAAGCGAGCAGCTTCCCCCGGAGGAAGCGTGAGGAGCCAGTGTCAGCCCCACCGCTGCTTTCGTAATGGAGAGCTGCACAATCGCAGGAAGTGGAGCAGAGCCAGGGTGCTGCAAGAGCTACCGGGTGAGCCTTGCCTGCTGTGAGGTTGCTAAATTCAGGCTCGTCCCTGGGTCTGGTTGGGGTCACTGGGTCCATGGGAGGCACTGGCAGACCCTGAGCTCTGGCTGCAGAGCCCAGTGTAGGACCTGGGGGCACAGCAGCTTAGCAAGGAAGTGAGTGCAGGAAGCTTCACACTTGCATCCTACCGAGGGACCAAAACCAAACGAGGTATGAGACAACATTGTGTCGGGAGGGGACACAGCCAAGGAGAGGCTCGCCCAGGGCCTCTGCCTCAGGACAGGTAGCAGCATGCTCCCAACAGGGCTGGGTCACAGCTCCACTCTGGCCAGGACTTACAGCCCTTGAGCATCACCAGGGAACCACTGGAACTCTTTCCCCAGGAGGTATGCATGGCATCAGGAAGACCTAGGATCCCATCTACATTTGAGTTCAATTTTTTGCAGTTTGAGGCCAAGGTACCTAATGTCCTGTTCCCACTCTACTTTCACTTTTTGCAGTTCAGGGTTGGTGTGTGTAATGGCCTGTTCCCCCTTTAGTTTCATTTTTTGCAGTTCAAGAGTGTGAAGTGTCACAGATGTTACATGGTGTCCTTGACTCGGCATTAATCGATATCAAATGAGCCATGTGAAGTAATACAATGGTGGTGTTGCCAGCAAAGTTGGGAGCAGCCACATGCGCTGGTGTTTGCCTGGGTGTGATGAGGTCAGTATTGCTCTTTGTAGCAGTCTGGGTTGCTTGGCCACATGTCAGGAAGAAAGATAACTCTGGGAGAGCAGGTTGGGAACCAGGAGCTGGGAGTTTGGGGGCTGGGGGGATGGGGTGTTGCTCTATGGTCTCAGCTCATAATGGCCCAAGTCTGCCTTTTTTCATTGCTCTCTGCGTTTTTGTGCTAGTCCCATATCAAGCATATCTGAGCCAGGGAGAGGAACGAAGCTCAGCCTGGACCTCATGCCTTGGGTTAAAGGTTGTCGTGATTAAAGTGCTCATAATGAGTCCTTTGGCTGAGGACTTCATTGTAGCAAGCACAGTAGCAGGAGCCGCCTGATATTCCTGCCACCCTCCTTGTCCTCTTTGCTGCAGTTCCTGTTCTTTTTCCTAGCATGCTGCAGGGGTCAGAACATTGTCTGCATGTGCACTGGTGCTGCTTGCATGCACACACAGCCCTGCACTTTGCCTTAGGTCAGTGGTATGGTCCCAGCTTCCATACCCACCTTGCTCCCTCTATTATGCCCAAGGTCAACCTGTATCTCCCTTATGTCTCAGCAAGTGTCCGTGTCAGCATTGTGGGACTACACTGGGAGACTGGAAGCATGAGCTTTTCAGGGCAAAACATCCTGGACAGTCCTTGGCAAGTCCCACATGGATGTTGCCAGATGGAAACAGAATCTTTTTTGCTTGGTGACTCCTCAAGTATCAGATTATCTTCTCCTTTTCATGATAGTGATGTATTGAAAATTGTGAAAGCATAAAATGAAATTTGCTTTCTATTGCAAAGGAAGTCCTGGGCTGTGTAACCAATGCAAAACACTTCCCGATCATGGCTTTAAAGGAATCAGGTTTGCCCTTTTTTGAAAAATGAATTAGGGTTTCTCAGAGAGATGGAAAATTCAGTCAGTAGCAGAAACAAGATATATCCACCTCTTCAAGGGAAATCTATATCCTGTGTCATCATCTATCCTATTTTTATCCACTAGCACCAACTGCTGGGTATTGGTGGAAACAGAAAAACTAACAGAAATCTGAAAAATGGTTTAAAAAGCAGCTGGAAATACAGTGGCAGAGCCACTGCCTCCTCCCACCTCTCACTGCTGGGCACTTCGGCCCTGGGCCTGCTGAACCCCCAAGGGTCGTGTTAGGACCATTTTGGCAAGTGTCTAAGGCAGAGAGGTCACGCTGTGATGCCTTAAAAAGTCCAGCCAGTGCCAGATGTGCCCTTCCCCTATTCTCCTTCCTTGGCCATGTCTGGACATCAGGATCTTTTGGAGACACACCCCCACGCATTACTCGGGGGACCCAGCCCTGCCGAAGGGACTCTTGGGGCGGAGTATTTGGGAGCTTTCCGCAGCCCTGGTATGAGAGGGCACCTGGCAGCCGGCCACCGCTGCACATCCGCCGGGGCTGGGGACCGGAGGCTGACGGCTCTGCAAGACTCATTTGCAACCGCCCCGTGCATTCGGGCACCCGGGAGCTTCCTCTGCTCTGCTCACCCGGGGAAGGCTCCGCAGTATTGGCCACGGCAGCACGCTAGGGCTGTGCCTTATCCTTCTGCCTGCCCACAGCCCGGTTTGTCCCTCATATCTAGGGACAGCTGTGAGTGACCCCGAGGGACATGTTACTCAGAGCATGGCATCAGGTTTGCAGGCACGGTATTTCTGCACACTGCCAGGGAGGGGAGCTGGGACAGTTCCCATCCTCAGGGACCCTGCTGCCCTCAGCCTTATTGTCTTTTTCAGTCCCAGCACAGCATGAAACCTCCCTGTGGGAGGGTGGCTGCTGGGTGAGGCAAACCCCACAAATGTGAGGCAAGGCAGAAGACAGATCAAGTCCTGCATCCCCACAGAAACCGTTTATTTTGCATCTGGTGAACTTGCCTAAGAAAGCATGAAACTCTGGGCTAAGAGCTACTCAAGTACAGCATGTTGGTGCAGGCAAAGTCTGCCTAGGAACTCCCTGCCGTCCTGAGCTTGCTGGGTTTTCCCACTTGCTGTTATTTTATCCGTGTGAAGATGCTGGTGCCAGTCCTGCAGAAAAAAACAACTCAGATGGGGTCATGTATGCTGTGGAGGGTAGAGCGGAGACCTAAGGGGCGCATTGTGTGGCTGACTGGGGTACTACAGGTTCCAACAGTCTGTAGCAGAGGCTGTGCCAGGTGCTGGCATCTTTTCCTCCTCTCTCCCTACTGTGGAGAGTGGAAAGAAGGTCCTGGGGAGGGCCCTCTGTGGCCAGACCTCATCCTGGGATTCCCCCACCCTGAGGCACATCTGGCATGCAGGGATGGACCATGTTACATGGATGCTCCTTGGCCCTTGCATGTCACTGGTGACAAACCCATTCCACCCTCGTGATCTTCCCATGCTTCACCCCCTGGGATTTCTCCCTCCTCCAGCCTGAGTTGCAGGAGACGCTGGCAGAGCAGTGGCTGGGACCCAGAACTCACCGGGTGGCTTTCCAGTCCTCTGCAGGACTGTTGGCTGCCTCTCGCAGGAGCCACACGGCGTGCAGGGTCTCCTCCCCGCTGGTGTCCACATAGCACTGGCCCAAGAAGATGGTTGTCCAGGCAGCCTCTGAGTCTGGAAGGGTTTAAGGTGACGTGAGTCAGGCAGTAAGGCACAAAGTCACCCTGTGTCCTGCTGGCATCCCTGCTGCAGGATGATGGCCCCGTGCTGCCTACCTCGGAGCCGCCAGTTCACAGTGAAGGAGAAGGTGGGCTGTGGGACCAGCCCTGTGTCTTGCTGGGACCCCTCCAGTGGTGAGGTGAGGAGCTCTGAGTAGCCAGCGGCAGGTCCCGGCAGGTAAAAACCGGAGAATCTGTTGTCCTTGTCCAGGGTGGACACAACCATCCGGCAGCCAGTGTCACTCCGCCACGACCCAGAGAGAAGGCACTGCAAGGCCAGTGCTGTGAGTTGGAGTGGCCAGGCTGGGAGAGGGGCATCCTGCTCCCATCCCTTCACCCTGGCTCTGCCCAGAGATGTCTGCAGCAGTGGGTGGTGTGCCACGGAGCTGATGTGACACCAGCATCACCCATCTCAGTGTGAACATCATGCCTGAGCTCTGATTGCTCAGCTGCTGTCCTGGATGGTTTCACCCACCCAAGAGGGAATGAGCCCCTCCATGCTGAAGCAGTAGGTCCGCTGCTTTCCCTACACTCTACAGGGGAAAGCAGGAGCTATCCGGGGTATGGCTCTGTTTGCCTTCCTCTGAATGATTTCCTGTGGCAAGAAGCATCCTTGCAGGAGCAGTCCCTTCCTCTTAACCTCATCGCAGCTTCCCTCAGCCCTGCGTGATGCTGTTCCCACCCAGTTCTAGCAGCCCAGCCCTGGCTCCCTGTTGAGCTATGATGCCCCAGCAGCAGACTTTGGGGTCCAGCAGGACGTCAGCATCACATACCCACTGTCATCTCTCTGCATACCTTCCTCTCCACATGGGCAACACATGCTGCCAGGGCAAGGGTGAGGACCAGGGCAAAAGCACTTCTTCCCATGGCTCCAAGACTGCTAAGAGCTCCTCCCAGCCCTCCAGCCCAGCACCCTTTATAGGGCTGTAACCGGAGCCCCATCAGCACCACGATGGCAGCTGTGAGATGAATCGCTTGATGTCAGGGTGCCCGGGACAGGCGAGGGGGATGAGGAGGTCTGCATGACCTGGTCAGAGCTGAAGGAACGCAGGAATCAGCACGGCTGTGCTAAGAGGTGGGGGCACAAGTTTTTTATAAGGCCCTGTAGTAGCCTGGAAAGCATCAATACCTTCTTTGGGAACCTGCCTCCCATGCACAAAGGCTGGAAAATACCACCTGTTTCAACATTTACCCACTCTCTGCTTTGCTGGTGCCATTGGCTGACCAAGGTACTGCAGCACTGCATGAAAGGGAAAGCTTACTCATTTTAGAAGCAGTGACATTTCTCCAGCCTCTTCTGGATGTCAGATGCCGATTTTGATGCTTTTGCTTTTACTTTTATGAGAGTTAGAGGAAGAAGTAACAGCAGCAACATTACTGAGGTCCCAGTGAGTGAATTTGCTAAATGCAGAGAGCATGATAACCAGCATTGTATTCACACTTCTTTGTATTTGCTGGTCTAAGGACCTTTGATGTGCAAAATGCAGCATGCACTGTTCCTGTCTCCCTGAGCCATGCCTTTGCTGTGATGCCTGTAGCAGGCATGTAGTTGTGGCAGCTAAAAATTCAGGTGGGATTCGGCTGAATGAACACCTGCCATTTCCAAGACAGCAGTGTTTGGGGCAGGGCACGGCAGCAGGGCTGCAGTGTGCAAACTGGGGGCAAGGGAGAGCCCCTTTGGGATGGCACCTCTCAGTGCCCGCTGCTAGCCCTGGCGCATCCTGGCACCTTGTGCTCAGCACATCTCTTTCTCATCTAGGTAGCCACAAAATCTGGGCCAAGTGGAGAACACCCCTCTCCTCCTTTTTGCCTTTTTCAGTCCCAACTCATGGCCTGTCACAGGGACTCAGAGAAATTCCTTCTGGGGATTCTTTTGCTGTTGTCCTGGATGCCACACTCTGTTCTTTTGGCCTCCCGCCTTTCTGTGTTGCTTGGCAGGGACAAGCCACCTTGTTGGAAATCCCAGGGTGGTGGCAGGTATCCCTCCACTTCATGGCACCATGCTGCAGCTTTGCTAGAGCTGGGCCAGGCTTGATGGACTGTGTGGCCACAGTGCTGTCATCCCTGGGGCTGAAATATTTTTGTAGCTCTTCCACAAGAGGTTTCGTCTTCACCCACAGACCTGCCAGAAGCTTTGTTTCAAAAGAGCTGACTGTTTGGCAGGTGTTCACAGAGGCAGATAGAGAGGCACTGGCAAAATGCAGTGGTAAAGGGGAAAATCGTGGAGCGTAACCCAGGGGAGGGGACGGGACGGGACAAGATGGGACAGGGGCTTTAACTTGTGCACATTTTACTTGAAGTGCCATAGAGGACAAAGAAAGTGCTTAATCAACATCTCAAATCTACTGATAATGCTGACTCCAGCACCCAATCCAACAGAACATGGAGTTCCAGTACTGGAAAGGGTCTGGTGGGAATGGGTATGGAGGCACTGCAAGGAAGTGAGCTGAATTCAGGATGCTGCTGCTAGCTGTGCCACCATCAGGCAGGTGGGAAATGATGACACAGTGTGGAAGTCAGGGAAGGGAAGGGAAATGAGCCCAGGGAGGCAGATGGGTGGAATCAGGGAGAGATACAGATGTCCTTGTGGAAGGGCAGTGGTGAGACCTCACCTCAGCAGGGGTATCTTTGGGGACAGAAGGTATAGCAAGGACAGATGTCAAGAAAAGGCAACCACAGCTGATGATTTTTAAATTTTATTCTTGATTGAGAGGCAGGTTTTTCTTGCATTATTGGGGGGCTTAGGCTGTAGCGAGACCATCCCATCCCATCATGGGGCTGGTGAAGACACAACCTCACAGGGAGGGGACAAGTTCGGCAGGATCTTTCCTTTTGTGGTGCGTTTGCGTGTGAAGACATTTCTGCCCACCCTGTGAGAAGTCGAGAGTTCCTGTGGGATGACCCACAGACACTGCCCGCTCAGAGCTGCCAGTGCCCACAGCAGTGATGGGGTGTCCCTAAATGTCCCCCAAGTTTCCTCTGTGGGATTAGTGCCCCCCATATCACCCCACTACCTTGTGGCTTTCCAGTCCTCCTCAAAGGACCCAACGGCTTCACGCAGCAGCCACATGGTGCTCAGCATTTCCTTTCCAGCTGCATCCACAAAGCATTGCCCCACGAAGGCGGTGGTGGCATCTGGGAGGAAGCACTTATTGGGAGATCCATGGGGAAACTGGCTGCTTCCTCTGCCCCACTGTCCTCCCAGATACAGCTCTGGTGATCCTGCTCCAGTGGCCACACAACCCCAAAACCGATGCTGAGGTGACCTGCCCATCCCTGTGGCTCCCTCAGACAAGGCAGGATTTGTAGCACCACATCCCACTTGTGCTCACAGGGTCTGGACCCACTGTGGTAGCCCCAAAGATGTTGGGTGAGGAAGGACTCCCCTGTTCAAGCCCAGCATTGTCCCTCAGCCCCATGCTGTGCAGGTGTTGCTGCTAAGCTGCACCAAAGCATCACCCTGCTGAATTCCTGGCACAAGAAAATTCCTGCTGGCTCTGTGTGTGCCTTCCATTGACACTGCTGTGCCATCCCCAGATGTCCCAAGACTTACTGGAGAATTTGTCCCAGAGCACAGTGAAGGCAAAGGTGGCCCTGTCCTCTTCTTCAAGCTGCTGCTGGGCACCCCTCAGTGGGGAGATTTGGGAACAGCCCCCGGAGAGGGTGACTCGTGTGAGGTATTGTCCCTGGAAGTCCCCGTTGTCCCTCAACACGGAAATCTCCATCAGTGAGTCCTGGTCATTCCTCCACAGTCCGTTGAGCTGGCACTGAAGGAATACAGCCACACACTCTCTGTCCCTGCATGCAGAGGGACCCCATCCCTGCTGCTGCCCCACACCAGAGGAGCCACAAGCCCTGCTGAGTGCAGCTGCAGAGCATTGGCTATCCCTAATCCCAGTCTAGGGAAATGCTGCCCCAGGCTGCTGCTGAGAGGATGGTGGAGCAAAGCCAGAATGTCCCAGCCCTGCATCATGCACGGTACACCCAGACACAGACCCAGAGCAGGAGGGGATGCCACATGCATGATGCTTCCAGGCACAAACCCCAAGGGATGGAATGCCTCATGCATGGTTCTCTTATGGGAACAAATCTTTCTTGAGATGGTACCAGGTGGCTGAGGATGATCCAGGGGTACCTTGCCCTCCGCCTGCACTTGGTTCTTGCGAAGCTCTCCTGCTTGTCTAAGCCTAAAATGGCATTTAAAGGAGAACTCCTGGCTGCCCACACTGCATCCCAGTGCCATGTCTGCCACGCTCCCATTGTCACCCATCCCCGTACCTTCCTGCCTGCAGGAGCAACACTCTCTGCCAGGGCCACTGCGAGGACCAGGATGAAAGTGCCGCCTCCCATAGCTTCGGGGCTGTGAAATCCCGGGTCCAGCTCCCTCTCTGCCCTGCATCCCAAACTCCTTTATAGGGCTGTAACCGGAGCCACGACGGCTGGCCGCTGCGGCGAGAGTGTCCTGATGTCAGCGTGCCCCAGGACAGGTGAGGTGAGGAGGTCTGCCTGACCTGGGCAGCGCTGGAGAAACGCGGGGATGAGCACGACTGTGCAGGGAGGTGGGGATGCAGGGATGGTTTACACATCCACTGTCCAAGAGGCTCTGCCAACCCCATTCCCTGCTCAGCGCCGGAGCCCTGGGGGCTGGCAGGGCTTGACGCTGTCCCACTGCCACTGACCCAGTGCTGCCACCTAAACACGGGCTGCAGCAAGCGCAGTCCGGCCAGCTGTGCTCTGCTGCACTGGCTGGTGCCGTGTCTGCCCGCAGCGGCTCAGCCCTGTCACTGTCCCCTCCTGCACCGTAAGTGTCTGCTGCTCTCTAGTTTTCGCTCTGGCTGTGCCGGGCTTTCCCTGAGTTTGGGACCTAAGACTGTCACTGCAGCAGGAACTCTTGAATCAGTCATTCTTCCAAGTGCAGAAGGGCTTTCCTGGAAGACACGTAGATGTTAAAATTAGTTTGTTCCTGTGGGAGGGTGTGTTCTGTGCTCGGTGCCTCCCTAGACACTGTGGGAGGTGATGCCATATGCACGATGCTTTGAGGCTGGGCAGGGCTCTGTCTGACCCTTCCCAAGGAGCTCCCGATGGTGCAAGACTGTAATGGGGATGCTCAGACTGCCTGGCATTTGCACAGGAACACGGCACAGACACATCCTCTAAGATACCGCTCTAACCAGGTGAACATGTTCCTGCCAATGCTGCAGGTGAAAATAGAAGTGGCATCTGGCTGTGTCCAGATCATGAGGTGCCTCTCTGGCACCTGCCCAAGTACGAGGGATGAGATCTGCTTTGACAATCCTTCTCATCTTTCCTGAACACAAGGAAATCCACTGTTCTCTTCCTCAGGGAGCAGCATGCTACGTTCAAATTGCACTTTGGTTTTAATTAAAAAATGGTAGGGCTGTGTTCAATGCCCATCCTGGGGACTTGCTGCAAAAGGTCTTGGGATCTTGACACTGCTCTCCCTTGCTTGCTGCCCAGCTGGCTCCCAGCACTCAGGGCTTGGCACTGCCCCATGGGCTCCATGCAACACCCACAGGGGCAGCCCCAGTACAGAGCAAGGATGGACAAATGCCCTGCAGCCCACCCACAAGCTTTCCAGTCATCCTCCAGCATGTCAGCCTCATCTTATATGATCCATGTGGTCCTCAGTACTTCCTTTCTGTCCTCAGCTATGAAGCTTTGTCCTATGGAGGTGGTGATGGAGTCTGCAGCCTGTGGAGGGATGGGATGAGACAGTGCTGGGATAGGGCTGTCCCTCTTAGGCACTCAGTTTGTCAATGGGAAAGGCTGCTTGTGGGTGATGTTTCCCTCCCCACCCTCCTGTCCTGCTGGGACCTTGAACTGGCATGGGATATGCAGGGTATGGTGGCATGAGCCCAGCTGAGCTGGACATCAGAGAAAAGGCTGAGATACTCCAAGAACATCTCAGTGGAGACTAGAGAAACTCTGGGAATACAAGAGGGAGGATGGGACAGGAGGAGCACTTGAAAAGCTCTAGTTGACAGCTGAAGGTGGGCTGGGTCTTCTGGTTCACCAAGTGTGTCACCTGCAGCGGTGATGCCCAGACCTTCTTCATGGTGTGTGGTAGCACCCAGTGAAGTTGCTTTTTCTATTCACAGCCAAAATGGTTACAATTGGAGCCAAGGCCGGTGACGCACTGCCTGGTCAAGGTGCAGTGCAGTGGAAGGGACTCAGGACTGGTGCCACACCACAACCTAGTTGGGGCGGGTGGCAGGAGTGAGTAACCCTCTGAGTCATGTGGGGCAAACTGGACAAGCTGCAGGTCCCTCATCCGCACAAGCGGTTATACTGACAAATTTGATAAGCTCAGCTCTAGAGTGGGGAGGCAGAATACATCTGGGTGTGCCCTGCTTGCAAGCCAGTACCAGGAAGGGCTGAGAACATAACTAAGGAACTCCTCCATTCTCTCAGGATAGCAGTCTGTGGTTGGCAAAACTACAGTTGGAACAGGGCCATGAAAAGAGGCAGAAGAGCAGAGTACAATGTGTGGTCTTGACCAGAGGACCACGCAGAAATGATGGAGGGGATGGGAGCTATGTATGTTCACTCATCAGGAAAGTTATGACTTGAAAATCAAATTTGCTCTTTTGTCATCTCTGCAGAGTGGAGGGGTACCAGGTTTTGATACATCCAAACCCACTAACCATGCAGCCCCTTGAATGCCTAGGAATTCCCTGCTTCCGTCTGCTTAGGTGGGTCAACGGCTGCACTGAGAGAGATGTTGGGCACCAAGATGAGATGTTGGGCAGTGTTGAGACATTTGTAAACGGTTGATAGGAGCAGTCCCCACAGAAACGGTTGTGTAGAACAGTTTTCCACATGTGGTTAAGATGTGTAAGTGCTGGAGGATCGCTGCAGTTGAAACTCCTTCTCCATTCTAACAGTGACTATCTGTTTGAAGGGATTTGATCTTTACACAAGCATCACCCCATGCCAAAATCATAATAAATTTGGGGTTTTTTAATCGATACACCATGTGTGCGAACAGCTGTGCCGCACAGACATGTCCATGCTATTTCAGGTGCCTCCTGCCTCCACCAGCTACCCCTGCCCCTGGAGGCGTTCACAGTGTGTGATCAAGGCTTGTCATGCGGAAGAAACAGTGGGTTTTCTTGCAGTGGGGCTGAAGGGGAAGCCCTGCTCCTGTTTGCCTTGCTGATCAGGCTGTGCTAGAAGGAAACAAAGGATGCTGGGTTTGCAGATCAACACCCTGAGCAGGTTTGCAGCTGAATAAAACCCAGAGCTGAGGGATGCTGAATGTCCACGGAGAAACATCTCCATCCTTAACCACTCCCAGATGCATGCTGGTACCTGTGGCACACCACATCCTATCACCTGTCACCCCAAATCCCAGGTGTGGCAGGGATGCATTGCAGCCTAGCTGGGTGCCCTCATATAGGGCCTGGCCTTGGAAGTAGCTCTGCCAGCTCATGTCTGCCTCGTTTCTCACCAACACTGTGGCTACCTGTTGGGTTTTGCAAGATGCTCCAACTGTGGTCAACACTGCTGCCTTCCTGAAGCATCCTGGGAATGCTGCACAGACTCAGAAGAGCCCTGCCCTGGGGAAATGTTGGCATGAAGGCAATAATGAGGTCAGGAGGATTCGTGCAGTGAGGCTGCAGGCTTAGCAGGGTGCCTCACTGCTGAGCTGGTCATGCCTCAGGTGAGAGCAGAGTCCTGTGGTCCCTCTGCCTCTCCCTTTCCCAGTTCTCAGCTTCCTCTAAAAGCATGTAAAAGGCTGTGCAGATACATAAATGCATAGCAGAGGACTGTTGTAAAGGCGTTCTGGTCAGAAATGCTGTAAGGGAACTGAAAAAGCTGGAGAAATGCCAGGGAGGCACTGAGAAGGGAAGAGCAGCACTGCTTTAGAAGCGGAAGATGAACCCCAGGGAGAAAGATGTGAGAAATAAACCACATGTGAGTTTGCAACAAGGCAGGCAAAAACTCAGAGCAGGCAAACTTGCTAAAGCCACAGGTGCTGTTAGCAAAGCTCTCCCACCCACAGTATTTGTGGCAGAAAAGGCAGGGGAGCAGTGGGGGTGGCAGCTCCAGCAGCTCAGTCCTACTTTTAAGTTCACCAAATCCCAGGCAGTATGCCAGCTCAGAGCATGCAGCACTGTCCCAGGTTATTTTGAGAATCAAAGACATAAGGACTAAGTTTCACATTCAGACCCAGAGTTAATTTCCAGGAAATCATTTGCTTTGGCTTAGAGGGGTGTCTAAGGCAGCACAGGCACTGCCTGTTTTGGTCAGTCACATAGTCACTAGGCAGAGACTTGAGAGGTATTTGCTGGTCATTAGCTTTCCAGTAAATCACATGTTTCCTGAGGAAGAATTTTGGGCTGCATGTATTGCACCTACTGGCCCTGTGTGCCAGGTACAGAGCAACCCTTGGCACTTTACAGGACTGTGGATGCAGCCAAGGTCCATCACCTTAAGGGCCATGTCAGAGCCAGGGGCCTCTGGGTTTCCAGCCAGGTTTTTGGGATGCAGAAGAGCTCTCCAGCTTACCCTCCCATCACATTCACCAGGCTTTCAGTAGGAAAAAGTGGGTGCTGGTCACAGTTAGTGTCAGAGGGTTACTTTGGGGATGCACTGTCCTGTATGGACTGAAAAATGGGCTTTCTCAGGGCCAATCTCTTTTCAGAGTAATGGAATGAGAGTTTCATCCCACATCCACCCTCTACCATGTTTTAGCACAGCTTTTCCAGGACATATGCACAGACTGCACAAGGCTGTGTTTAAGTATCTTTTATTTTATTTGGTGTTTTTAGAGACATCTTCCTCCAGAGCTGGAAACATCAAGGCATGCTGGTACACACTGATCCTGCTCAGGGGACTCCTGTCTCCCAAGTGGGGCCAGAATAAGATGCTTCTCTCTCCTTTCAGCCCATTCGAGTGAAGGTGTTGCGGCCGGTCCTGTGGGGAAGCAGTAGCCCATTGGTGCCCAGCCAGCAGCAGGGTAAGGATCTCAGATGGACTGGGAGTACCTTGGCTCACCTGGTGGCTTTCCAGTCATCTGGCTCTGAGTCAACCTTCTCCCGCAGCAACCAGGAGGTGTGCAGGACCTCCTTCCCATCATCCCCTCTGAAGCACTCGCCCACAAAGACAGCTGTGGAGTCTAAAGCAGTGGTGGCAGTTAGCATCCCAACAGAACCCCAGCTGATTTTGGAGCTTCACAGGCGTCAGTGGGTTTAATGCTCATGAAGCCTGAGGGGATTCTGATATTTGCAGGGAAATGTTGTGTGGCAGATTTGCTGTCAAAGCAGCCCTTTGTGCTGCCTCACCCACACCTTGTTTTGAGACGTGTACTGCTGTCTGCAGACAGCATCCAGAGTGGGGAGAGATCAGGGAAAGGGAAACCGGAGATAGCAGAGAGAACAGGGGGATCAGGATGGGCACTGGGACCTGCCTGAGCTCCGTTCTCCTTCCCACCATGCCATCCAACAACAGACCTGAGAATTTCTTCCAGTTGACAGTGAAGCCAAAGGTGCACTGTCCATCCTCATCCAAGTGCTGGGAGCCAATCAGTGGGGATGGCTGGATGGGTTTCTTGGCACTTGACACAGCGGTGTGGTACTCGCCAGAGAAGGTTCCGTCATTGTCAACCTCGAACACTTGCATCCTGGAGCCCAGATCATTCTCCCACCAGCCAGTCAGGTTGCACGGCTATGGATAAGCAGACGTGTCCCTGGAGGCTGCCTGTACACAGCCCTTACAGACTGAGCCCCCTGCTCATAGCCCCTGATGCCCGTGGGGTGCTGGCACTCACCTTGACATCTGTTTTGCCTTTCCTCAGGCAGCTCACACACCACCTGCTTTTGGTTGCCTTTTCCTCTTTCTCGCTGGCCTTTTCCTCCCCAGAATGCTCACCTCCATGGCAGAGGAGCTTGAAAAGGAGCAAAAACACAGGTCGGGCTGTGGGTGGTGGCACTGCAGAGTGTTTCTGGAGTCCTGAGAGTCCTCGAGCATTCACGTTTAAAAGACATGATTCATAAAGTTGCTGCTATCTCAGCTACATCAAGAGGGCCAAAAGCTGGGGTAAGCAAAGCAAAGGGAAGAGTTGAAGACGAAAAGTGAAAGGTGGGGGCCCTGGACAGGCAGGAACATGGGTTGGACCCATCCTGTAGCCCTGGCAGGTGAGCTGTCTGATTCCAGGGTACATCTGCCTGTGTTTGTGGGTACCTGTGCTGTGCTCAGGACGCATGTGGCACGACAGGGAAGCTCACTGGGATGTGCATAGCCCTTAGGTCCACAGTGGGCTCCTTCTCAGCCAGAGCCCTGCACATCCCACCTGCAGTTCTAAGCGCTGCCTGTTCTGTCCCGCACTGCGTCGTCCAAGACAGGGGCAAGTCACCCGCGGGGGCAGGGTCCCCATGCTTCCCCTGCCCCAATTTCCCTCCGAGTCTGGGAGGGAAGTGGAGGATTTCCACATGCATGGCCCCTGCAACAGACAAGGAATCTCCATGCACATCCCTCCTGGGCACACGGACAACCCTGGAGCATCACTTCCCTCACCTCCCTCGGCAGGGGGTCCAGTCTGGATTACCCGCTGGAGCAGGGGATCCTCCTGTTGCCGAGTATTCCCGCGCAGACGGGTCTTCCACGCGTGTCCCACCCCTAACAAGCGCTACAGCTCCCATATCATGCTCCCCTCTCCGGCGAGTCTGCCCCTCGTGTCCCTCCCCGAACACCGGGATCGCCAGGCGTGATCCCACGCAGACCTCCCCGGAGCCGGGTTTCCCAGGAGTGTCTCCCAGCCGGAGCGCCCACCTGGAAGCCTGCGGCGGCCGCGGACACGGACACTCCTACAGGCAGGGCGAGAAGTGAGAGGACGCGGCGGCTCATCGGGATGCAGCTCGGGTGTCAGCGGTGGCAACGAATCGCGCCGTGACAGTGACTCACAGACTTTTATTCTTCGGCTCCGCCACTGTTCCGGGAAAGCCTCGGGCGGTACCTAAGGGAACGGGGTAAAGGAAAGGCATTGGGAAAAGGAAGCGAAAGGAGAGAGGGACAGGGACTGGTGTGGGAACGGGGACAGGGCTAAGAACAGGTATGGGGACAGGGCTGGGGATGAAGACAGAACGAGGCTGTACGTTGTGGTGGGATGGGAACGGGAATTGGGGTGGGGGCGGGGTAAGGATGAGGGATTGAGGATGTGCACATGGATGGGGACGGGAACAGGGACAGGGATGGGCATGGAGCAAGGATAGGAGGGATGGGGACAAGGTAGGGATGGAGGCAGCGATGAGGGATTGGAGGCAGGGATGGGGGTAGGCATGGGGACTGGAACAGGGATGGACACAGAGATAGGGATGGGCAAAAGNTGCTGCCCACTGACTTCACTCAGCCTGAGGGTCTTTAGCCCCATGTCTATTGGTTGAGGGCTGGTTCTAAGTTTCCGTGTTGCCCTGTAGGAGCTCTTGTGTCCCAAAGCACCCTCTGGTCACTGTGGGGGATGGACAGAAGGACAGAGAGTTATGAGGGCTGGGCAAGTTATGTGTGCAGGGACAGCAGGTGTTCTTCAGTGGGTCCAGGAATTGGAAGATGAAGGAAGCAAACTTGCCCCACCAGCAGTAGGAAAACCTCTAAGTACTGCATTGCAGGCTGGATGTGAGCAGCCCAGGTTGCACGTACCAGGCAAGAGAAAAAGGCAAATGAAAGGTAAATAAAAGGGCAGGATCACGTCAAAGTCAGAGACAGGATGTGGGATAGTTAGGACAGCTGATGAACACAGATTGTGATGCAGAGGGGGTGGTGTGCCCAGTGCTGATTTCTTGTAAACTCTACAGTATTACTTTCAGTTTCCTTATTAAGCAAGCACAATGTTTGGATCACTCTCTGTCCTACAGACTGCCTTCTTAGGAAAAAACAGAAGCCAGGGTATTTGCAGGTGTGGGAGTAATGAAATTACAGAAATTAAGTCTTATGTCCTGGGCCAACATGGTTCTCAGTAGCCTTGTGCCCCACTGTGTAGGGCTCCCACACTCACCCTCAATTCCACTGGGGTCCCAAGGGTTTAGCCTGACAGACCACACAGAGAAGTCCTTGAGTGCTTATGGTGCTGGTGGCAGCCACAGTGGCCGTTTTGGGAGGGGAAGCAGGAGAATGAGCCCAGCGCAAGCATGGCAGTGCCAAGGATCAATAGGGATGAACTAAGGGCTCCATGCAGAATTCAGGCAGGGTGAGGATGAGGGTGCAAGGGTAACTTTTGACCCACTGCTGGACCACCAGGCACATCAATCCGTTGTGCTCAGTCAGTACAAGCATACCTTGGAGAGTCTCAGGTCTGTGCACTCTGGGTGCAGCCCCAGAGCCCAGCAGAGAATGAGGGAAAAGAGCAAAGGCTGAGGAAGGCTGGAGTAGGACAGGCACACTGTCAGAGGAAGAGGATGTCAGACAGACCCTGACACTTTCTCGGGGCATTGTGTGCTTTCTGCCCCAAAGTTCCTGTCCCATCCAGCAGTCTCTTGCCCCCCTCAGCAGCCCTGAGCCCCCAGGCACCACTGCCTTTAGTACCCTTTGCACCTTTCCCTGCCCACACAGCTTCTCCTTGTGGTGGTCAGGAACTGGAGTTAGGAGCTGTGCATCACGGATTAGGTAACTAATGAGTTGGAAACTTCATGGGCTGCTGAAATTATGGATTAGTGCGGTCTAGTGTTAGACCGGTGCAAAGGGCATTGGGCCTTTGTTTGATTTATTTCCTCTCCTGAGGTGCTGATAAAATAAAATTTAATGTTCAGATAACATTCTGTGAATATGAATACCAGAAAGGATCCATATCCTGTTCCACCCCTGGCTATCAGGTCTCAGCCAGTCAGTGGGAAGTACATGTATGCATACATACACCAAGTACACCTTCAGGGCCTGTCTTTAGCCACCCAGTCTGCCCAGCAGCTCCCCATGGAGTCCCACATCTCTCTCCTGATGTTCCCAGCATCCAGCCTGGATTTTGGACCACCCCAACACTCCAGACTCCCCTCTGTGAGGGCTGTCATCGAGCTCATCCAGCATGCAGCACTGAGACTCTCAACCAGAGCAGTACCTGGAAATGGAGTTTTATGGGAAGATGGGGCAGAGAGGGGCACAGAGTCACCAGATGAGGCCAGGTGAGAATGCTGGCTTGCCTGCATACAGCTTCACCCTACTCTCAGCTGTGGAGTATCCTGCTGCCCCACACTGTGGGTGCTGCCTGGAGCCACCCGGCACAGGGCCTCTGTGAACATCCCAAGTGGGTGCACAGGCAAGAAGGCACCTGCTGAGGCCTGAAGCCATGATCAGGAAGCAGAATTACCCAGCTACTGTCCCCCAACCTCATCTCTCCCAGCCCCTCCAAAACACTTCCCTGTTGTCCCCCTGCCAGCACCTTGCTCTCCCTGTGGCTGCAGAGTGGCTGCTTGTATGCCAGGGACACAAGGGACACACTCTCTGCCATGTGGGGAAAGGTTTATTTGGCTCCATGTGTGAGGACAGCAAGTGTGGGAATGGGGAGGCTCAGCAGCAGGCTGCTGGGAGGCACTGGGAAGAAACACGGCAAGGTGAGGGTGTGTTTCCTTGCCAGGAGCCCGGCTTGGGCCAGTGGGGAGACTTGGGGATGCAGAAGGACAGCAGGGTGCAGGCAGCACTGGACCCTGTTCCCATAATTTGATGCGGGTGAAGATGGAAGTGCCGACCCTGCAAGGAAGATGTGTCAGCAGGATGGAAGGGAGGGCTGTGGGGTGAGATGCCAGGAGCAGAGCTCACCTTGTGGCTTTCCAGGTGTCCCTGTGTGACAGGACCTCTTGCCGCAGGAGCCACATGGTCTCCAGTGTCTCCTTCCCATGGTGATAAACAAAGCACTGGCCCACAAAGCCAGTGGTGGAGTCTGGAAAAGTTCAAGAGAGGCAGAGTGGGGTGAGAGCCTGCACCTCAAGACAGGAAAGCCTGGGCCACTTGTTCCTGGCAGACAGACAGACAAACACCACCTGCTACACGCCCCATGGACTGAGAGATGGACTTCCCTGCCAGATTGGCCAGGTGGACCACTTCCACATGAACCCAACAGAGATTTGGGCATCAGCCCTGCCATGCCACTTGGACAGACAGGTGGACACCCCCATCACCTCTTCCAGACAATCCTGAAACCCACCACAGACAGACAGCTCTCTCACCACCACTTCCCACAGCAGGAATGTGTGCATGTGGCCGATCTGTGACCACATCCAGAGTTCCTCTGGGGGCTGCAGGGGATTTGGGGCACCAGAGAGGAGTGTCCCCACTCCTAGCATGGGCAGGGGATCACCATCACTGCTGTACCTGAGAACTGCCACTGCACAGTGAAGCCAAACGTGGGGTGTCTCTTGGCACTGGGATGCTGCTGGACTCCTTGGAAGGATGACACCAGGATCTGCTTGTTGGTGGCTGCCACTGCAGTGTGGTAGGAGCCTGAGAAGGTCCCAGCTGTGTTCGTGGCCAAGGTGGTCATATCGGAGCCCAGCTCGTTTCTCCACAGGCCCTGCAGGTCACACTGGGGACCAGGGGTCATGTGGGTGGCTTGGGCAGTGCTGAGTCACAGTTCCCCCTCCCCACCCCACCCCGCCCGAGCCTCCCTAAGCAGTGGGATGTGTGTCCTATAGCATGACCCCTCGCTGTTGCAACTGAGACCGGCGCATGGGCACCAGCTGGGACAGCGCCCCTCCCTCCCTGGGCAGGGCAGGGCAGAGCTGGGAGTCCTGGGTACCTCCCTACTGCAGCGGTAGGTGGCCCACAAAGCCTCCAGGGACAGCACAGCCAGAGCTGGCAGGTCCTTGGTCAGGGACACTGCACCGTGTCACGGCACAGCAGGACGCAAGAGGAGGAGACAAACATTGCGTCCTGGAGCATGGCATGGTAAAAACATGCAACCCTGTCAGCCCTGCACGCTGTGCCCCAGGGGTTGCACAGCACGGCACAGGACAGTGTAGCACAGCAGACTGTGGCACAGCACAGCATGGAGCGGCGCAGCACGGCAGGGCACGGCATAGCACCAGAAAGCACGGCAGGAGCAGCAGCCCCTTGGCTATTCCCAGAGCACCGCAGCGATGGCACTGCCAGGGCGTGCAGCCCCTCAGCCCCGACCCTGCCCGTGTGCACCCGGGACAGCACGGCTCGGCACGGCCGGGCTCTGCCCCAGGGCTGCCCTTACGTCTCTGGATGCAGCACCCCGAGGCAAGAGCAGGGCCAGGGCGAGCAGCAGCAGCAGCAGCCCGGGGTCCCCATGGCGGTAGTGGCCGCGTGCGGTGCCCGGGCTCTGCCTGCGCCGCTGCCAGCGCCCGCCCAGCCCCTTTCACAGCAGAGCGGGCTGTGGCCGGACTGCGGCCGCCGAACCCGGCCCTCCGGCCAAAGGACACCCGGTGGGAGCTGGGCAACCAGCCCCTGCCCCAGGCCGAATGGGCTCCTGTTCCCTGGGCCAGCTGGGGTCCCAAGGACCATGGTGGGGTGGGCGGGCTGCAAAGGAGGGCTCTGTGCCGTGGAGGGCCGCAGCAGGGGGCACGCCTCAGGCCTCGGGTGTGGTGACAGAAGGCACCGCAGGACACCATGAGGGGGTACTGGGAATGTGTGTGCGCTGAGCCACGACAAGAGTTGTCTAGAAAAATTGGATTTGTTACGTGGTGCATAACAAGGCAGTAATTACACACCCCAGGAGAGACATTGATTATTTATTTTGGTTCCACAAACCTGGGTCCTCAGTGTCATTCCAAAGATCAAGCACACCAACTATCAAAATATTTTGTTATTTACACATTTTAGCAAACAAAGGCATTAATGTTCATTGGCTACAAGTTATTTAGTTCTCTTGTTATATACTATTCTCGCTCCTATTGGTTAAGAATTCCCTTGTATCTGATGCTAAGTAATCTGCAGGCTCAGCCTTTCTTTTCCTGTGTTGGTGGGTTTCCCGACTCAGTGGGCCTTAAGTCATGACCTGCCCCTGACAGAATTTACCTTCTACTCAGTCAGAGCTGATTCAGCACTGAGTTTTTACTGATCCAGTTGTGGGGTTTTGGGGGGTTTTCTTTTGGGTTTGTTTGTTTTTTTGTTTTTGTTTTGTTTTTTTAATCTTGGGGGTTTTGCCAAAAGTCCTGTAAATTCTTCACTCTTCATGTCCATTACCGGTGGGATATTGTTCATCCCAAATTTTGTAACCTCCACCCAGGTCTGAGATCATTAAAACTCATCAAGACCTAAATCTTAACAAGGCAATTCTACCAAGTAATATCTCTTTCTAACACCTGGACATAGCTTAGAGTTTGTTTGCTGCTGTTTCACAGACTAAATCTCCTTTTCTGTTGATTAGGCTGGAAAGCATAAAAAGATCAAAGGACAAACCTTTTTAAGAAGTATTTCACTTATCCCACATTTTGCAACAACATGACAGAAGACTGTGAGTATTTGCAGCAAAGCTTTATTGAAAGAAGCAGGTGGTGCTGCAGGAGCAGGGGCCACACCCCTGGCACTGCTGCCGGCCTGGGAGCCCCAGCTGCCACCCTCACCCCTGGGACTCCTGTGACTACAGGCGGGTGAAGATGTTGGTGCCGACCCTGGGGAGACACAGAAAGGGAAATGTAAGGGAGGGATGTGACAGTGTCCAAACACACACCCAGCTCTGTATCCCCCTACCACATTTGCACCTTGGCAGGACCGCAGGGGTTGGTCTTTTTCTGGTGCTTTACCCATGCACAAAGCAATCAAGTGAACCTTGCCAGCAAGCTTCGGTAAGTTGTGCCTTTAAAACAAATATTAAACCTGCTTCTACCAACACCTGTGAGAGCGGCTCTATAAGCAACCTAAGCCACTCACTTGTGATATCCCCAACCCCTTGAGGGTGCACAGGGGGTCTGTGCAAGGCAGGGACAGGGGGCTCACCTGGTGGCTTTCCAGTCACTTCTGACGTTCTCCACACGTGATCTCAGCAGCCACATGGTCCTCAAAGACTCTTTTCCATCATCATCCACGAAGCACTGGCCCGTGAAAACTGTGATGGAGTCTGTGGGGAGAGGACAGGAGGTGGAGGGGAGCATGGCCAATGTGGCAGGTCAGTGGCTGTCTCAGCAGAGGGAACAGCAGACCCCTGCTGTCCCTGGCCTCTGGGGACAGTGGGGACGGGGAAAGCAGGCAGGAGGGCTCAGAGGGCTGGGGGTGTCACACGCAGATGGGCAGACAGTGCAGGCTTCAGCCCCTGCTGCCTCTCCTGCACGCTGGGACTGGGTGCTGAGAGCAACCAAGGAGCTCCAAGGACAAGGATGGGGGAGCCTCAGGGAGGGGGGAGGGAGAGCAGAGGGGATAGTGCTGGGGAAAGCAGGGAATCAGCAAGGACCCTGCAGGGAGTGCAGAAAAACTTCAAGAGAAAAACAGGGAGGGCAGGGGAGATCCAGGATACCATAAGGAGGCTGAGAAAGAAGTACCTGAAAAGCTCCAGTTGACGGTGAAGCCGAAGGTGGGCTGGCCCTTCTGGTTAGGGCCCTTCTGCTGGGACCCCTGCAGTGGTGACACCTTGATCTCGTTTGAGGTGGCTGTCACGGCCGTGTGGTAGGAGCCAGCAAAGCCACCATCTGCATTCACAGTCTCAATGGTCATGTTGGAGCCCAGGTCATTGATCCAGTGGCCAGTCAGGGAGCACTGCAGAGCAGGGAATTCAGCATTGGTGCCTGCAGACACAGCCCCCTGCCCACCCCACCCTGTGCATCCCACCCTGACAGTACCTTTTCCGCAGAGAGACCATGAGCCCCCAGGGCCAGAAAGAGCACGAGGAGGAAGGGAGTTGCTTGCACCATCTCAGGCAGACAGCTGATGTACCTGGGGATGTGCTCCTTGCAGGTCTCTGCTGATGCTCCAGCTCCCTCTCCTTTTTATTGCTGCTGGGGCTGTGGGTGGCAGCTCTGGCCAGGGCATTGTGCAATCTGGGTGTTTCCAAATCTGTGGTTCCCAGCCATACAAGAGGGAGTAATTCCAGCACACATTCCCAGAAACGAGTGCAGGGAAAAGTGTCCATCTGTTCTCCCCTGGCACCTTGCAGGGAAGCCCTGGCTCCTTCAGATCAGTGACTTCTGGGAAATGGTAAACAGGGAAAATCCCTCTCTGGAGCTGTTGTCCATTCTGTCACCCATTTGCCACATCGTTTCTGTGCCCAGGTCTTGAGGGTCCTTAATCTTGGTGATCTCTGGACTGGCTGCAGTACACACCTCATCCTGCTCTTCCTCACCCAGGCATGCTCATGCAAACCCACCCACCACCCAGATTCTTTTGGGACTCAGCTTCACCCGCACAATAATGATGGGTCTAACAAAGGTCTGACAGTGCATGTTAAGCTGTTGCTTTTACAAACTGGTTTGTGTTGGAAGGAAATTATTTAGTTAATGAAAAGCAAACATTCATTGAATATCTGTGACATTGGATTTTAATAGTGACAAAAGTATTTACACAGGGATTCTTAGACATCTCTAAGAACATATTTTCATAATTCCCCTTATACTTGTTGCTGTCCAGGGAGGCTGAAGTGAACGGATTCAGCCCAGGGTTTCTCACCCATTTTTAAATGGTTTTCAAGGCAGTCTCCTAAAATACATGTTTTAGTTCCCCCAGTCATCATAGCAAAAGCTGATGGAGTCTATTCACCAGAAGATAATACTATTTGTAAACTGGAGACAAAGCAGCTCTTTGCAACATCTCAAAAATGAACAATTTTTATTTTTCTCAGTCTTTGCTTTCTCTTAAATTTCATATTTGAGCCCTGGTTTCTCTCTGACAGTAAAATTCATTGCTATCCAGGCTGGAGAGCATTGTGTATTTCTGCTGCTGGCATCTCCACACCCCCTCTCCTCCCTGCAGGAGCCCTACAGCCCTCTTGCATCCTGCCTGGAATAGATCCCTGTCGAGAGAGCTGGCTGCTCGCCAGACGTTCCTGCCCTGATGTTTGCTGTCTCAGAAATCAACTGCATAATAATGTGTGTTTTCCCAAACAGTTGCCATTTGCTCTGACTGGTTTTTGGCAAGCAGGTGCTGCTCAGAGCATTGCCAATGTTTGAGATAACAAATAAGGTGAATCTGGGAAAGTTGCAGGAGCAGGAGGGGCAGACATCATCCCTTCTCCATCACCCCCTCTCCATCACCCCCTCACCATCACCATAGTTCAGTGAGCTCCTGCTGGAACCCTGTGAATGCACAACACAAAGTCTCCGTGCTGCTGGTGGCAGCCCACAGCTCATTCACAGATGTAGGTTTATTTAGCATCACACAGACCATAGTCTTTATTTGTTCACCTGACTTTTATTTTTTCTGTACTTAACAATCCCAGTGGTTTATCTTGCAGGTTCAGGGACCAGCTCAGTGCTCAAGCAGGCAGATTTCTTGACTGGTCCTAGCTGAGCACTGAGGTGTCTCCATGGGGTTTGTGCTCTCCAAAGATCAGAGAGCCAAGTGGCTTGGAGCTAGCAATCATCACCACGACTAAATTCTGCAATGCCATACCTGAGCCCTGGCACAGCGGGAAGTGGGGGCAACTATCAGGCATGGAAGAAATCCAAAGCAGGAAGTACTGAAGAAGTTAAAAATCAGCAGGGCTGTGGTTTAAAACCCATGTATGTCCACGGTATTGTGAAAAATAAGGGTTGGTGAATAATAGTAAGAAACAGTTAATAAACAATTTAACTTGCTGTTCAAACTGTGGTTGAGTCAGTCTTGAAAAACAATGGTGCAGGCAAAATGTCTGTGACTGGGGACTGTCCTCTCAACCCTCAGCCACATCCATGCAGAAGCTGATGAAAGCTGAACCTATCAGACAGAAGACTTATTGAGGTGATATAGCCCAAAATGGAGGAGAAATCAGAAATATCCCTTTATACAGACTGAACTCCAACCTTTGGAAGGCACATTGCCTGGGGTTAAGGAACAGTGTTCATGCGTCAAAGCAGTACCAGTCCAGCCAGAAGCTGTGCTGGCTTCAGTGCCTGCTCTTGTTCCTTGCCAGCTGGATCAAGACATCACTGCTATTGTTGGAAGCTGCCAACAGAAGACAAATGGAGGTGGGAACCGCAGGTGTTCCTTGCTGATGTGCTACCCCTGTCCCACCAACCTTGCCACGGTGACCCTAAGGGACTCCATCTCCACCCCTTTCCATCCTCTGTGGGCTTTGCCATATGAGTATGAGAGCAGCGGCTCTGGGAGTGTTTCATCAGGACAACCTGTCCTTCCTGGATATTGTTACTTCTCTGCCCATGTGGTTGCAGGAACACTCCCCTGAGGAGTGAAGAAAAGGCCATTTGTCACCCACTGACAGCCCTGGGCCACAGCAGTGATCCCCTGCCTGCAACAGCTAAGACAGACAAGTGGGGGAAGAATGCTCACAACAAGGATAGGCTGCTTCCCATCTCAGTCCTAAAGGCTGCTAAGGACTTAGGGAACACTAAGCTCTAAAGTGGACAGAAAGAGCTTATAGTCCTTCCTGTGGTGTCCTCAGGGCCCTCCTGCCCTTCACTGTGATGTCCTCAGCGATGTCCTGCCCTACCTGTGGTGCGCCACCTGTGATGTCCTTCATGCTTTTTCTGTCCAGCTCTATCTGAGATCAGGTGAACTCCCTGTCCCTGCGCTGCACAGGTCTCCTGTGCATCCACAGAGAGGATGGGACTATCCTACCCCATGAGTGTCCCTTAGAAGGAGGCTCAGCCCCCTCTGCTATTAAAAAGGGGCCGAGTGGGTGTGGGGCAGCAGGGCAGGCAGAGCCCAGGCACCATGCACAGTCACCACCACCATCACCACGGGGACCCCGGGCTGTTGCTGCTGCTCGCCCTGGCCCTGCTTGTACCCTGTGATGCTGCATCCAGAGAGGTAAGGGCAGCTCTGGGACAGAGTCCGGCTGTGCCCAGCCATGCTGTGCTGTCCTGGGTGCAGTGTGAGGGGCTCTGCAGTGCACTGTTGTCTAACAGGTTCTTGTTGTGCCCTGCAATGCCATCCAGTGCCACCCCACACCATCCCACCCCATTCCAATGCCATCCCATGGTGCAGCGTCCATGACCATGGGAATTTCTAGCTCTGGTTGGGTACAGTTGACTACCTACCACTGGTATAGAGGAGTAGCCGGCACTCCCAGCTCTGTCCTGCTCTGCCTGGGGAGGGAGGGGTGCTGTTCCAGCTGGTGCTCATGCCACTGCTCCCTGGTGCCACAGAAGGGGCCATGCTGACCCCACACAGGCAAGAACCATGTCCCACTGCTTAGGGAGGCTGGAGCAGGGGCTGTGACTCAGCACTGACCAAGGCATCCATGAGAGCTCATAGTTCCCTGAATTGTCTGTCTGGGAATACAACAGATAGAGCAGTAGACCTCCCTAATCGCACCCCTCCCTAACCAGGCTAGTGCAACCTTCAAATGCTGTGCTGGCACAGAAAGGAGGAAAAGGAAGCAAGGTGCCCAGCCCTGGGCAGAAGGGCACAGGGTTTGTTTAAGAGCCAGGGTCAGGCCTTTCCTGCCATTATCTCTGGGAGGTGGGTAATGAGGCACATCCTGCTCCCTTCAGCAAAACTCCACAAGAACCAGCCACCGTTTGGACTTTTCCCCTCCCTGCCTCCCTAGCCCTCCAGGCTAGTCCAGGAAGATAAAGGGGAACTGCAAGAGTTCCCTCTTCCAGTTTGGTCCTGTGCCAAAGAAGACAATAAAGAAGAATGAGAGGAGACAGACAGGTACATTTATTAAGAACTGAAGTGATTTATCCCCTTAAACATGCTCCACTGCCTGCCCCCGGTGCCAGCAGGGAGGGGGGCCATGGTACCAGACCAGGACCTGCTTCTTGGGCTCAGATTGTCACTGTCCAGGGAGCCGGGTCTCCCCTGGGGATTGTATCTGCCACAGGCCCTCCTGGGGCAGAGCCAGTCAGTATGTGCAGTGTCACCCCAGGACAACTACAGCATCCATGTGCCTGAGTGCACCAGTCCAATATCCTCACGCACACATTCACCCACACCTTCTTGTCCCTGCAGGACGGGTCCCTACCTTACCCAGCCCAATGACTGCAGGAGAGAGGTCTCCTGTGCCTCTGGACAAGGTACCAGCTGCAGTTTGGGACAGCTGGGGAACGTGCAGGCTATCAGAGCCCTGAGTGCACAGAGATGAGGGGCTTTGAGTTTGGTGCTCATGTGGACCCCTCAGGCTCGGTCTAGAGCAAGAATAAGCTTTCCATGAGGAAAAGGGAAACACTGCTTGTTGAGTCAATTGTCCCTAAATAGCATCTCAGGAAAAGAACAGGAGAAAGTGAAAAATCCTCTTTCCCCGAAAAGATTTTTAAAAATTCTGCTCAGAAGAGTGAATGAACAACTCAGATGTTGAACTACATTCCACCTTCCTCCCAGGGAGGCTGACAGCTCATCCATCTGGTGCATCTCCAAAATCAACTTCTCTCCCACAGTCCCTGTTAAAGCCCTCACAACTCTAGAAATTTTTCTTTGGGGACCTGGCCAACCAGACCACCCTCATCTGGTTTTTGGTTACCAGTGCTTGTTCCTTAGGGTAAAGGACTATTTGAGGACCACACTTTCTCCTTCACTGTACTGTTCTCTCAGCCTCGGCACCAGCTACAGAAACCATCAGAATGCCTTCAAAAGGTGAGACACTGGCCAAAGGTGGACAAAGGACTGCCCAGGATCAGCGAGGCTGGAGGTGTTTTTCTGGCAAAGGCAAAAATGATGGCCAAGCCAGTCTGATAACATCAGAGTTCATCTTGCAGCTGCAAAGTCTCTGTTGTGGATACTGTTAGGTTTGTTTGGGTAATTGCTGGGAATTTTGGGAAAAGAAAGTACAAGAAAATTTCAATATCAGGTCAAATAAAAACAAAAACAGCTTAGTCTGAGTGAGTTACAAAGTACTTTAATCCTTTCAGTTTTGTAATCGGGTGATGATGCAAAGGGCTATGACCTAGAGTGGGCAACATGGAGAGAGAGAAGAGGCACCCTGGGGATGAAGAGGTCAGACTGAGGTACTCATGACCCCTGGTGGATTTCTGTGTCTGGATGTAAATACTTGAAACTTTTCTCTCAAGGGAAAGTTAAAGACTTCTGAAAGGTCAGCTGTGCTTTTTGGTTAAGCAATTACTTCAGAAAATTATCAAGAAAAAGTAAAAAATTCCTCTGACTATAAGGAAAAAAATAACCAAAAAATTAAGGTAAGAATTCAAAGTATTTACCAGAATAGACTGAAGTATCACATTGAACAAGATACTGCCAAAACAGAAAAAGAGAACAAAGAAAAACAAAATTAACCTTTGCAAAAAAAACCCCAAAAACCTCAAAACAACCATCTAGCACCTGAGCACGGAAACAACCTGCCAGCCAAGCCAAAAGCAGCAGCGCAACAGCACACTGAAGACTACAATGAGATGAAAATCCCCTGCACACAGAAGAAAATAAATATAGCATTTGCAACACTTTCATTATTGACAATAAAGATAGGAAATGTCATTGCAGAAGTCATGGAGTAACCGCAGCATCTACTTCGAAGAGAGGAATGGCCCATGAAATTCATCAGCATAGCCCAGGGACAT
>VWYP01032964.1:267-14850 GCA_013400435.1 Pycnonotus jocosus | reverse complement strand
ACGGTGGTCCTTGCACCAGCACCTTCAGCACATGGAATATACCCTGCTGGAACAGATCCGGAGCCTGGGAGCCTTCTTCCTCTCTTGCTGAGCCTAGCCGGTAATGTGCGTGTCTGTGTGAGCTGATTGCCTGCCTGAATCTTTCTTAAGCAGTCTCTCCCTGAGGGGCTGACTGAGATTGATTTAGGCTGTTAGCTGCACTCCCGAAAAGACAGACTGTTACACTCTCTAGGCGGTATTTTCTCACACCTCTGCCTGCTTCTTTTGCAGCTCTGGCTGTAGTAGCTCTCTGGCTGATAGCTCTATGGCTTTTTCTTTTACACAGCTGTCCAGGCTGTATTTTCCTCACAGCTCTCGGCTGGTGCTCCATCTCTTTTGTATTCTCATGGCGTAGTTATTGTCACCATGTTTAGGGTCACCATATGTTGCAGAGGTGGGAGACAGAAATGACACAACACTCCGAGGTTTGTGCAGCAGAGAGAGTTTCAGTGGTGTTCCTGACTCTTATACAGGCTATTCAAAAGACTCTGCATTCAAACTTGATTGGTTATGATTGGTTACCACCCAGCTCACTGACCAATAGCTGCCTGCTTACATTTTTGTCAGGGATTGGCTCTCTGTAGCTAAATTCCTTCCTCTTTTTAGGCTTAGAGAGCAGCTGTTCTGCAGTCATATATACTATCTCTTCACTAGCTGTAATACAGATACCTTTATTGTGCACTGTATTTTATCTGTAGTAGTTCTTTTATTTCTGTGTAGTGTGTAGTATGTAGTCTGTTTAAAGTCTCATCAGTATCCTTCACAAACAAAATCTAAACATTGAAGGCTTCTGTGTAGTAAGAGGAGAAGCTAGAGGTGAGCAGAAAAAGAGGATTTAGCATTTTTAGCTAGTTTAAAGCTGAGTATGTCAGCATCTGCTCATACATCTCTGTAGAGGACTCTGGTAGTGCCTTGGGCCTCTGAGAAGCTACTCCTGGAAGACAGCATCAGCAGCTGATGGATGAGATACAGCTGAATGCCCTGGGACCTTGCTCCTGCTCCTGGTGAGGGCATGTGAATCTCATTGGGAGTAGGAGAAAAACAGGATGGAGCTCCTGGAGAGGGAAAAGTGACTGTGGGGCTTTCAATGTGCACTTCTCTGTTCACACATGCACTTTCTTGTGTAACTGAGAAGAAGTAAACTTTAGACAGGACCTAGTGACTGGGGAGATGCAAACCCTCAGGTTTATTTCTTAGCACACTGTTGACCTGCTGTGGTGGGCTGAGTGACCGCCTCACTTCTCTCACCCACAAGGTTTGGATTCTGTCTTGTAGGGCTGGAGCTGCCCTTCCTGCATATCTGTGCAATATACATAGTGAGAAAAACCCAGGACCATTAGGAACATAACACAAATAAATACTCTATTTCCACTGTCTCTGTCTATCCCTGCCGTGAAGAGTTAGGGCTCAGCTCTCCTGTGTCAGGTGTGGTGAGAAGTCCAGCAGTGCGAGCGCAGGAAGAAGAGACACAGTTTTGCTAGTAGTCAAATACAATACATAAACCAGATGAACTGTGTCCACCTACCAGCAGATAGCCCACTCTCAAACGCTACTGGAAACAAGATGAAATGGAAGGTGCTGGCACTCTACATGATGATCACATGGGCAAGGCTTGACTTGGAACTGCTGTAGTGTCTTGGTACCACACATGCTGCTGAACAAACCGTTCTGCATACACCTCTTGGTCCACAGCAGCCAATGAGATCTAGGAACATGCCCTGGAAGAGTGGCTAAAGCTGGCTCTGGGCCCAGCTGCAGCTGTGTCCTGGTGGGAAGTGCTGAGCAACTCTGCTGTGGTTCCAGGAGCTGAGGTTCCACCTGAGGACCTGGAACACTTGGAGAAGGAAGGGGGAAATTGGTAGTGCTGACAGCCCTGTGCTGGAAGCTCAGTCTTTTCCATGCTGTTCTATGTTGTGGCTCCATCACAGACTGCAGGGAAAGTGCAACAGGTCAGGAATTCGGTACCTTTTAGATGGCTCCTGGGTCCAACAGAAAGAGGGTGCATGCATACTGGAGTCTTCATATACGTGGATTAGACTGAAAATTACCAGTAATTATCATTTAGGGTAATAATATCAGAGAGCTTTACTGAGGTTCCCTAGCCCCACCCATCACTTGGTCTTTAAATCACTTTTCACGCTTTAACTTATCACTTTTTCGTGTCTTTAACCCACTTTTCAGGAAAAGGTGCTTGGAGTCAGTCAGCATCAGTGTGGCTGCTGGAAGTAGTCAGGGTGAGAGTAAGAGTCAGAGTGAGAGTAAGCACCAGGGTCTGTGCTTAAAGGAGCTCAAACCAGCACTGATATCTTTTGGCTTCAAAAATCCTGCCCTAGGCAGAAGGTACAACCTGTAATATCCTTTCTCGTCCATTTTTGTCCCCAGACAACATTATGTTTTGTGTCTTCTCTTGGCTGGTGAATGGCACCTCTTAGAGCTAGTCAGACACTCTTGTCACCATGTTAAAATGGCCTGAACTTAATTTCTGTTTGCTTATAGGAGTAGTGGTATTCTTTGCCTGTCTTCCAGTTGATGCCATCAGCGTAGCTCCCATGTGCACCCATCCAGTACATCCCATTCAGGTTGGAGTAATGGCAGTCATTGTACCACCATGCTCCCTTGTATTCTGTGGCACAGTTAAAGGAGCTCATGTCATTGTCCTGATCTGTTGTTGAAAATGGCATGTCCCTGTGGTACGATAAAGAGTCTCCTGCAGAGAGCACACAATTCACAGTTACTGCAGTAGAGATCACAAATGGGACCCTGATGTGTCTGTGCACCCCTGCTGGGCACCAGTGGCCCTTGCCAGGTGCAAAGCAGGTTGTATAAATCCTGCTGCTTTCTTGCCCAGGTTGCCCAGGTTTTCTCCTTGTCCTAGACAAAAGAAGTATCCTGAGCTCTGTTAAAACACATGGAGAATTTATCTGTGCCTGTCAATCAAATAGGCCAGATTCTCTTCACAGTTACACAGGTGTCACTTCTCTTGCAATGATCAGGTTCTCTGCAGACACACTGAGGTCTGAATTACCAGACAGGGCTGCAGTGTACAAAGCCACAGAAACCCAGAGCACTGCTCTCAGGTGTTGGTTTCACTCATTCCTGAATGGTGGATATTGAATTTTGAAGAAGATTTGTTTACTTTTTTAAAAAACACCAAAACATCAGGTATTAAGAGGATGGAGTGCTGATGCTGCAAGTGTTGAACAGCACTCCAGCCCTGGAAACGCCAAACCTCGTGGGCAAATGTCCGCTGCCAGTGTAACCAAAAGCAGAACCTGACCTGGCTGCTGCAGGGAAGGTCAGTTGAATTGGATGCTGCTTAGGACCAGGCTCATTTGCTGTTAAACCATAGGACTGGGCTTGTAGGTAGTGCTCTGAGTCCCATTTCTTTGGGTGATAGGTGTCCCCCTCCATCTCTGTACCCAGAGGTCACTCATTATTTGAGGTACCATGGCCAGTTTTAAAAAATTCACTCAAAAGGTAGCTGATACAAGGAGTGTGCATGGTACATTTCTGCATAGAAGCTGAACACTTCTGAAATGCTCTAGGAAACAGACTTTCCAAGTGAGCGGCCTCAAACTTACCAGCATTTCCACCAAGGAAGTCTCCTAGAACCAGTCTGTATTTCTCTGACTCTCCTAAAACTCTGAATGAAGCATACTTGGCAAAATAGTAGTTGTTCTCAAAGTCTCTCAGGTCAATGCGGAGTTCACAGGGTCCTAGAAGAGAAGATGGACAGGAGTGGTGCAGGGTGGATGGTGGGCATGCAACTGGATTTTAGGGTGGAGGGTTTAAGGAGCTGTGAACTAACTTGAGAGGAGCTGCTTGTGAGATTTTCATTTATTTAAAATTCCTGCACAGCCTTCTATACCTTTAATGATTTTCTAGGCAAGCACCTTTTCAGATACAATACTGGGTGGTCATGGGCAGGAATCCTGCACATAGCTGTAAATCCAAGGCTTTGTGTGGACCAGACGATGCCATCACAACCAGTCCAAGTAGGAAGGTGTGTTGGCCTGTCTCCAGGGTAGATCATGTAGCCAGCTCATTCTCTTCCCTGACTTCTAGTTTAGTTGTTTGTTTGGGTTTTTTTGGGGTTTTTTTTTTTTTTTTTTTGAGTGCAATTTCCTGTATGCAATGGGCTGCAAGAGCCTGCATCCTGTTTGGGATTAACAGTGAGTGTCTCAAATGAATATGAGGAGCTCAGAGGTCTACAATGGCCCAGTGTGGTACAAGGGTTGGACTCTCATGGCCTCAGCCCGAGACAGAGGCAGACCTTACCCAGAGATGTGAGGAAGTGGATGTGGTCATTCCCCATCCAGAACTCCGACAGCTGGTTGCCAAAACCTCGCTTGTATGAATCCCAATCTCGCAGGAAGTTCACTGATCCATCCCAGCGCCTCTGAAAAACCTGAAAGAGACTCTCAGCCCCACCAGACCATCCCTCACTCAAAAGCATCCACAGTGACTGCAGGACACGCCCACCATGGTAAATGCTTCCCCTATATCAGGACACTCCTGTGGGTGTCTGGGGAGCAAACCCCACAAGAATCCCCCTCTCAAAGATCTCCTCCATATGCCCTTGGAAATGAGGAGGAAATTATTTGCTGATTTAAGTAGGGAGTGGGTCTGTGGCACCCAGCCTGTTTCCAGGGACAAGTCTTGGGGTAATCCCCTGTGTCCAGAAGGACTCACTATGACTTGCGGACATAAACCTCAGCTGTGTGTTTCTATTCTTGAGCCATCCTTTGCAGCCTTAACAAGAATCACTGTAGGAACATGTAAACCTCCCTCTCCTCATCTGACTCACAATCCATCCCCCGCCATCCGTGTCCATGTCGCAGAAGACAGTGGTGGCATTGCAGTCTTGGGGGTAGATCGTGTACCAGCCGCTCAAAACCTTCCCTTTGGCCAACAGTTCTTGGCAGTTCCTGGGTTCTGTGCAAATCAAAGAGATCAATTGGAAAGAGTTGTAATGTGTTATAATGATCTGGGGAGCACATCAGCCTTGAGCCTTTGAGCCCTTCAGCACCCAGCTGGCTCTTTGTAGTGCAGGATCCTAATGTAGAGCCGCTGGGAAGCAAACCCTGCCATGGCTTCTGGACCCATATATTTTAGGGGAGATGAGCACCTTCTAAGAAAGAGGTAGTCTAAGGTGCTGAGACTCCTCTCATCTGCAATGACTTTTGGGGATCTGGATGATGGAGCTGCTATGAAAAGGATGACAAACTCATGATCCAGGAATTTGTCCCAGCTCCAGAATGGGTTAGGGTTAGGGTATGCAGGGCACAGAGTGTGTGTGAGTAGTTGACAGCAAAGGAGTTAGTGACACAGGGAGACAGCCCCCTGTGATGCAGTGAACAGTGTTCAGCTCATCCTCCATGAATCATAGAATCACCCACACTTTGGGTTGATAGGAACTTTAAAGCTCATCTCATTCCACCCTCTGCCATGGGAAGGGACACCTTCCACTAGACCAGGTTGCTGCAAGCCCCATCCAAACCTGGCCTTGGACACTTCCAGGGATGGGCAGCCACAGCTTCTCTGGCCAACCTGAGCCAGGGCCTTACCATCTTCTGAGTAAAGAATCATCTCCTAATATCTAACCTAAATCTCTCCTCTTTTAGCTGTAAATTGTTCCTCAGTGTCCTGTCCCATCCCAAGTAAAAAAATCACTCTCCAGCTTTTTTATAAGCACCCCCTACGTACTGGAGGGCCACACTGATGTCTCCCCAAGACACACAATGCTTTTGAATATGCACATTTTTATATATGTATATATACATATATAGATCTTATGTATAATTTTTTTCCTCCCGGAAACCATACCTGCAGAAGTTCAGATTCACAGGTGACTGAATGGTCCCTATCAGGCACCCCAGCCTACGGCTGCATCAGTAGCTCTTGTAGGGAAAGCACCACAGAGAGAATGGTGCTGGTGGTGCAGATGTTCCAGTGTGCTGTGTGTGATATATGGATACACAGCTGTACCAGGCTGTCTTGTGATCTCCCTAGCAGGGAGGTGGTCCTGGACTTGGTCTTTTCCTTTTTCTTCCTATTAGTCAAAAATTTTACATGCCCAGAGAAGTGTCTGGGGCAGCAAAGGACCAGTTCAGTATCATCCCAATATGTCAGATGTTACAGCAACTTTGATCTGTTTGAGCCTTTGTATGTTATTGTGGCCCTACAGCACCTAGTTGTAGCCAGAGCAGGTTGTAGCTCTCTTTGAACTTTAGCTCATGGAGACAGATGGGGCAACTGAAAATTGTTTCTTTTCTTTTTCATCTTTGCTTCCAATGAATAAATTAATCTGAGCACTATAACACACATGAACTCCACAAGTACTAAAGGTGTCACTGCAAGTACAAGAGTATAACTGCCTTTGAAGTAGCCATGCATCCATACAGCAGACATGTAGGAGTTTCATCTTAGAAATCAGGACACTGGGTCTCTGAAAAACTCAGACAGACTTCCTCCAGGACACACAAGAGTACAGGACATCTAAGTAGTGCTCGGAGGAAATGACTTTCTCAGCATGGCTGGAGTATAGAGTACACAAAAGCTGCATGTGTCTGTGAGAAGCAAAGATAACAGTGTTATTTCCTTACTCCACCCTTCAGTGTTACTCTGAACTTGTTTCTATTCCTATCCTGTCCTGACTTCTAGTGCAGGTAATCCACCACCATCCACTCTGCAAAGCTGACCAGTGTCGTGAAGACTTAGGATGAAACTCACCCCATATTTCTGGAAATCCAGGCTCTCCTTTTGTTCCTGTTGGACAAATGACACCATGAATTGCTTTCCACCTTCCACACCCAGCATTCCCCTTCTCCAGTACGTGACATTTGCCTAGACAAATGCTGCTGCCTTGGAGAGCTGTGATGTTAGAGGAAGTGCTTGGCTCATCTGCACCAAGCAAATGAAAGACATAGAGAAACCAGGTCGGAAGAGTTGCTCAATATAAGCTGTTCTGATTGCTACCAGGCCTGCCAGAGGAGATCCGCCAGCCTACCTGCACAGACCCAGGAAAGCACAGAGGGGCAAGTGGGAAGCCATGTCACAAATGCCTGTAACTACAGCAATGACACCCAGCTGCTTTAGACACTGCGAAGAGCTCTCCAGGTTGACCAGGAGGTACATGGGTTGGCCACTGGGGGGATGCACTATATACATATATACACACATACATACATATATACACATATATACATATATATACGCAATGAGCAGCAGCCTTGCCTCTCTTGGCCTGTTGGATCTGCCATGATCTATTTCCCACTGGCATCTGTTTTAGGGCTTAGAGGTCCAAATGGTGATATTGACACAAGACATGTCTCTGTTGGACCCAGTTGCTCTGCCTGCTGCTGCCCAGTCCATGGAGCTGTGTTCCAACAGTTTGTGCCAGTGAGTCATGCAGGATGATGGCACAAGGGTAAAAACCTGTGTACCTTATTGCTAGTGCTGGTAGAGTCATGTTCCTCTGGCATTAGCAGCAACTGAATTTCATTTGAGCCTCTGCATTTTGCCATAGCATGGCAATATTAAGACCTCTGCCCAAATCTGGCTGGTCCCTCAGCCCTGTGGCTTCTGCAGCTGATGGTGCCAGACAGCAGCATCAGCTGCCAGAGCTAAGGGCAGTATCTGTTGCTGAACGCCTGGTTTGAGAGCAGGACTACCCACAGCATCTGGGCCAGGGCAGAGCCTATGATGAGGTGTAGCTGTCACCAAACAGCCCCATCCGGTCTCTATAACTGCTCCCATCTGGTGTGTTGTACCAGAACAGCACAGGGTGGAAGTTTACAAAGTAGCTCACATGATAAATTCAGTACAGCACGATTTACCTTTCAGTCCTGGGAACCCAGGCTCTCCAGCTGCTCCTGCAAAACACAAGAGGAAAATGCTCATCACAGACTATCCAATGCAAATTAATTACTGTGCCTCCACAAATGGCTGTTCCAGCCCCTCCATATGTCCCAAATGTACAGGAGCGGCTTTCAAGAGGTGCAAAGCTACAGTGCTCAGCTGAGTGTCCCAAGTGATGCTGCTGGGTGTCCCAGGTGAGCTGCATCAGCCTGGCAGCTCTCTTGATCAGCAGTATCTCTCAGCAGCAGCAGGAAGAGCAGGATACAGATGAGAGAGAACTGCTGCTGCATCTCTTGGAATATGTGGGGGATTCACAGTTCCATTTCAGTGACTTTTTGCAGGGGCTTTCTCTTTACAGTCAGGCACTTGTGAGATTTCCATCAAGAGGGTTTGTCAGGGTTTTTCAGTAGGTTTGTCCATCTCCTGCTGGCATTTCAGTTCAAGTCTTGGGTGCTTTTGGCCAGGAAATAGCTTCATATTCTGCGTGGAAAAGAGATGTCTATCCTACTAGTCGGTACACTGCTGCTCAGCTCCTACTGTTCCCTTGTGCTGGCAGCTGGATTCTTTAGAAGACACGCTTTTCCAGTATTTGCAGCACATGTCCTGCTGAAAGTCCTAAGCAAGCCTGCGTGGTGAAAGCCAGTTTTTCAATAGACATTGTCCTCTTCAGGTGTTCATCCTATTACAAAGGAAACCTCATCCTGTCCCACTGTTTGATCCCATTCTTGTGGTCAAATGGGCACTGCACACCAAGTCGGAGGCTGCTGAACGCAGTGATGTGCTTAGACCTGAGCGGCAGGTGTAAGCCAGAGTTGACTTACAAGATGGATCCTGGGCATTGTGTGACTAACACCATCAGTATTATTTACCTAAAAACAGATGACAAAGATGCTTATGCTAGCTGTTTATAAGCTTCTGTAGCTATCTGCAAGAAATGTATCATTTTAAGAAACTTTTCCAACTGACATGAATAGAGGCTTGTTTGTGGGACATTTTAGGAGAAGATCCTCATTCAAAGCCTGGGCTCTGACCAAACACTGGCCATGGCTAAGCGGGAAACATCAGATCCAGGTGTTTCAGTGCTAAAAATATAATCAAGTCACTTTGACTTGCTGATTTGGGCCTAGAAACACTGGACTCCCTTTCAGGGTGAATCTGGAGACCTCATCTATGGGTGGATGCACCACGTAGGACTTTTCCAATTGCCAGGAGGAGTTCTCCACATCCTCACTGCAAAATGTGGGTCCCCAGCAACTCTAAACTCTGAATGATAGTATTTAGGCAATTGGTGATGTATCTTTCTCCATCACTATCCTGCTTCTCATAGAGTAATGATTAGGTGCATTACCTTGCTAATTTTTGCTTGTCGCCAAAGCCAAGGATGTAGTTTTATTGAATGTTACTTTTGTGTTGCCTCTATATTCATAGGAAAATAAGACCATTCTTTCCATTTGTGTCTGTGTTCTTCTAATTGCCCCTGTCAATTGGCACAACAAGCACTCAGCATAGTGCCTCTGCATCAGGCCTCTGGGCTGAAGCTCCACAGAGAGCTCCAAAGCTTCTCAGACCTGCAGGTCATTTGGGCAGGCTTGTTGTGTTGGAGGCAGGTTAGGGTAGGAGTGGGGAATGAGAATTTTAGGGTCAGTGGGAAACTTTGAAAAGAGTGATACCTTCTTCTGTGTAGCCCCACTCAAGGACAGTTTCTATTGCTCACTCCACGCAAGAGCCACACCCCCAAATCAGGCTTTTCCTGTGCTACTTCAGCACCGTTTCTTGGTCTATGGCCAGCACTGCAGTTCATCTCTGTAGACCCACCAATGCGTGTCTTGAGCCTGGGGGCATTTATGGATTAGAGCTGCATATGTTACACATTACCTTTTGCACCAGGTGGTCCTGCTTTCCCGGGGAATCCCTGCTGTCCCATTTCTCCTGCAAAGAGACTCATTTTTAATATGCTCATTACAAACTGACCAGAGAGGGGAGTCATAGAAGCCTGGGCAACTGAGCCTTGGCCTTCACAGAAACAAGGGAGCCAACATAATCAGATTCTGTCATGTAACATCTTTTACCTTACTCCTTTTTTCCTATTGAAGCCTTACTACATCAATATTGCCATTTAAAGTCTTAAATTGCACTTCACATATGAATTCTTATGAGCTTTGATACCTCCTGGAGCCAGTCCATGAATTTTGCTGTAGTGGATCAGCTTGCTCAGCTGATGTGATTCACCTTCTCTGAGTTGGCTATGAAAACTCTGAAGGACCCTCATCTCCCTTGCTCCCTCGCATAGGGGTTACCAGTATATTTCCCACACTGTCCCCCAGAAAATAGGCAGGAGCATCTCAGCATCCCTCCCACCCATATTACTCAATACAGACCCAGAAAATAAATGGATTTCTTTTCTTTTCTTTCTTTCTTTTTTTTCCCCTTTTATTTTCTCTTTTAGAAGAAACAAATGAAACACTTCACACCCCTAGATCACTTCAGATTTGTGACAGGACTCAAGGGAGAGACAGGTCACTCCATGTGTACCAGCATATGTCTCATTGGGTGTTTTCCACTCTAATTCTCCAGTTCCTCACAGCAGCCAGTGCCAGGCCAGCTACTGCTCCAGCTGCAGTTTGCTTCCCCTACCCAAAGCAACAAAACCATCTCATATCACAGTGCTCATCACTGGCTTTGGGGGCCTCACCTTTCATTCCTGGGAGACCTGGTTCTCCTTTTGAGCCAGAGACACCTGGGATCCCTGGACATCCTTGAAGAATGGCAAGTCGGTCAGCATCACCCAGTCCCACTATTCTCACCTCTGAGGAATGAAGACAGTCTTTGTGGAGATTATTAGGGCTCTGAAATATCTTGGAGAGGAAATCAAATCCCTTGAAGTTGAGGAACAATGCAATCAAAAGCAATTAGTATAGAAGTTTTGGGGTGTTGTATGGATTGACAGATGGCACTGAGCATCTCACATATTAGAGGAGCCAGACTCTGCATCTGTCTGGCTTCCGGGGAGTTCAGTGGGAGAGGAGGCTGATATATATGTCATTGCATGCATGACAAATATACTGTAGTTAATAAAACAGAAGTTGAGGGGTGCCCCAAAGGGGTATTGATAGCAGAGTAAGTGACACTGATGGATCAGCTGACAGTAAGGATAAGGGTTCTTCTGAGTTTCTTGATGGCAAGCCTGTTTGAAATTGCCCCATGGCCTTCCTGAGAAATAGTCAGAACACTGTGCTGTGCAGCATCCCCAGGCTGATACTTTGTATTGCTCTGTATCCTTTGGTAACTGCACCAAGGCCCTACCAACAAAAAACCCAAATGGGGGGGAAAACCTTACTAGAGACTGTCTGTTCCTAGAGCCTCCACTGATGAGGGAATGATGTTATATCACTAGTTGGAGCCAGCAGCTTTCTTAAGCAGCTGCTGAGACTTAGCCTCCCCCTTACTCTCCTCCCACTGGTAGATGAATTTAAAAAAGCATAGAAGGAAAAAAATCATATGCTACTTCTCCCCCTCTCTTCTCCCTTCTCAATCTCCTTCTCTTGTCAGGGAAGATGAAATAGGCTGTCTCAATGAGATGACAGTAAGATTTGTGCTCTACTCACCTGAGCAGGTGTCCTCAGCACCACAAACAGTCACTCTTAGGCTGAGCAGTACCAAGAGGGCTGGGGCTGCTGTCCCCATGGCTAGCGCTGCTCTCTACAAAGCTCCCCTCTGCCACCTCCCTGGTGCTGTGGTCAACACTGACCCATCCAAGCATTTTATATCTAACAAACAGCCTCAGTGTAAGCTCCACCTCTGCACTTGCCCACTGGCTGCTCTCCTGTCTGGAGCCTGTCTGGGTCTCAAGCTGCTTTGCAGATAAGCTGCTTTCCAAGGTGATAGGGAAGGAGACATCTATGCAGGGCAGCTCTAGGGTGACTGGGAACTGTGCACCTCTCTTTTCTCATCTGTACAGCCTGTGCTGTCAATCTGCAATGGTCTGGTGTCTGGATCATGGGGCAGGTGGAGGTGATTTAGAGCCAGCCCCCTGCACTGAGAAGCCATTCCTGCCCAGAACTTCTGCTCTTTTTGTGGAAACAGCTGAAATACCTTGTTTCAACTGGAGGCAAAAGCTGCTGCCTTCATCTGTTTCCCTTTTGTAAATTACTCCAAAAAGCAAAGGCTTTGCAGATTACCCTATAGTTACAGTCTCTCTAGGACTTTGGGATAGATCTGTCCTGACAGATCTAAAAATAAATTTAAAAGGTTTGCTGAGCTTTTTCCAGGTACCCCATTAGCAGGATCCAGCTCAGGGTTGGGCTGAGAATGCATGTTATGGAGGCAGCTATGATGTATCTGCCCAGCACAGATGCATCCTGCCACAGTGTTACCAGCTGTGGGCTCCATCCAGCCTGGGGGACATCAATATCTCTCCACTTTCATCTGGGAAAGCAGCAGTGTCCTTGTTGATGCAGCTTTTAGGAGAAGGGAGGAAACTGCCAATAAACAAGCTTAGTCCAAAATAGGTCAGACTCCCGAGGGTAGATTTTGAAATTGGTGCAGAGATCAATATGTCTGTCCTTAATTACTTTTCCTCATAACAGCACACAGTGAAGGTTGCAGAGTGTTGAAAGTATACAAAGGTCTTACATCAAAGAACATCCTGACTTCAGATAATCTTGACATATTCCACATTTTGCAACACCACCAAAGAACAAATGCTATTTTGAAAATATGATGTTCTATTTCCAAAACATTTTAATTTTTCCCCTCAGTGTTGCCATTTTGTAGGAAAATTCACAACATGTAAGTTTCAAAATAAAAATTATTGAACTTCAGCTTACTGGGGATGCTTCACGGTAGAGAAGATAGTGCAGAATAAGGTTACTCTCAGCTTCTTTTCTAAACCCACCCACCCATCACAAAAGAAACATCCAACTGCATTGTGATATGTAATACGTGGCCTGAAGAGTAGCTGTTTAGCACTGGCATGCTACGAACCAAGACATACACCTTTTCAAAACCACAAACTCACTCACCTATGATTCTCATGTGCTCGATTTCTCCCTCTTTAACATAAGGTTCCTGAGCTCTAACATGCAATTTTATTAACAAGCCATGTGCACATAGTCATGTCTCTTCTAAAGCAGCATTTTCCTCAATTTCAGAGTAGCCTCAAGTCATCCAAAGGCCTTGCAACATAACAAACTGGGTCCATTCAGCCTCTGCTTTGAGCTTTGGGTGTGGATTTTAACCCACTCCCAAGCCCCTTTTCAAATGATCCTTGCCTGATCCCTTGCTATCCCATTGCTATCATACCTCACTCTTGACTTAGGCAGCTGAGACAATGATACCTACTTTGCCAGCTAAGACCTGGACTTCAGGTCTCCAGAGCCACTTTTTGGGTTTCTTCTAGAAGGAGGAGAGCAGCTTCTCATCTCTTTTTTGTACAGAGGAAGCCTATCAAAAACAACTGCAAAAATACATAATTCCCTATCTTCCCTGTTTTAACAGTCTGTATTCTCAGTTACAAATCCACCTTGATTCCTTGATAGAAAGAGCAAAGACAAACAATTCAACTAATTGCAACATCTCTGAAATAGCAACCAAACCTGTAGTTACATATGTACATAATGAAAAATTCTATTTCAGCTTTAATACCTTTCCCAGCCCCTAGTTTTAGCCATGAGCTTCATGTCATCACTGCCAACCTAGATGTTGTTAGAATTCTGCTTATTTGAGAAGATGGATTGTGTATAAAGACAGTATAAATAAAATTTAAGGGAAAATACTTCAAATGTATTTTTGTATACATAAAAAAGCAATGAAAAAAAAGCCAATACTGATGAAAAAAACCCCAAACCATGCCTTCTTTCCTGGAAGCTGGTGGTTATGTTGTTGGGTTTTCAGGGCCTTGCAATCCTAACAGTCAAAGTACCATGTCAAAATCACCAACTGAAGTGGTAATTTTTGAATTCAAAGGTAATTTTCCACCCATCCATCCAATAACTGCAGGAAACTAATGCAATGTAAAACATAGAAAAGGAATTAGAAAACATTTGAAATCTCACCTTTACATATTGCAATTCAAGCTAATTCATGATAGACTAAGAATGAAGAGGAATAGAAAGTCTTGGCATTGATGGAAACGGGAACAGCAGGGAAAAGCTGGTATCCTCAGAGAGCAGTGGGAAGAGCCCAAGAGAAATACTGGCTGTCTGAGGGATCCTTGTGTCCCTGCTGGAATAAATCCCCGCGTCTCCTCAGACCTGCTGGTTTGCAGGACACTTTGGGCACATTTTGCTGCTGCTTTGGATATCGATAACTGAAACTCCATGGATTGCTGGATGATTTCCATAGGTTCTCCTGTTGTGTAGGAGCTGCATGATGAGATCAGTATCCTGAGGGAGGCCTTGGCCAAGCTGCCAAGGGCAAAGAACATGGAGCATCCAGGGAGCATCCAGGGGGCTTCTCCTGCCCGAGGTTCTCCTGGAGCTTGCTGGGTGTAATGGTGGATGTTTAGCACCTGCAGGGTGTTCTCCTGCAGTCCCAGCTCTCAGAGCTGCCCCTGAGCCAAGGCCTCGCTGTGTCCCAGCACTGAACTCAGCAGCTGGGTGCGCTTTTCCAGCCCTGGAATGCCACAGGCAATCCCAGATTCCCGGAGCTCCCCAAGGCATAGCCTGGACTTGCTCCCTGGGAGCT